>OZ026625.1:61222359-61740757 GCA_964020975.1 Hermodice carunculata
AATATTTCCCAATTTGATTGATTGTTCACTAAATCACTTAATGGTAACAGTTCTTGAGTTGTGACGTATTTGTTTGATACAGCTGGTTTTAACCTGTGACTAGCATAGACTATAACACGTGGCCTTCCTGAAAGTGAGAAAGAACGCTGGAGATACACCAAACGCTTGCATCAGTGTCTAAAATTAAGGATAAGTAAAGAAAAATCAGGAAAAGTTAACAAAGGAGGACGGCATAATGTATATTTCAACTGTTGAAATGTGGCTTGACAAGCTTCAGTCCAAATAAACCAGTCCCTCATGGTTGGCTCATACAAAGGTTATCACTTTTTTCGCATAATCCACAATGAATTTACAATTATGTGATGTTAACCTTATTTCCTGTATTAATGTCATATGTTCTGGCTAATTTTGAAATTTCTTTCTTTTTTTTCTATTGGTAGAAACACCTTGTTCAGACATGATGGATCCTAGGTATTCCACTTGCTTAAGGAAGAAGAAACACCCTTTAGGTTTCAATTTTAAACCAGCTTTTTCCAAATTTTAAAAAAAAAAAGGAAAAAAAAATAAACGTGTTCCAAGCTCTCTGCGGTTTCCCCCAAATCTGTTCCATGACAAACGATATTGCCAAGGTAGACTAGGCATATACTCCATAAAGAAAAATGCAAGCAGTGGCATTATTGACACCAAAACAGAAGGACTTCAAACTCGTGTAGAGATGAGCCTGTGGTGAATGCAAGCTTCTCTCCTAAGGCAGGATCCAAAGCTATATCAAAATAACTACAGATCAAATTGCAAGGGAACAAGATGATACCTGAAAGAGTCAATTTACCTGCACATAAATCAACAATGGCATCTTAAGCTTCTACAATATATCAGTAATGGATATACCTTGGTGTGTAATCCGTGTGATCACAAATTGATGTTTCATTTGTAACCTACAAAATTCACGTGGGAACCCTACTCGACCCAGAACTGGTATTTTCTTGCCATTAGCAGTTGATATCTCTACGTCACAGGGGGTTAACTCCCATCTTATCAGATGACAAGTCAAGCAAGGGGGAGGGGTGTAATAGCCTTACATTAGCACCTGTGTTTATCAACATTTTACAACCCATGTTCTCAGCTTTAAAAGAATGAAACTTTGAGGTACATTTAGTTGCAATTGGTTAATCATATAACCGTCAACAGGCAGAATCCAAAGGCCCACTTGGCTCTGCCCTTGTTCGTTTTCCTGCATGATTCATGACTTGCTACAATCTGATAAATTTCATTAAGGGTTTCTTCATAAAACATATTTTTATTACTTGAAATTTGTGCACTTTACCTTTCCTATAACAAAACACTGACCTCCAAAAAAGCAAAACAAAAACAAACAAAAAAAAAACAATAAAAAACAAAAAACCAAAAAAATGTAATTGAAACGGGCAAGCATGACAAAGTTTTTAACTGTCAGGAACGTGTGTAGCCTGGGGAAAATGTATGGTAAATAATCCACCAATGTTTGGATAGCAGTCGGATGTTTTCCACAACCCCATGCCGGAGTAACGTTAAGCAACCAACTGTAACATTTCAGGTGTGGTGCCACTAATTCTGCCGTAAACTTTTTGACAAAATCGGGACCATTGCCTAAATTTTTTTATTGTGGTGACCAAGCAGCCAGAAGATAACGCAATTG
Organism: Hermodice carunculata; assembly: GCA_964020975.1. Classification (NCBI taxonomy): domain Eukaryota; kingdom Metazoa; phylum Annelida; class Polychaeta; order Eunicida; family Amphinomidae; genus Hermodice; species Hermodice carunculata. The sequence continues at coordinate 61,224,035 of OZ026625.1, forward strand.
ATGGGATCATGTTTCTCTATTCCAATACTCTGACAGTGATTGGGGGGGGGGGGGGAAATGGGCGATATTAGGTGCATGTTGTCAAAACAGCACCTGGTGACCAAGCTAGGACTCACAAAATGAATAAAGGGGAACCTGGGTGAAAGAAGTTAGTTTTTAACCTGCATGGTTTCAAGTGATGCATTAATCTCTCATTCAGAATCATGCCATTATAACATTATAAAGCCCAACAAGCATACAGTCTAATCTTGCTCAATCCACAACCACGTACGTTGCTTAACCGTTTGGGGGTAAAATAAGCACAGCAACGGATTATTCCCCGCTGCTGTTGCATTAGGTGTTTAGACATAAAAACAATACAAACTATAAAAAATAGACATTTGGTTCAGCGTGAATAATTAAGCGTGCCTTCATATTTTTTATAATTTGAAATATTTAGATTTTTTCGCATAAGGGTGAAAATGTGCTGTTGCTATGACTTACTCGACGGACTTTGGAGAATGGATAGGCCCAGGTGACCCGAGGCACGCACCAAGTGTGAATGTATGTGGAATGCATGGGGGTTGTGACCCATGCCTTTGCTTTTTCCTGGTCTATCACCTGAAATCACAGGGAGACTGTAAAAATTGTGTTCGGCCTTCAATCTGGCCCCTATGGATAAATGACGAGGGACACAACTATGGCGACCCTGGCTTTCCGAATCTGTACTCGTCTGTTGGTGCCTAATAAAGTCCAAATATCCCATGTAATGTGCCATACCATATGCGTCTCTGTGTTCCTTGTTACTTATTCTCTTAGATACTCCTAACTTTTAGCTTCCTACCTCCTGTTTTACACACGTAACTGCATTCCCAAAACCAAAAATACGATTTGCGTCGACCTCCTCTACACCCGGAACTTCCGATTACAGTCATGTATTGGGGGAAATGTGAAACCCGCTGCAACGAGATACAGAATCAATTGGAAATTTTGAAGGGATCCTTCGCTGTCAGGGTCACTTGGCTGATATTCTCGGTAAGACGGCGTGTCTCTCGTCGCAGCGGGTTTCACATTTCCTCCAATACATGACTGTAATCGGAAGTGCCGGGTGTAGAGGAGGTCGACGCAAATCGTATTTTTGGTTATCGGAGTGCAGTTACGTGTGTAAAACAGGAGGTAGGAAGCTGAAAGTTAGGAGTATCTGAGAGAATAAGTAGCAAGGAACACAGAGACGTATGGTACGCCACATTACATGGGATATTTGGACTTTATAAGGCACCTTTCAACAGACGAGTACAGATTCGGAAAGCCAGGGTCGCCATAGTTGTGTCCCTTGTCATTTATCCATAGGGGCCAGAGTGAAGGCCGAACACAATTTTACAGTCTCAATGTGCCTGAAATGTCTATACCTTCCTAAGAACAGGTATGGCAAATGTGCCAAATAGCAGCATTAGAATATAGGCCTCTTGGTGAATATGTATGTATCAACACCCCACTGTAATTTCACATCGTCTATGGCTCATGCATGGAAGGCTGGCGTATTTTAGGTGCACTGACTTGTCCACTACTCGCGGGGTTGTATCAATGTACACCAGGCCAAAAAGACCTGATTTCGAGGGGGGGCGGGTTGAAACATTGACCATAAGAAGTATCTGCGTTGCTGTTGTATTTGTAAATGGCCCCTAAATGGCTCTGCAGATTGCCTTTGTTGATCGATTGGTCATGTACAATGCATCGGGAAGCCATGTGTCGCTTCACTACTGCACGCCAGTCATGCAGTTTAGATTGTGTGTCCCAATTAGTTCATTGCAGAACTTCATATATGGGCCAACAGGGGACACCTATCTCCACAGAATAAATGGTCCTCTTTACCAACAATAAGGCATGAATCTGTGGAGAAACCGGCGAAATTGGCTTGGCATATAATTAAAACTCACGAACAACTACCCCCCCCCCAAACACACGCAAGCCAAACCCACAAAGAAAAAACTCCAGTCATTATTGCATCTCCCCGCTTGACGTTTGAGTCTTACGAGAATTAAAAGCTGTCTTGCCTGCAAGCTAGACTTTTGCGTTATTGTTAAGTGGCGATTTAAGGGTGTGTCGCACTATCAGAATTATACAAGCAAACACAGATCGTCTTGGCAGGCAAGAAACCTCTACCCACGTGGCTAAACTCTGAGACTGTTACCTTGACGTTGGTGTATTCAATTAGCCTGTGTAAGAGATAAAAGTGTCTGATCCAAAACTACTCTAGGAAACCAACAGAGTAAGTTATCCATAAATTATGTAACAAGGCACAGTGTTATCGCCGATACAACGTTGAAACTAATGGGTTGTCAGCACATGTAGGGAGTTCCATTTTTCCTTCTCTTTTTTAAAGTCTTATACATCCTGGGAGTGCCATTTTGTTTGTTTATCAGAAACAAGACACTTGTCTCACTTGCCTTTTTTTTGGGGGGGGGGGGCAAACTGGCATCCAAGTCAAGGTCCAGCTTCCTTTGCATGGCGATTGTAAAGTTAGAATTTTACAAAATGAAGAAAAAAAATCATCCCCCCGCAACAACGTATGCCTGGTGGTCACCTTTTTTCACATTGCAATCCCTTTGCTTCATTTTTTGAAGCAAGCTGTTTAAGTGCTTAGCCCATCTTGTTCAAGCTGCGCCATTTAAAAGGAATTGTTGCTAGTGTAGTGATTTTGGGGCAATCATACATGCCATTGACCAGAGACAATGGGCTGTTCAGCAGTTGATCATTGCTAGTGTGCCAGGGAAGCCAGGTGAGCCATGGAAACCGAACTGAGAAGACTGTTTTGTGTATATTATTACATTTTACTTGGCTGCGTACTGTATGTGTATCTTTTTGCATTATATTGCATGTTATTTGTCTAGTTGTGTCTTGCATTTTCACTTTATTGGCACTAGAATCGGTCGCTCACGTGGAGTAGATGTTGAACATGTCTTTAACATCTTGACTTGTCATGTTTAATTTTTGGCAGTTGTATTTCTGTCAGTGTGTTCACGGTCGGATGTATCTCTGACTTTGATTTCATGCAAGCTAATGTTTTAACTAAATATGTGGGAACCAGATTCATAAAACTGTAATTTCTTTCTGGTCTGATCTGAATCCGACTTGAATGAATCATTAAGTACAGGTACAAAATTCATGAAATTGTAAATCATTTCGGGTCGGATCTAAACTGATTTGAATTAATAATGGAAATGTAGGTATTGGCCTATATGGTTTTTATTCAGTCTGGTCGCACCCAAGTCTGCCTTGGTTGTATTTTGAAATTTGATTTCATTCATGCAAGCTAATTTTAAACTAAATATGTGGGAACCAGATTCATAAAACTGTAATTTCTTTCTGGTCTGATCTGAATCCGACTTGAATGGATCATTAAGTACAGGTACAAAATTCATGAAATTGTAAATCATTTCGGGTCGGATCTAAACTGATTTGAATTAATAATGGAAATGTAGGTATTGGCCTATATGGTTTTTATTCAGTCTGGTCGCACCCAAGTCTGCCTTGGTTGTATTTTGAAATTTGAGTGCTAAATGCAGTGGCTGATTTCTCAGACAATGACTTATGCCCAATTTCAGAAGTCTTTGTCAGGTGACCTGGGGTTATACAGATAACTTGTAGTCAGATCATCATGGCTTATACGGGTGACGACTGCTTTTGACCCAGGGTCAAATGAGAGTGGTTTCATTTTTAGAAGTTCGGGGCGAGTTTCTGATTTGGGAAAAGAACATTTTAATCGAATCGGTGGCAGAGCAGATTCGAGTTGTTGAAACCAAAAAAAAAAAAAAAAATGAGGGTCCTATGGTGTTGAAAAGAGAAGCAGCATTGGATCCTAGATAAAAGAACAAGTAAATTCTACAGCCAACATTGCGTCAATCGGCAAGAAAAAGGACAGCTGAAGGACATTTGGCGATATAAGAAAAAGCGAACAAAAAAGATGTGGCGGTGCAACCATAAGTACAGTATCCTCATCTAGTCGAAATCTGTGGCGAAATTCAACGTCGTCATACGTAATAAATGGGTCATTTCTCGGACGAAATGTACGTTCTCGGTGAATCAGACGCTCCACCATTTCAAATTGATTAAACCAGTCCAGAATGTCTGCCATAATACACAATTTGCGCTACTGTTTTTGAACACAAATATGGGACTACTTCTTTTCCCTGGCCTGGCAACATTTAACCAAGGCACCTACCTGGGTTACAATTCATAGGCAAATTGAGTATGGCTTCATAATGTCCTGAACTTCTGAAAGTGACCTTACTTATTGCAAGAGGAATTTGTATAGGCTATGCCTGATTTCCAATTGCTTTAATAAAATATGTTTAAACCAAAGTGACCTTACCATTGCCTCCGGGCTTCAACTAGGACTTGAGCGGGGTTCAAATTTACCACAGGTTGATTTGGACTTCTAATGGCCAGTTGCGCACGTCTTGCTCAGGTGAGCTACATATTGTGTTGTGATCTCAAGATCACTTGTCATATGGCCGGTAGGAATTAGCCAAGTATAAGGCTCAAAAAGTGTTGATTATATCCCATAACCATTGATTATGAAAAAGAATATATTATGAAACTTGATAATGCATCTTTTTTGGGCTGACCTTCACCCTCAATAATCGCAAAAAGGGCCCGCAAAAAGAGTGAATTAAGTAAAACCTATAACTCACTCTTTCCGAATTAACCCTTTCAATGTCTAACATTAAAATTTGAAATGATTTACCTGAATTTCCATGATAAAAAGTTTCGATTCAAGTACCAGCACGCATTATACCATCAGCCACAAAACTTCTCCGGGTCAGTAGTCTTGATGCAGTAGCATATCATAAACGCAAAGCAAACTTTGATTGTGAAATTGTAAAAACACTACAAATAAAAACCGACATACCTCCTTGTACTGCCGGTGCCGTCATTTCTTTGGAAAAATAATTGCTGAGTTGCAATATTATCAAGTTCAATTAGAGTCTCGTCATCTTCCATTTTGTGGCAGCTAGCAAATTCAGGAACTACCTGAACGCCTGAGCGAAATCACGAATGAAGTGACTCAGAAGTGAAATGACACTGTCACACGTGTGTGTAACAATTTGATTACGTAACTGACAGATAATACGCTTTCAATCATGAAATCACTGATCCGACCTAAACACAAATGACCATTCCTACCAGCCAATGACAAATGTGTTATAACATGAAAGGAGACGATTATGGCTATTACAACTGTCTCGTGGCTTCGTCACTCGACGGTTATAAGCCATAATCGTCTCCTGTCATGTTATAACTCTCACATAATCAATGCTCAACCCTCGGTTCAGGTAGCCAGGAGTTTGGTTTCCGAGAGTCAGCTTCAGTACAGATTATGTAATGACAGCTTATGCTTTGTTTAACAATACCTTTCCCATTGTGTACAAAGGCACGGAAGTGTTTCTCAGTACAAATCTTTATTTAGACCAGTATCACACATTTTACTTCTTGCCACCTTCAAAGGGCACAGATACTGTATTACTGGGTCATTGCAAGCCATGAGGAAAACAGTGAATTTTTTCGGAACTTGAAAAGGATATTATATTGAAACTCGTGGAAAACAAGAAGGGGGTAGTGGAACATAAACATGATGATGGCAGAATGATTGCCAAAAAAGAGGAGGCCTAGCTGGGATACCCTTAACAGAAACTTTCAATGCCAGGCATAAATGCACGAAAGACCAACTAAAAAACGGCTGGAGAAATCTTAACTTTGTCTAGCCTGTCACCTAGACTTTACAGTAATGTCATTACTGCTGTTTTGTTCAGACCTTACTGGACAGAAATTCCTCTTCAGAATATTGTTCAACAGGGTTACCTATATCCCGAATAACAGGTTCATTCCTTAAAACAACTTCAATTCTCTCTAGCTGATTCAGGTATTTCTCCATGTTCACCTTCCTACACAGGAATATGTCACAAAAAAGAGCTCACAAATGTGCTAACCATGGCTTATAACATGCCCCGCCCCCAGATCAGAGTGAACCACAGCTTACAATCTTTATCAACTTTGACCATGACTTCTGCAACAGGTTACCTCTGCTTAACCAATGGTGAAGTTGAAATCAACTTTATTGCAGCTTGAGCAAGACGTGGGCAACTGGCCATGAAACTTGACATTACTGTTTTGCACAGGCAGTGCATGACCTGCTTTGTCTCTTTGTTTGAGAGTTGTTTTTCCCGCCATACGAACTTTCAATTCATACATTTCCTCTGGCAAAATTATTTATGGATTCTGCCTGCAAGTGATTTTGGTCGGCCCTTAGGCAGATTTAATTACTTCAAAATAACATGGATCCTTGCAACATGTATATACACTGCTGTTTTTTTTTTTGTTGTTGTTTTTTTTTTTTTTTTTCGTTATTATGAATTTTTTTTTTTTAATTTTTTTTTTTTGTTTCTTTGTTTTGTTTTGTTTTTGTTTTGTTTTTGTTTATGTTTGTTTTTGTTTTTGTTTTGTTGTTGTTTAACATTGATTCAGGTTCCTGCATGTTGACCTATGCTTTGTTTTCACATATGTTATGCACTTTGTCGGCGATTATTATTTTTTTCTAGGAAATGCTGAAAAAATGTGTTATCTGATCCCTCTTTGTAAACTGGCTTTCAAAATCCTTGCAAACTATATTATCAATATGAAATTTTCTTCTAATAAATCTAAATATTTGTACAATAAATGAAATTGATGGTTTTTATTTGGTGAAATTGGAAAAATAGTTCATCTATGCGAAGTCAAAGTCGCGCAACGGTAGCGCGCGGCTCGATTCCCTCTGCTGCCATAATTATCTTTTCGGCCCTTAACGAGAACATAAATCTAACTTAGTCCTGGGCCCAAACTTATGGCCAACCTAGCAATTTGGAATACGGAGGAATACATTTAAAACGTGGTAAAAATCTTCACATCCACCCAACAAGGAACCACAAGTCTGATCTATTTGTAGAACCCAACATCTACCACCCCATGTACGCATAAAAATACATGTAAATCGCAAAAAAGTGGTACATGTGAGAAATGTGTCTACCAGACAAAAATATATTCCATTAATACCATGTGATCAGGACTTGAGTGCAAGATTGTGCCCAGACTTTTGGCAATGCACTTTAAACCACTTGACTAAGACGAGGTAAATCCGCACTCTTTCATAATAAGCGTTTAACTTTAAGACCACAGGCGACAATCATTTGCCGCTTTGATGGAATGTCGTACGCACCTGATGACCAGCTTATAATATACTGAACCCCAATGAAAAGTATCCACATGCCAATTTTGAAGTATTTTATTGTTTATACTTGAAACATTTCATACCTAGACGTGCTTAGAACTTAACAAAGCATTCACTTTTCTGGCGTAAAAATAATGTCACGCTCTACCGACATTAACGTCACTTACAGGCAAAAAATGTCATTAACTGCCCTAATTGAAAGTCACACAAATTTTTCTGTTCAATATGGGATGTGGCCACCTCGAGCATCAACACATGCTATACATCTGCGGCGCATATTGCTGACCAGGGTTTGAATTCTGTGTTGGGGAACATTATTCCATTCTTCCTGCAGAGCTTGGATCAGCTGGTTTCGGGTAGTAGGCCTAGGTGTCCTCCGTTGAATACCTTGGCCTAACTGATCCCACAAATGTTCAATAGGGCTCAGATCGGGTGAGAACGCTGGCCATTCCATGACATTGATGTTGTTCTCTTTGAGAAAGTTCATTGTTAATCTTGCAGAGTGTGCGCGTGCATTGTCCTGCTGAAAGATCGCCAGATCTTGATGTTGCTCCATAAATGGGACCATGTGCGGCTCCAGCACCTCATCAATGTACCGCCTAGCATTGAGGATCCCTTGAATGACCACTAGGGGTGTCCGGTAGCGGTTGCTGATGCCTGCCCACACCATGACAGAGGGTCCACCCCATCGATCTGCCTGACGGACACAGGCATCTGCATATCTCTCCCCAGTCCGGCGCCACACACGTTCTCTGCCATCTGCTCTGCTGACACAAAAACGGGACTCGTCAGTAAAAAGGACGGTATTCCACTGTTGGCGAGTCCACCTGGAGTGTGCTCTACACCACTGCAGTCGTCTTTCTCTTCTGGGTTGGGTCAGCAGGTTACCCCTGTAAGGTCTTCTGGCGGTTAGGCCACTGCTCCTCAGTCGCCTCTCCACAGTAGAACTACTGACAGGACGGTGATTCACCCCTTGAGTCTCACGGGCTGTTTGGGCTGCTGTACGGAAACGGTCTCGCAGGTGCATCAGCCGGATGTGACGGTCTTGGCCAGGTGTTGTCTCTCTTTCTCGGCCAGGCCTAGGCCGATCATCTACGGATCCAGTTTCTTGTTGCCGTTCAATTAGTCGTTAGATGGTGCGCCGAGTACACCCCATTCTTTGTGCGATTTGAGTGATTGGGACTCCACCCTCTGCAAGCCCCAAAGCATGGTGTCTTTGACCTTGGCTCAGACGCGGCATGATCGCCTCAACACACCTGAGACCACTGGCTTTTTTCTTGGCTGAACATCCCGTTTTAAAGCCACTGAAAACATCAGGTCATTTTAGCCATCCAATAGGAGTGGTGGTCAGAAGCCATATTCGGTGCACAAAAGTCACATGCATTATGTAACAACCCAGCAAAAGTTAAAAAGTTGTCCTGAATGACCCTGATGTAGGCTCCAAACCATGCATATATGCACACACAGTACTTAGTAACTTACAAAATTAATGTGTTAATTTTTTTATGTGGATACTTTTCATTGGGGTTCAGTATATAAGGTTCGACTTGATTGGCACCATCCCCAGGTACGGTGCAATGGGCTGGTGGTGTTGTTTTTAAGGGTACAAATCGAGTGACATGAACAGCACTGGTGCTCCCGCTAATGGCTTTCAAAAGTCCCATTGTGCTACGACTTGTCCCCAATAACTCTTGTATTTGAAAGGTTCATTAGGCCAAAAAAGAAAAAGCAGGTCAGCATGGAAGGTCGCGAGCTACCTCTTTTAACATCCACAATGTGAAACAGTAAAGCTAAGGCAGCAAATCATGTAGGGCCGAGGTACAATGTGAATGATTCTAAATTTGTTTTTCTGCATGTTTCTGCAGCTTGTCATTATCACGAGCCCTACATGTGACTTTTCTGTTCATTTCTTGCCTCGCAGTACTCACGTTATCATTAGAACACACAAGTGCTATATTGGTGCCAGTGCTGTCGGTGCAGTGTCCCCGTCACCACCGGAGATTACACATCCACCGATCAAGCGCTTCATGCTCATCCCCATTGGCGCTGCGGCTGTAATCAGGGCAATCCTAGGGCGGATTCACACTTAAACACTGATAATAGAAGATTAAACAATCAGACTGCTAAATTGTTCCCCAGGATAGTTGCCCCTTCTCGCTACTGGTTCAGAAGTCGGATTTTACAAGCTGACGGCGCACTTTGTCTGTAGTTTTATATCTTATACATTTTTACTTCGTTTCACGAAAAGAAATCTTCCAGAAAACTGAGCTCTCTCTCTCTCTCTCTCTCTCTCTCTCTCTCTCTCTCTCTCTCTCTCTCTCTCTCTCTCTCTCTCTCTCTCTCTCTCTCTCTCTCTCTCTCTCTCTCTCTCTCTCTCTCTCTCTCTCTCTCTCTCTCTCTCTCTCTCTCTCACGTTTAACAAACACGATCAACAATTCATTCCCAGACTCTACCTTCTGTAATTATCCTGACGAGTTGCATACAAGTCCCAACCCCAGGGAATACGTTCCCTTTTACATCTTACAATTCAGGAACTATATTTGCCCCACCCCCACTTTACTTCATTTTTGTTGCTACCTTTAACTTCCACAGAGACAATACGCTCCTGATGTGGTTTCAACACGACTGTCATAATCAATATTTCAGAGGACTACTGCCATGGATTCACTCCACAAACGTCACACACTAGGTGCAATAAATCACTCTTTCACAAAATACTTTTCTGACCCTCACTATTCCCATGGACAAGGAAAAACAAAGAAAGCATCATCTTTCAGATGACCTGGTCAGGAATTAATCAGTTTCCAAGATCACTATTTAAACAAAACGCAAACATTAAAAAGGAAAGTTAGAGAAAGAACTAATGTTCCGACAGCAGCATGAACGACACTTCATAATACTTAACAGCGCCAAAACCGGTGTCTTGAATCCAACATGTAATTAATACGACCAACTAGCTATAAATTTTCTTGCATGATGAATACAAGAGTCCTGAACCTAACTCTAAAATAAGCGTGAATGAAACGTCTATATCACCTGAAATCTTCACACGGAGAAGTCCCTCTTTGGCTCTAACCCATCTTTCTCGCCTACATATGCAGCTAGAAATGACCATGAAAAGCGAAGTCACACGCACCTATAAACCGAAAATACAAACAAAAACAAAAACAAAACAAGAAAAGAAAGAAAAAAAAATGCCTTGACTGACTCTACTTAAGATTGGCGCGACAAGATAACAACACCGGTAAAAAAGCAAAGTTGGCACAGCTTTATCCATCCAATGTGCTGCTGAAATTTCCAATTTAATTTCATAGTAGCAGGACAAAAACATTTCATTTATGTAAATATTTAATTTTCACAGCTGTTACAATCCCACGTATTGACCGAATGCACAAATACACTAGGGGCCTGTAAAGTAGCTTGTTAATGATCCCGTGTGCACTTTGCCCTGTCCACCTTAAATTCTACTTTTTTAGTTAGAAGAGTATATCAGCCTTGTTGAGCTTTTCATTTATGTACGATGTCTCGCTTATTCACGATCCTGTAAACAGTTGTTCATGCCCATTGATCATAACATGATGAGTGGCCCAACCCCATTACCGGTGGCCAAAATATGTGTGCACATCCTAAAATGTGAATGTAAATCCTCCAAGTGTACGGATCGTTGCTCGTGTAAACAGGAAGAAATAGCATGTGATGCTGCATTTTCACACAAGCAAAATTGCCTAAGTTCATTTGATTCTGAATCTAAACAGTGTAAGTCTAAAAAACGTATCCCAAGAAATAAAAGGACATGATGGATTTAAATAATGCACCGATAATGGTATAAGGTTATCTGTAGATAGTAACTCATACTTGCACATCTTTAAATCCAATTTACATATTTCGTTTTAGTATTGGTTACTGTACGCGAATAGTGATCATGATTGTATTATAATGCAACGCATGCCTTTTTGTGAGAAAATATGATCATATATAAAACGTCTTATTGCCTAGTATGAACCTGCTAATTACCTGCGAAGTACCCCATATAAAAGTCAGCATTCCAACCTCCTGTCTGCGATTGTGATATTGATGCATAAACATGGGCGTTTCAGTCAATCTTATCTTGCATTTTATTTTATTTTATTTTATTTTTTATTTTTTGTTTTTTCATAGATACCACATATAAATGTCTGAAACCTTTTTGTATCAAGGTTTGTTTTGAAGTATGGTTCTAACTCAAAATGTGAATAATGATATTTTAAGGCTCACAAGAGATGTGGAGGTGTTTGAAGTATTTTGTACGATATGGTTCATATTGATAATTCACTAGCATAGAATTACTATTTGGCCTCATGTCTCATATAATGTAATTGGCCCATTATTTATTTATTATTGGACCAGAATGAACAAAGTCAAACACTTTTGGACTGCTACCTTACCTTCTGTATGTATTGCTACAGTTGGATAAGGATTGTACTCAAGCTCCAAACTATTGATTAACTAGTCAAAAACCTTAGTTACGTAAACTTTTGGTATCACATTTAAACAACAATTATGTGTCTAATGTGCTAGATATAATACAATGATGTATCTCCACGATTCATATGTACAGTTTACCTTTCTAGACAGTCATGTAAAATATTGAATGTAACTTGTTGGTGTCCCTATTATGTACCAATCTCCTTTTTTTCTCCAATTAAGGCCACAGACCACAGTTATAAATCCTTCTATTTTTCATATTAGCATTTTTCAGTCTAAAAAATCAGCATTTTGGTATTTTGAAATTCCGTGAACGGCATTTAACAGATAAAAATGTCAGAAAAATGTGGACGGATTTTTGTCATACAATTCCCAGCTCGTTAATTTGTGACAATTGAAATACGAAACAACACCTGGATGTCAGCTTTATACAGGTGTATGAACTGTGCTCTTGCCAGGGTCACATCATTGTCCTTCCCCACCATAAAGTTCCCACCTAGCCTGGAAGACAGTGCACCTATATGACCTCCAATGAAGCAACTCTGCGATGCAGCAAACCTGACTTAGCTAACTTTATTTAAACAGAAGCTACAGCATGCTGAAAACACAGTACTTTCGCAATTACGGACTATCTCCGTTGGGATGCGCAACCAGCCAATCACAACTGTAGTCTGTAACCTAATAGACTTATCAAAATTTTTAAAACTTCTTTAACTGAAGCCACAACTTGTTTTCTGCAAAGGATTTGCATTAACTTTACCAAACTTCAATATTAAAGAAAATATCAACTTTTTTGCAAGCAACCTTTAAATCTGAAAAATCAGTTTTTATGACAAAAAAAATTAATTAATTAAAATTTTGAGGAAAATTATATAATTGCATCCAATCAATTCTTTTTTGTCCAATATGAATACAATACACAATGGGCTATGATACAAACCCATAATCACTTGCCTGCATGTCCTGCCCTTACAATGAGAGATCAAATTACAATGCCCCACCCCTTAATTTTAACCCCAAATTTGAATATATTGCTAAAATTTTATGAATTTTTAGGTGAAATTGGTGATTTTTTTACTATTTATGGATAGATTCGTAACATTTGTCTACAAAAAATATGACATCTATCACTGATGAGGCATCAATGGTGGATGGGGGGTAGTATCAATTACACCAAGTCAGCATCTAATACCAGTCATTATGGCAGTGTTTTCCTGATATAATCTGAATTATGGCAGACAATGGAACAGTTTCAGTGTTTTAACATTATTAGCCCATCAAAGTGCACAGTTTAGGACCAGTAGGTCACAGATTAGAGTAGCAGTATTCAGCAAATTATGTTTTTTGGTACTTAAATTATGGAATTTTAACGCGCCCTTTGTTTGAACATTAGGAGGGCAGTTGGGTGATCCAGCTTCCACAAACCAATAGTGCTGTGCCTTTTTTTCTGCAGTAGACTGTATAAGTTGTGGTTTATTGACATGGTTTCTGGTGTATGTGCACATATTAGAAAGAAAATGACAAAATTTTGTACAGTTACTCCAATATCATAAATGCATATTTGTATTCACAAGTGCTCTGATTTTAAATTTGATAAGCATCCAATTATCAATCCAATTATCAGGCGCAAGTGTTTTCAGGCAAGTGTTTAATGGAAGCTAACTTTTTTTCCCCTTGTTTCACTTTCTGAAACTCTTATAATTTTATGTGGTTGTAAGTCGAAGTTCAAATGTTTTGCCACCTATGTACACTAGCTTGGTAAAAGTTATAAAATCTGCAGTTCATAAGTGCTGTCATCCATATTCATGGATATAAATTGATTCATTTATGTGAAAATAATATGCTGATGAACTCAACAGCTCAACAAAGTCAGCATGCCTGATTTTAAATGATTTACCCCAGTCAAATGACACACATATATGACAAGCTTTTGTCTGCAAAAAAAAATAATAAAAATAAAAGGGGATGGGGTGGGGTGGGGGGGGGGGGGAGAAACAAAAACAAAACCAAATAACCAGAAATTTACATTTTACCTAAGATTTGTTCAGCTCTACTGACAGACAATGTGCATTTTTTTCTGGTATGCCGAAAATCACTTTGACATGATTTTGTATAAACAGCTCTGCATATGAATGGAGGCTGTAGGCCTACAATGACAATGCCACAAAATTAAAAGTTTGAAACAGAGGGTCACTAAGTTTCATATCAATGGGATTAGCATAATTTATTCATATCATATTAGCATTGTTAATTTCTCATACACACATGATTACCTGTGTGGTACCTGTGAGGTATCGCTAAATACAAAGGGCTATGGAAGCTATCTATCTACCAAGCAGTCAGCAAAGGAGGCATAGCCTGTGCACTTGTTAAATGTCTTGCAGCGAATCCTGTTATTATTTATGCAGTGTGGTTCCACTGATAGGTGCAACATGTCTATGCACAATGATTTGTGACATAAATGTGATACTTCATGAATTTTTAGAAAATTGAGACTGTTAAACTTGATATTCACAGCCGATCTATGGGTGTAAAACTTCTTTTCTCCTTTCATAAGCTGGCCTGAGGTACACAATACCATAGCCCGAACCATTTGCCTTGTGATCTACAGTCCCAGGATCATATCTTGCATGCTCCATCCATGTAAAAGTTGTTAGGATCACTCAAAATTGTCCAGGCAGATGTCAAAAAGTGCTGACTTCCCATTTTTAACTTGCTTGATGGACGATAATAGAATAACAACATGACCATGTGAGTCCCGGGCATGTCTGGTATATGGTAGACCTCCGCCTATCCACAACTAGTTTTTTTGTGTCTGTATTTTTTAAATGTTTCATATATATAATAACTTCCAAAACAGGACTAGCATTAATCATAATTATTTCTTGAAAAACAATGCAAAATTTAGGTATATTATCATTTAATGTCAGAGGTCTGAGAGACCCACAAAAAAGAAAAGAAATTTTCATGTGGCTTCGAAAAAAAGAACACTCTATTTTCTTATTACAGGAGGTACATGGGACAGAGGACATTGAAAAATTATGGTATGCAGAATGGGGGTACAGAGCAATTTTTTCCCATGGGGCAAATGATGCTAGAGGAGTTAGTATTTTATTCAAAAATAACTTTGATCATAAAATACATGAAATAATTAAAGATGATTCTGGCCGCTATATTATTTTGGATATAACTATTCAAGAAAAAAGAATAACTTTGGCAAATATCTATGGAAGTAATACTGATTCGCCTGAAATATATTCAAAATTTATAGAGCAAATAGAAAATATAAATAATGATAACAGAATTATAGGAGGTGACCATAATTTCGTGTTAAATGTAGATAGAGATAAAAGAGGGGGAAATCCAGTAACACATATAAAAACACAAGAGCTAGTCCAAGTTTGGATGGAGGAGTCAGATATGATAGATATATGGAGAGTGAAAAATCCTGATATTTTTAGATCAACATGGAGAAGAAAAAACCCAACCCCCATTCAATGTAGGCTTGATTTCTTTTTGATCTCCTTTGGTCTAAGTGGTTTTGTTTGTAGAACAGATATTTTACCTGGATATAAATCTGATCATTCAGCAGTTAGTCTGAATTTGGATTTAAAAGAAAATCAACGTGGACCTGGATTTTGGAAATTAAACTGCTCTCTCTTAAGAGAAAAGACCATGTGAGTCCCAATGCATACAGAGTTAGCCCTAATAGGCCACAGACCACAGTTATAAATCCTTCTATTTTTCATATTAGTATTTTTCAGTCTAAAAAATCAGCATTTTGGTATTTTGAAATTCCGTGAACGGCATTTAACAGATAAAAATGTCAGAAAAATGTGGACGGATTTTTGTCATACAATTCCCAGCTCGTTAATTTGTGACAATTGAAATACGAAACAACACCTGGATGTCAGCTTTATACAGGTGTATGAACTGTGCTCTTGCCAGGGTCACATCATTGTCCTTCCCCACCATAAAGTTCCCACCTAGCCTGGAAGACAGTGCACCTATATGACCTCCAATGAAGCAACTCTGCGATGCAGCAAACCTGACTTAGCTAACTTTATTTAAAAAGAAGCTACAGCATGCTGAAAACACAGTATTTTCGCAATTACGGACTATCTCCGTTGGGATGCGCAACCAGCCAATCACAACTGTAGTCTGTAACCTTAAACTTAAAGTATGAATTTAGATGAATTTGTGGCTTGTTTTTTTTTCTATTCCTGGAAGACAAATGTTGATAACACAAAAACAAAACTCTTTCATTTTTAATGATTTCTTAATGAACAAGATGTTATTTAAAACTATTTAAAAAATTTACTGTATGACTTATTCTAGTCATCTCCTTATGTAGTACTGCGTATAATATATTGTGATTTATCATCAATATGTGTTATCAAACATGATGGACACACTACTTCAGAGGAAGGGTAGCCCCATACCCTAGTATATGAAAGGCCAGGTCGGGCATGGGGGGGGGGGGCAGTTTAAGTTTTTATCTGTTCCTTGGTATGCACATTATGCTTCTTATGCTGATAATAACAGCGGGGTGCCTACTATATACCCATATGGTGAACAAAATAAATGATTAGCATTCGCTGTTATATAGTACTGGGTCACTAATTAAATGCTTCTCTACTTAATTGTGTATCAGTGATAAAGCTGCGCTGCATGCTGTGGCTGAATGTAGAGCTCCTTGTACCCGGTTCTAAAGGAAAGTTTCCAGCATTAATGTGCGAGAATTGGAGCCAGAAAAAACATGCCTTCACTTTTCTGGGCGTTTACCTTGGGTAACACAGTGCTTCATAACTTACCTCTATGTTGCATAAACCCGAGCTCTTCTTACTTTCATATTTGATAGATATGCCAAAAAATGTATTACGCTACAGGTATAGTCTAACCATGCACTGCCGAGCTGAGCAATAATCCCCTTTCAAATTTACTGACGCCAGTGACTACTGATCAGGTGATTATTTTAACGGGGCTCCTCTGGATAAATGTCATGGGTTGACCACAGGAGGAGCTTCCCTCATGATCAACCCAGCATACAGATATGTAGGTTTGCAGTCGCATGCTCAAGTAAGAAAATTATATGACAAAATCAGGTTTACTCTAGCTAAATATTCCAGAATACTAACCCTGAGGCCTGAGATTCAGGCCAGATTTGGCCAAAATCACAATGATTCTCCTCTATATCGAAATAGCATACACCTTGATACCCTAGAATGGGGCCGCTGAGAGTTGCTATATATGGAGCCACGCTGGAGCCACTCCAGAATAAAAACACCGTTGAATATGTTTACAATGACATCTTCTTCCTTCACTTGCACATATTATTCAGATGTGCTCCAATGGAGATATTGTTTTAAGGTCATCGCAATATCGGCCAGTTGTATATTCATTTCTGTTCTTCAAAAGACAGCCATTAAGAAAGGATATATCGTCATGTCGTGCCACAATATTAGCTATTTATTTAGAGGTAATATAGGGCAACTGATGTCTAGGTGAGATATGGCTGAATGGTAACATTGACGATATTATATAAAGATATCATGGATACACTCCATGTTGGTTATAATCAGATATTTAAGAAACGTTATGATCATGTAGAAGTAGTACTCTAGATGCCAGCAACTTTTATATTCACGTCCTTCCCAGATGTATTAAAGCAACCTTGAATGCTTTGAAATTTTTGCTAGTTTTTCCGAAAAAAAAATAAAATAAACTGTTTGTGATGTGTATACACTATCATGCATATTGTCACTTATTTGATTGATTAGCTGCAAAATGAAGTATTACTTGCCAACAAAAGCCACATGGGTGTCAGCTCCAAGTTGGAGCCCTCCAGTCTCAATACACACCTGTTCTGGAACAGCTCCAAAATAGGTACAGTGTTCTTGGTTTACTGGTGTGTGACTTGATGGAGCCATTGTTGCTCCCATAGCCTCAATCCAGGCATAAAGTGAAACCGCTCAGCCTTCAGGGCAGAGCTGATGAACTATTTGAGAATTTAAGTAGCTTGAGCGACCTAGATTTGAAGTCTATAATGGGTGTTTTTATCATACACTCACTCTATACACATGTATATACACAAAAAGAGGTATAATTTAATTCACCAACCACACAGAATTGGGTCGTCTATAACTACTATGGGCTACGTTAACATTAGAGTTTTGGGATTTCTAGATCATTGGGTAATTCATGCTTCAGAAAGATTTTCATTACACTATTATTATTAAATAATTATCAATTATAATTTATTGGTCTCCCCCAGGATTAATATATGCGTAAAAACAAGAGAGGGAGCACATGTCCCAGTGTTACTTACGTGACAAACTTCAGCTAGTCAGACAGACTGCTGGTAGTGTTATGTTTATTTGCAGTTATGACATTTTGTTAAACCTGACCTGAACTATTGTCAAGCACCTCGTGTGTAACCATGATGTATATACACAGGTCTTGACCCCCCTTCGTTTGATTATAGATAAAATTAATTTGAATCCTTAGAGCTATAGGAAACATTCTTTTTTAGTTGGTTGATAATTGTAGATTGTGCAATAAAGTGAATCAAGTTTAATTTAATGGAAATAAATATATGTACAATTATTCCATTGCTGACCGTCGTTTACCATTCTGCGGTATTTTTTTCACCAAAGCCTATGGGGACCAATTGTCTATAAAACAGTTTTTTTCTCTTTTAGCAGGGCACCAATATAACAACTCCCCAAAGGACTCTGCCAACAGCAAAAAACGTACATACAAAGGTCTTACTAAACACAACTGGTAAAGTAACAACCGTCTGTACATAGATGATGTTTATACAAAGTAAATAATAACAACTGCCTTTCTACCGCGAGATGTCATTAAAAAATATAGGGACCTCCCCCCCCCCCCCCCCAAGAAACTACATTTATGGGGTATAGGCATATAGCATGTAATTATTGTGTTATAATTTCATACCTGGTTACTTCAATATCTGAAATATCTGTTAGAATTTTATCATACATTATACAGGTAATACAATGAAGTGTTTATTATTTTTGTTTTAGTAGATCTTATCAGGCCTACCGGCGTATGTAACAATTGGAATTATCGCTTATCATGGACATAATGCACAAATGTACTGTATGCTTAGTGGTGGACATTTGCACATTGAAGAATATAAGTCACTCATAAACTATCAGCAAATATATGCTAGACATAGTAGCTTCGGGTGGAATTAAAACAAAAAAAAATGAAGGTCTGATGAAGTATTCCATGTTAATACAGCTAGATGGCTACTTTGCACGTTGACAGACACATACCGCGTGCCTGTCACATATCACCTTATAATTTTATGGCCACCTTTGAATGTTGACGGACACACCCTTTTGTGTCACACATAACTGTTATATGATCAGCTGTAGCCTAAGTAGCTGATAGCCAAAATAGCTGAATAGCCAGGCAGCTGATACCAACTTTAAACTGGATATATTACTCCCTTTTTTCAAACCTACTTCATATTCATCTTACTGTTTGACCAATTATATAACTTTTTCCTATTTATACCACAGTTTTGAGTAGAATCAATGCCCTTGAGTTTAAATTGCATATAAGTTTTATATGAATCAACACTGTGTAATTTTGCAACTGGTATAGTATAAATGTGTGTCATTAACACTGCATAAGAGTATAGCCAGCACATATTTTGTCAGCGATACACAAATTTTCAATTAATGGACCGAAAAACTATAGCCATATTTGCACGTAATATCCTCAGAAACATTATAACATATTGGAAGCAACAAACTGTATCATAAGAAGTTTCCAGGGACTGCATAGACAAAATTACCCGAGTCGTTATTCGCAGTAGAACAGCTGAAAGAGTTGAGATCTGCAATCGAGGGTACTTGTGTCATCTCAGGCTTCTCCACAGATGAACTCAAATGCATGTACGATTATATATCGACGTCCTGATTTAAACCACTTTTGTACATGATATCAGCCTTTAACTTGTATTTATTTTATATATTTTTATACCCTACTGTACCAACATGTAATTGTGTACGAATAATATATATATAGTTTTCAGTTAATGGTAGGTTTAATATGCACTTGCATTCTGGGTAGTTTTCTTAGTCTCATATGTAACCAGGCTTTCACTATTGGGGGATGGTTGCTATTATGAAGCTGCTTGACCCTGGCACCACTGGACCAGTACACCTAGATATTGTATGTAGAGGCTCACAGTAGCTGTCATTAAATGCAGTTCATTTTTAATTTTTCATGGTGGAATTTAGAAAGTATTTTTATATAAATGTATAACCAGGCTTCTTGACCTATGGGGTTGTCATCAACCTGGGGGTATCCAAACTGGCCTTCCTAGCCCCATGCTTAATCCAAGACAGTGTACATAGAGGCCTAGGCTATATGTGCAACCAAGGTCCCTTGTTACAGAGTTATGACTATTCTTGAAAGGCTCCAGCCTGGCACCTTTGGTCCCACATACATAGACAGAGTATGCAGAGTGTGCACATTTCTTGCCATTTAGGGTCTTTTGGTGATTTCATGTAGTTTTCAAACTGGAAAATATGAAATGGCCCGTTAGAAAGGGGCACTGTCGCAATTTTAAGTGGACTCAGGGTGGCTTCAGGGTAGTTGTAGGTGTGTCTGTCTTAACAGGGGGAACCTGTACAAATTTGTAGTTATATTGGGCGGACAGGTATTTCAAGTATCTTTGTTTTAAGGAACAAAGATATAAAATGTGTTGATATAGCACATTTAGATATGCTTGTATTAACACATATATAGTACAAGCCCCATGCACACTATGACAGTGACCATTTTGGAGGAGGAAAAAATTCAACTGTGAAATTAGATGAAAGCACATATGTCAGTCAATTGCACGTTAAATGTTTTAATGTACTTTGGATGCATTTTTGTCTTGTAACCAAGCTTTTCATATAATGAAATTGT
Source organism: Hermodice carunculata (assembly GCA_964020975.1). Classification (NCBI taxonomy): domain Eukaryota; kingdom Metazoa; phylum Annelida; class Polychaeta; order Eunicida; family Amphinomidae; genus Hermodice; species Hermodice carunculata. Next base: position 61,244,697 of record OZ026625.1, read on the forward strand.
AACCAGGCCGGACTTACTCTAGGCTTCAACCATATGCGTAGTGGCTTACTGTCACAAACTATGGATATTTAGTATTTCCAATGGCTTATAGTCTTTCCCGTCTTTATGTGTCACTGGAGTTCCTGTACAACGGGACTGTCTCCACTCTGAGGAGGCTCTATGATGGTAGCACCAGCCTCATTTTGTGTGTCTTTCACACAGAATATGGTAAAAGGCATACTGGCTGTAGAGGGTTGGGTGTATTCTGTTCAAGCATTGTGGACAGTTTTGAACTTACACACATAATGAGGATCCCTGTATAACTGGATTGTGACCATTGTAGAACAGATTCAGGCAGCCCCAATGGCCCGATATCTGCACCGTTGATAAACAAGAATACTGTGATAAATTATGGACCATTTACAATACCCTAGTGATTTTAGATTTTCCCCATCTTTAATTCTAAAATAGCCTGTTGTGCACGACACTGTCTTCATTCTGCTAACTTTCAAGCTGATAGTGCATACACGCATAGAGGAGACGCTCTAGGTGGGTCCCTTTGGCCCCTATAGCCTTTTATTCACATAGGCAATCCTGTCTTGTCACCAAGCTTTCTGTATAATGGAATTGCAACCATACTAGACCCATACACATACAACATGGGTGTAGGGACATGTTGTCACGAACATATTGGTCATTACTCTTTTAGGTTGATTGGAAGGATTGATTTTTTAAAATTTGTTTGCATTAGAAGGCCATCTCTTGTCACAGTAATCTGCTTAATACAATGTCTGCGTTTATGGGTCCCATTAAGGCAAAGGGGCCTACAGAGTAGCTCCAGACTGAAGACAGCACCATTTACAACAGGCCATTTAAGATTCTCAAGAGAAAAATTTTCTTACTGGTCACTTGATCAGCGCTACCGTAGAATGGTATTGTAAACATTCTATGTAGGCCACCTCTACTTGAGCCCATATACCAAGGCAGTGTACATAGAGGGTAAAGTTGATTAAAATGTTTATCCCATTAAGATCTGATGAATAGAAATATTTTCCTCACCTATATTTATATTGTCTATACTCTAAATCCTGTGGTATTACCTAAATGAGTATGAATCTTTTATGACCCATAACTAGTTCAATCCTTCTGTTTCCTATATAAACCTTGGATTCTAAGTAAATTACTTGTGACTAAGAGAGATAAGTATAGATTTGCTAGGATATAAAGTGACGGTATATTGAGCTGAACAAGAATAGCATACATGCAAGAATCTAGCCATAGGTAATGTGGAATCCAAGATCAAACACTTCAAGGTTATTCACCAGCGTGTCAGTATATACTCCAACAATATAGGGAAGAGTATCGCACCTTGTTTCACTCCTTTTAAACAACAGAAACGTCTATATTTTCCATCGTTTCTTGCTTCTATGAACATGCACAGTCATAATGCATAATGCTGTGGGATGGCCATTGTAGCATATTCAAGAGCTGGTCATATCCACGGGAGACGGCCTGTTGGAGTCATTTGTTAGGAATATTCCGGAATAAATCAGGATGAAGCCCATCAGTGGATCATCTTATGTGAAGCAGATGCTAGTTTAAAATGAAAGAACCGTACATGAGAAAAATATGTGCTCTCAATATATAATGTGACTTGGAAATTTGCAGACTATGTTATCCCTGTTATTTTAGTGTTTGGATGGTTATTGATCACACTATGATGGCTGCTGAAAGCCTTGCAATAATATTATTTACCGTGTTATTTGACAACATGTGATAGCTGTCTTTGGCAAGCCGTCAAATGAAGTAAAATGAAATAACATACATACAGCATAGAAATATTTGACATCACTCAAGGAAAATGTTATTGGTCCTACTGAAAGGTCCGTGTACTATTTTCAGAGAAAATGGTTTTGTAGTGGCAATGTATTTCAAAATATAAATGAGAAAGGTGCTTTGTTATCCTGTAGAAAGGTTGCTAGGGAAATGCAAACTTTCGACTGACAACTGCTGTGAGGTTGTGAAAACCTACTGGGTCACCTAGTTCAAAGGTGCACTTTTCTGCCCTTTCATTGTGGTAGTGTCTGATATGATCTCTTGCTCTCTTCGTGTAATGTTTCCCCTGAGTGAAAGCCACATGTAGCCACTGTAACATAGTTTGCACGTAAGCCCCCCCCCCCCCCACGTATTGTCTTGTTGGTTGTAAGAGGGTGTCCAAGGTTAAACAATGTCACGTCACTGAATGAGTAAATGTGGACTATGTACTTTTGTAGTAGTATGTTAATGTTATTATGTACAAATTGTTATTAAATACACTGAGGGAATGGAACACTAGTATCAGTGTCCACTGTCTTGAATGGGGTATTAAGCAACTGTACATCTTGCATTTCAAGATTGACCTGCATAAGTTCATAGTGTTACACACAAGACACTTTGGACATGTGTTAGAGCATCTTTATACATGTTTGCTACCAGTGCTATGTTGTCTTAGATCTTGTAAATGCCCATATGAGTACATTTGTCTTTTGGAAAATTTAAAATGCCAAATGTCAGTTTTGGACGTATCACAAGTTGTAGACGTGAGTCAGGGTATAGCCTAACAGGAGGTAAATAATAAAGCAAGCAGTCTTCCTTTACAAATTTGTGACTAAATTTGATTAAAGCCTTCCCCTTTTTCTATAATGTTGACTATCATTTTAGCCTCATGACCATTGTTCCTCTGCATTTGCCTCAGCCCTCCATTGGGTGGCAGTGAGACAAGCATGTGAAGCAAATGTCCTCTATTTTGAAGAATGTTCTTCTGGATTTATTACTTAGGTATTTGGAATATATTTTGTGGGGTTATGTGGTTATTTATAATCTCAATATCTGCACTGAGAAGGATTTCAGTGACAGGTACTTTCAGTTACAGCTAATCAGGAGAGCCAGGTTCACAAAAATGTGAAAGACTGTCTGCTTTCTGCCTAACACCCTGACATATTCAGTTGTACAATGGTATTCACAAAACATAGTGGCCCAGTTTTGAATCCTAGTATTCTTTGTTTGACTTTAAAGCAACCTGTACAATTGCATATGGTTGCTGTAAATTCTAAATTTTGCACCATACAAATAATGACGTAATATCTGGACTGCATGCAATACCACCAAACCGTCTCCTTCAATAAAAGGTCTGTTTTGATGCCCTTGTAACAACTGGTGAGACAGATGCTGAATCATTCTTTTTTCTTCAGGAAATCAAACTGTTAACAAAATGTTTACTAGGCAGATCCACTTTAGGGTATGCTTATATATATGACTTTCCCCATATGCTCTAGTTTCAAAGTTTCAAAAGCTATGTCAGCCTCCTCACGCAAATGGAAACCTGCGTTCTTGTGTGTACGCAGAGTTAGGGGCCTTGCTACCTCACTGAATTTCGGTATAACTGTACTGAAAAAGCCTGCCATAACCAAAAAAAACTCTAATTTCCCCCCCCCCCCCCAATCTTACGAACAGGCATTTTATCTATTGCCTGTAACTTGCCTTTGGCTGGCTTGATGCCATTCTGACTAACTATATGGCAAAGGAACTTTGGCTGCACAGAGGTATACTTTGAATTTTAGGCCATGCTTGTATAGCCGGACAAAGGTGTCCTGTCAATGTGCAAGGTGATAACATGTGTGCCATGAATCTGAATGGCATAACAAATTCTCCATATAACAAGCTTGATTACCACTTGTGCCACTAATGGCGTGATGCATGCATTCAATGGAGTACTTTTGGAAAATAGCGAGCCCCTTCGGCTGACAATTGAATCCAAATATGCTGGATTCACAAATCTAGGCTGTTCAACATTGGTCCTTCTCATCTATTCTTAGCTTAAACAAACACCTGAAAAGGACAAGGCAAGAAACCATGTGGCTCCTTGTTAGTACATACAAATGTCTTCTATATTTGGCTAAGAATATCAGTTTCTTTCTAGTAAATGTGGCGGGTTGGTCAGCTTCTTTTGGTCTATCCCCAGTTGTTACAGGCCATTTGGTGAAGGGAGAAACAGCTCAAGATCGCAACATGCTTTTAGTGTTCATTTACCAAAATCCTTTTGTGCCTTAGGAAGTGCTAAAAATTGCTACTCAATGGCACTTTGCTTTTCACACTGCGTATTATTTCACTCGATACCTGTCATTCTGTGCGACCATATATAATGCTAGGGTTGCTACTCTTCAACTGTCTAGCTTTTATCCTGAAATCCTCAATAACTGAAATCGACCAAATTGTGTTGGTTCAGATGGATTTGGGACTGGTTTGTCGAATTATTCTGCAGACATTATTAATACGTCTGCCCTAATATCTAAAATAGCCCTCATACAGGTGTAAACAAATTTCAGAAGTATTGTGGGGATTGGCGTAATTTATGCTTCATTATCCTGAGTCTCCAACCCCAGTAGTGGAGTCAATCAGTTTTCCTGATGAGGTCTGTTGCCTGAGTCACGGTGAGAACTGTGTTGGCACTTCCAGAGAAAACAGCATGGTAGTAATGATTCTCTTTGTTACCGAAGGAATAATTCGGTCTTTCATCTGTTGTAAATTGCAATTTATCCTCCTTGACGGTTGTGGTGCCCCCTTATTAGGGTTATAATTTTGTCCCTGACATCTGTAACCTTGTCCTAGCTGTCTCTGAGCAAAAATCTTGAAGACATCAGCTAACAGGCTTATTACTTCACTCACAGCCCCCTCTGGTCGGTCCAATCAATAAGGGGTTGCGTGTATGCTTTTACATCCACTGGCTCCTGAACACTGTTCTCAGAGAATGTTAATTGAAAAGTTTTGTTTGCTAATTGTTTTGCAGTTTATTACTCACTATCCTGCCAACTTTGCTTCATCTCATTTCAATACTTTTTGCGCGTCCATTGTCATTGTTACCCCCAGCACAAAGCATTCAATAAACAGCTGTTGTACGAGCAAGGGATTGGGTACTTTCCCCTGTCCTTTTTTTCTTTCTGGGCTGTTGATGGGATAATGTCCCGTGACTGAGATTGCTAAAGGGAATCATCACGCTAGATCTAAAATCAGTCAATGTTATGCTGGGGGTTTGGCAGAGTGTGCACAAGGCATGTCCTACTGTCAGGCCTCCCATCATTTATATTGCTAATGTTGTCTTCTCATCAGAGTCATGCTCCAAAGTGATGGCCACTTTGGTCATATCTTTAGGCAGTTATTGATTGCTTGGCTTCCCTCTCCACCGAAAAGACTAATTTCTTGGGTAAAATTCTACATTCCTATCTTCAACATTAATGATTGAACTTACTACTAATAACCTCCAAGGTACGGAACTTGGCTCCAACTGGACGTCATGTGCCACTTGAGCATCTACATTTGCCTTCACCTTAGCAATTTTCAATATTGTTTAAAGGAAAGTTTTGCTATTGTATGCTTTACACCCCCTTGCACCAGAATTTATTGTCAAGTGTTTATTCTAAATGAACACTTAAACAAATGAACACATGTAATCCAATACAAATGTAGTAATTGAGAGAATGTTTCAACTTCAGAGGAAACCCATGTACTCTGTCAAGAAGTGAAGTGCTTATTCAAATACAAGACAGGCCAGCTTTGGCGTGACCCTGCCATAGCTTTAGATTTCGTAGAAAACAGAAATGACACAGAATGGAATTTCGGCAATAAAACAATTAACAGGGAACATCTTGTATAACGGTACCAGATATGGTTTGCCAAACATGTTCTTCAACTTGTAAATAATAGAAACTAAGAAAAAATACATGTTGACACTGTACATGTCCAAATATGGAGTTGTTTATTCATAGAGTCATTACTGAGGGTGTGGTATTACGTGAACACTCAAGTGTATAATGTAAAACATGATAAACTTGTGTTATTTAATATGAAATAACAGAGAAATATCCATGAAAAATCCTGGTAGAGCAAACTTTGTCACACAAATACTAAGGTTGAATGAGTACTTTCGGTGACCCTGGTACCAGGCTAAATGACATGAAAGACAGACATATTTACAGTGATGTATTGCTTTGAAACAAACTTACTTTACCACTGCTGTTTATAATGCTTATATAATAGGGGTAACGACAACACGTTGTGCGCTACCTTAATGAAACTGTAAAAGAAGTTGGAAAAAAAACATTTGACGACATCACAACCACATACTTTTTACAAGAGCATCAGCTTTTCCCAAAGGGTATATCAAATCAGAAATATTCAAGGATAACTATGGCACAGAATATTATAAAATTTACTTCTCAAAAACATATTGGGGTCCCTTTAGGTATTTATTTGTATTATTTTTCTTAATCCAAAGTGTATAGCTGCCGAGCAACTTTTGAATCATTTCAGCAAGGCTGCAACACATGCCACAACACTTGCCAACAAATCATTATCAAGAGCTAGCCGGTGCTCGCAACTTATTAGATTAATAAAGTATACATAAGTCAATCAGCAGACAGAAAAAACAAAAAGAAAAAAGGGAAAAATACCAAAGCATCCCCACCCCACGGAAAAACGCAGGTTGGTTTATTATGCCATGTAACTACAGATAGGTTGATTGTAGCATCCAAAATGAAAACCCCTGCCTGCAAATACCGCCTGGCACCATATTAATTGACTTTACCATGGCATGGATTCAGCTGGTTCTTCTGCGTTAAAGTAGATTGACATCACTTTAGTAAATACACATATATCTCAAAAAATAATTTCTGAAAGTTTAGTGCATATATGGGTACAAGGAAACAAAATTAAAGGTAGGGATAAAAACTTCAAAGCATGTGTTATTTACAGCAAATTCGTATCTTCTTTCTTAATTTTTACGTGTCAAATTGTTTAACTAATTCAAATTAAAAGCCACATTTTATAAAGGAGTATATGTTATATCCATGAATTTGTATAACACTGTACTTTGTCAGTAGTGTATTGTCTTTGGAAATTACAGTAACCTACATGCAAATTTCAGTAACTTACTAATACTATAAAGTTCGACAAATAGAAATATCAATAGCTGTGCAGCACAAGACCAGTAAAACATTTGACTAAATATGAAAAATCTCATTGTCATTGCAATATATTGCTGACTGCTTCCAGAACAACAGCAGGTAAAAGCAGCCTGAAGGTAAAAGTTCATAATTTCTCAAACAGAGTCCTAAGTCTTGATCATTCAACTACAACTGGCGACCATTTTGTTTTCTGTATGGTCAGTAGTGTGTGTGTGTGTGTGTGTGTGTGTGTGTGTGTGTGTGCATGTTTGTGTGGGGGGCGTGGTGTGTGTGTGGGGGGGTGTAGGTGTGTGCGTGTGTGTGTAAAACTAAAGTTGTAGTCCATGGCCAGCCAGTGTGATTAAATGCAGTTATTTATGACTAGGTAAAAAGACTGATGTTGTAGCTCATTACATTTGAATTTTTATGACGTTGCATTCAATGCTGCATCACCATCCTAAAGATTGCTGGGGACAGCACTCTGCACTGATCCCTGTGAAGTGAAGATCAGCCCAGGGTGGAAGTCAGCAGCCTTTATGTTTGAAGAACCTCATTGGGAATGCACAATCTAGTGAATAGCCTTCATGCTGGTATAAAGCTCTCAAACCACAAAGTCCATCATATACGCAAGAAGTGTTTAGTCTGTTTACTTACTGCAAATGCATACATCTGGCGGATTTGCTGACTAAAAGTACACTTAACTATGCGTGTCACTCTTAAATAAATGTGCTGGGCACAGAACTTGCTTGACAGTGTCAATCAACACTCATAATGAGTATGCAAGCCCTTGGGCTGCTAGGAGAAAATTACTTTAGTTTATTCTGGTGGTGCTACTTTTGTGCAGAATCCACCCCATGTCCACATTGGAGGCATCTGGAGACAGAGATCTCATGAGCGATAGCTTTTGTATGATGACTTGTGGTTATGGCTCAGTCTCGAAACAGTTGAATATTGGTTGGAAGTACCTGACATTTACTCACTCTTGTTGGAAATAAGACTGTCTTGAAAAAGATGCCCATTTGCTAAAAGGTGCTTCTGAGCAGTGGCTGAGTTGTGTTTCGAGTGTCTGCTAAACCACGTCTGCCCAATGAACGTTTTTTTTTTCAAGACAATACAGTACAAAGAGCATGTGTATGCAGCTATCTTGGAATAAGCCTCGAGATGGCTTGAAAATGGATGTCTGTTTCAGGTCAGTCTCAATCAATAATATCCCAAAACATGCCTTGTGGCTGGCAGATGTTAAATTGTTGTGTCACTTTGAATATTTAAAGAGGCTCCCTTTAGTAGTTGTAAATTAAACAAGCAACATGTTCCCCAACCAGTTGCACATGAGCACCACTTAAATCTGTTTGTTGTAGCTGGCATGGTTGTTTGTGCAATTGATGAAATAATCCTGTGAAACTGAGTCTTAGGCTTTGTTCTGATTACAGCTATCGGTCAAGGTGAAGGCTACAAAAAGCTTCAAACTGTGAACTACACGGGACTAATTGAGTACTCGGAACAACTACGAGTGCACACAGAACTGCTGTCTTTAATAACGTTGATCTTGTACACTTTACATAACGCTGGTCGCTTACATCTCACCAGGTTTTATCCATAATTTACCGCTCAGCGTACGTCGCTCATCGCATTAACTGCAATTACATTCATACCATTAAGTATCTCCATATCAAAATCAAACCTTTAACATAGTATATCACATATACAAGCCACATTCATATATCACACATAAATTCATATGATTACATTTAATTGAAAAGTCCAAATTATATACATTAAGCGCGGCCCTTTTGTCACTTATATTACCGTGAACAAAAGTTGTAAACCACACAAAGTTGACACGATTACCGTCAACCTTCAAAGTACTTTATGATAACAAATACCCAGTCAAACATTTTAAACTACGACGTGACAAGCAAATAACTTATGCTTACAATATTACAGAATACCTACCCGTCATTTTGCCACCTTCAACACGTCGCGCACAAGTACCAAACCAACAATATTGATTCTTATGTGCAAATGAACAGCACAACCGTATATTACAAAAAACACCCTCCAATTCTAGCTTGAAACCATCATATAAAATTCCAATAATGCTTTTACTTGACACAGCGTGACATATACGCGTGCATCTTACTTGACACAGCGTGACATATACGCGTCCTGGCAAGTCTTACTATAAACATACAACGCGCACATGTATTACACCAAAGTTTTTGCCAATCAATACAAGAAGTTTGAAAAACCTCAATATATTTCATAGACTCATACATGTAAGCGCACTTTAACGGCAAAAAGTATGACCCAGTAAAACGCGTTTTCACGAGTTACCTTTTTAGAACGATGCGTACATTTAGTTAGGAGTTCATGTAAGTATGAACATTTAAATATTAATATCAAATTAAACTTCTTAATATACTTACGAACACTATTGCAGTGTCTGCGTTACAACCACCCCATGTTAGTTACAGAAGTGAACTGTGCATTGGCCAAATGCACGCACCCTACGTGCCTGTAACAAGTGCAGCTACAAAAAAGAACAGCATGAATAAAAAAACAGATATAACTCCATCAAATTTCACGTGGGCAAAAATAACGAGTTGAATACTCGTCAAAAATTGGAAGTATATCGCCGGGAAATGAACAAGCACTTACTATTGGCGCCCATGTGTCCGTTAATTGTGTACAATATATGGGGAACATAGTCCCAAGGCACCCGCAAGCGGGTAACGTAAACTGAACTCTTCCACTCCCAGTGAACAGCGACGCCGGTTGACAAGCAGGGGGTCGCAACAAGATTCTTCGCCTTTATATATGCGCCGGAACGCGCGGGAAACAGCTGGGTCACAGTCAACGAGGTCGGACAAGTACAGAGTAAACCCACAACGAGACAAAAGGGGAAAGGCAGCAGACAGGGGTGAAACCTACGTCACGCAACAAAGGACAACAACAAAAAATCAAATACGACTCAACTGTATTTGACACTCCCCCCACTCTGGATATCTTTTGATATCCTGAATGTATGTATGAAAGATGTATGCTATTGAGCACTGATGAGCGAACCGGCAGCAAAAAAACAACAGGCCCATGAAGATGCCGTATCTCCATCCAGAGGCCACCTCTGCCAGTTTAAATATGAAATTGTTTAACCTTGCTTTATTAGAGTTTGTGTTTGACTCCTTACCTGCCATATAACTAGTTTTACCTTTAAAAAGCACGCGAATACAAGCACCTGAGATCCTCTCAAGATTTACTTATATAACAACAGGGAGAAAAATAATTCCAAGAAAAGTGAGCACTTGAGACCCTCCCAAGATTTACTTATTTAACAGTATTGATAGAATCACAAAAGATAAGCACTTGAGACCCTCTCAAGATTTACTTATGTTAACTCTGTACGACATTTGGTATATTTTAACCTGGCAAAATAAGCATGATACCTGTATGAAAAATTCTGAACACAGATTGTATGCTATAATACGCCAATTTGCATCATAGAATAAGGATTTACACATCGGCTTCTAGACGTACAAGCTGGGTTATTGGACAATGTAACTGCATGTGTTACACGTGTCTTCACTAAGACGGAGCGAACTTTACCGTCATCGCCTGTGAAAACCTGCTGTGTAATAGCAAGTGGCCAAAGATTACGGGGTAGTTCAGAATCGTGAACCAAGACCAACTCTCCGACTTTAATGTTACACGACTCAACCCTCCACTTAGACCTGGCATTTACACTGGGAATGTACTCTTTTATCCAGCGGTTCCAGAACATATTTGCTAAGTGCTGAACCAAAAAAGGGACATATACTGAACCCCAATGAAAAGTATCCACATAAAAAAATTAACACATTAATTTTGTAAGTTACTAAGTACTGTGTGTGCATATATGCATGGTTTGGAGCCTACATCAGGGTCATTCAGGACAACTTTTTAACTTTTGCTGGGTTGTTACATAATGCATGTGACTTTTGTGCACCGAATATGGCTTCTGACCACCACTCCTATTGGATGGCTAAAATGACCTGATGTTTTTAGTGGCTTTAAAAAGGGATGTTCAGCCAAGAAAAAAGCCAGTGGTCTCAGGTGTGTTGAGGCGATCATGCCGCGTCTGAGCCAAGGTCAAAGACACCATGCTTTGGGGCTTGCAGAGGGTGGAGTCCCAATCACTCAAATCGCACAAAGAATGGGGTGTACTCGGCGCACCATCCAACGACTAATTGAACGGCAACAAGAAACTGGATCCGTAGATGATCGGCCTAGGCCTGGCCGAGAAAGAGTGACAACACCTGGCCAAGACCGTCACATCCGGCTGATGCACCTGCGAGACCGTTTCCGTACAGCAGCCCAAACAGCCCGTGAGACTCAAGGGGTGAATCACCGTCCTGTCAGTAGTTCTACTGTGGAGAGGCGACTGAGGAGCAGTGGCCTAACCGCCAGAAGACCTTACAGGGGTAACCTGCTGACCCAACCCAGAAGAGAAAGACGACTGGAGTGGTGTAGAGCACACTCCAGGTGGACTCGCCAGCAGTGGAATACCGTCCTTTTTACTGACGAGTCCCGTTTTTGTGTCAGCAGAGCAGATGGCAGAGAACGTGTGTGGCGCCGGACTGGGGAGAGATATGCAGATGCCTGTGTCCGTCAGGCAGATCGATGGGGTGGACCCTCTGTCATGGTGTGGGCAGGCATCAGCAACCGCTACCGGACACCCCTAGTGGTCATTCAAGGGATCCTCAATGCTAGGCGGTACATTGATGAGGTGCTGGAGCCGCACATGGTCCCATTTATGGAGCAGCATCAAGATCTGGCGATCTTTCAGCAGGACAATGCACGTGCACACTCTGCAAGATTAACAATGAACTTTCTCAATGAGAACAACATCAATGTCATGGAATGGCCAGCGTTCTCACCCGATCTGAGCCCTATTGAACATTTGTGGGATCAGTTAGGCCAAGGTATTCAACGGAGGACACCTAGGCCTACTACCCGAAACCAGCTGATCCAAGCTCTGCAGGAAGAATGGAATAATGTTCCCCAACACAGAATTCAAACCCTGGTCAGCAGTATGCGCCGCAGATGTATAGCATGTGTTGATGCTCGAGGTGGCCACATCCCATATTGAACAGAAAAATTTGTGTGACTTTCAATTAGGGCAGTTAATGACATTTTTTGCCTGTAAGTGACGTTAATGTCGGTAGAGCGTGACATTATTTTTACGCCAGAAAAGTGAATGCTTTGTTAAGTTCTAAGCACGTCTAGGTATGAAATGTTTCAAGTATAAACAATAAAATACTTCTAAATTGGCATGTGGATACTTTTCATTGGGGTTCAGTATATTTCCAGCGACACCTGAAGCGTCTGGAGCTGAGCAGCCACCTGGTGGAAAATCAGCAAACTGTGGTAGAATGAGTAATCTAAGTACAAATAATAACTTGTTGACAAGATCTTCGCCTTGAAGACAACGCTCATTGAGTGAACGGCCACCGTACGAGGCAGCACTATCAAAAACAACACGCAGTTTGTCTGGTTTATTTCGGTTTTTAACACAATGATGGGGAAGATACCATACGCGTTTTGCGTCCCGCATTGCTTCATCGGGGACAATTTCGGCGGAATTGGAATCCAGCAGCTTCGTTGTCTCAGTGTCATACCTGGAAAATAAATTTTCCCGTTCTGGACGCTTAACAAGACTATCAAAGCGTTTCTGAGCAAGGGAGATGTTGTTAGGGAGATCTTCCTCAGGGCACTTCCAAGGAATAGGAAGCTCATAGTGACCATCAACCTTTTTACAGCTATCATCCCACAGGTCAATAACTTTCTTATCAAATACAGACAGACCATGTCGATCAAAAACCCCATTTTCCAATTCCCACAATTTGTTTATGTCAGCAATTGGAGCTGTATTGTTTGGTTCTATTTCAACAGGGCAAGCGGACGCAAAATTGCAAATGACGACATTGCTGACGTCAGTTTTGGGAATCCTGCCGCTGACAGTCCATCCAAACTTATATCTTATGGCATAGGGTTGGCCAGGCAAGCCACTACGGACTTCCAGTGGGATTAAAGCGTCTGAAAAGTCCTGTCCTGTCAAAATGTCAATTTCTTGACGATTTAAGCTAGCTGACAAATAAATCCCTTGTAAATGAGAAAACTCATTGGGGTCTATTGTACCTCTTGAGGCAGGAATATGGGGGATGACTTTCACCCCGGACAGAACCATGGACTCATGACCTCATGTGATCTTCAAAGACACCCGTTTTGAAACAATGGGAGTTGTACCACTCATCGTCTTTAACATGTAATGCTGGTTTGCTCCTTTCAAATGCAACAGATTGGCAAGCTTTTCTGTACAAAATGAAGACGACGAGAAAGTGTCTAAAGCAGCATTAACTCGTACGTTTCCATTTACCTGTACTCTGACTATGGGCATCAGGCAATTATTAGCGTCGGTAGCGAAGTTCGCTGACGCTCGGTCGGTATGCAAAAAACCTTTTATGCTTGCCTTCACAAACAAAGCATCAGCTCTTGCTTGTGCATACAGATTGTCACGCAGGCAATTGTTACATAATTGATGTACATTTACAAAAGCTATGCGGTCACGAACTTTCATGCTTCTTAACTGGGGACACCTCATAATGTAATGTGACCGAGTACACAGTTTACAAGGAGGGTGTGTGCAAGTTGAACGTGAAGCACGTTGTTCATGTGTGAACCCATTAATTTCCAACTTAGTACCCGGGACATGGGCGGAAGTGGACTCTACGCCGTCATCATGAAAAGGGACTGACCCGTGACTACATGTACTCTGATCTGCATGTGCACTTAATTGTGTTTGAGCATTATGGGACGTGACCTGCTTTCTTTGCTGAAAGCGATCAGACAGGGCGGCATTCCCGCAAAGCGGGTCATTCATTTCATCACTAATCATTTCCACAAATTCAACTAAGTCCTTGAATTTTAGGTAAGTACCTGATGTTCTTTTGTGTTTTAGTTCTTCTTTATAACACCGATTTTGTGCAAAGTTTGGTAAACGAGCTACGATATCAAAAATCACAACTTGTGAATCAACCTCACCCAGACCATCTGTATTTTGCAGAATCTGAGAGGAATTATGCAACGCGTGAGACAAGGTACGCATGTCAGATGCAGATTTGACTGATTTGGAATTTCTCAGTGTTCTTATAACATCTTGTGTTTCCCTGTGTGGGGACCCATACAAATTTCGTAATGTGTCTAAAGCATTTTTGTAACCACTCTCACTACCAAGAAAAATTGAGCTACGGATGGCTTCTTTAGCGTCACCAGCAGTATATTGCAGTAGCCTAGTTAGCTTCGCGTCTGGGTCAGTGCAGCATTTCTCAACACTCAGTTGAAACGACTTGATAAATAAGTGATATTGCAACGGATCACCTTTAAACACTTCTAGCTCCACTTTTGGCAAACTCAACAGGTTAAACACCTCTGGACCAGGAACCAAAACTGATTTACCTTCATGAGCCGGCAATGGTTTTATGCTCTTGGCTCCACTCAATACTTTTATGTAGTTAGTTTGTACCTGTTCAAAATATGCATCATGATCTGCATTTTCATCCGTGTATGGCAAGCCAACAGGGCCATAACGCATAGGTCTTACGCGTAGCCGAGCCTCCACTACACGTGGTCGAGGCTCGGCAACGCGTAGTCGAGTAAACCAATCAGATTGCAGTCTCTACTAGGCGTAGTCGAGGCTCGACAACGCGTCATCGAGCTAACCAATAAGATTACAGTCTCCACTACGCGTTGCCGAGTAAATGTTCTTCTAGAACGCGTCGCCGTGCCTCGGCAACGCGTAGTGGAGAAACTATGCCTCCCATAGCGTGTAGCCAAACTATTCCATCACTGATGCTCTTGTAAACTGTATTAGACCTGTTCGACTTTTAATATCAGTAATGATTGTAAGGACGTAAACAATTGGTTTGCTTTTCTTCAGCCTAAAGGTGCCATAAGTTGCTCCACTACGCGTAGCCGAAGCTCGACTACGCGTAATGGAAAACATATTCTCGGCAACGCTTAGTGGAGACTGAAATCTGATCGGTTGGCTCGACTACGCGTTGTGGAGGCTCGGCAACGCGTAAGACCAATGCGTTATGGCCCTGTTGGCTTGCCATATCCGTGTCAAGATTCACTACTTGCTCATGTGAAGCTGTAAATTCACTAAATGCCAGCTTTACCTGTGATATCAAAGTTGAAATTTCAGACATGTTGTCGTCCTCTCGGATAAACTGAGAAATCTTATTACTTAACCTGGTTACCTTTGCTTTTGACACTTTACGTGCCGCTTTGGCCTCTGCCAAAGTCGGCATGGCGTGTGTAACGTGTGTTAACACACACACGAAAAAAAAGAACAATACACGTATATAATTCATACAGTATCCGTAACAAATATATGAAGAAAAATACCACAGACCTTGAATGAAATCAACAACAAAATGTCCTATGCAGCTCCTTCGGCGGCAGATACAGAAGTTAGTCCATATTACTCTGTGCACTTATTTCCGTGCTTGCGGCGATTCTCTATTTGTAAATCCTATGTTAGTCCATTTTACGACGGTAGTGTTCCTTTAAACTTTCTGTGAAGTACACAGGACTAATTGAGTACTTGGAACAATTACGAGTGCACACAGAACTGCTGACTTTAATAACGTTGATCTTGTACACTTTACATAACGCTGGTCGCTTACACCTCACCAGGTTTCATCAATAATTTACCGCTCAGCATACATCGCTCATCGCATTAACTGCAATTACATTCATAACATTAAGTATCTTCATATCAAAATCAAACCTTTAACATAGTATATCACATATACAAGCCACATTCATATATCACACATAAATTCATATGATTACATTTAATCGAAAAGTCCAAATTGTATACATTAAGCGCGGCCCTTTTGCCACTTATATTACCGTGAACAAAAGTTGCAAACCACACAAAGTTGATACGATTACCGTCAACCTTCAAAGTACTTTATGATAACAAATACTCAGTCAAACATTTTAAACTACGACGTGACAAGCAAATAACTTATGCTTACAATATTACAGAATACCTACCCGTCATTTTGCCACCTTCAACACGTCGCGCACAAGTACCAAACCAACAATATTGATTCTTATGTGCAAATGAACAGCACAACCGTATATTACAAAAAACACCCTCCAATTCTAGCTTGAAACCATCATATAAAATTCCAATAATGCTTTTACTTGACACAGCGTGACATATACGCGTGCAACTTACTTGACACAGCGTGACATATACGCGTGCATCTTACTTGACACAGCGTGACATATACGCGTCCTGGCAAGTTTTACTATAAACATACAACGCGCACATGTATTACACCAAAGCTTTACCAAACAATACACGAAGTTTGAAAAACCTCAATATATTTCATAGACTCATACATGTAAGTGCACTTAAGCGGGTTGCTACCCTGACTTTAGCGGGTTGCTACCCTGATTTTATGCATATATTACTGGTACAATTCTTTTACGTTTTTAGTAATTATATATATTAGTTGGGTTTTTTTTATTGAAAGATCTTGAAAGTGCTATTTTTATTGATATTGATAAATTATTTTAGATTTAATACCTCTGGGACCGCTATGGAAATAAGCCAAGCTTAATTGCCAGCTTTTTAGCGCTATTCCCTTCATATAATTCCAGGATATAATGTGTTTTATTTCTTTTATTGGTTATGACGCGTATTTATATTTTAATGTATTTATATTTTAATGTCGTACCGTCTTATATTTAGTTGTACCTGATCTATATGATGAATAAAATCAATCAATCAATCAATCAAACCCAGTAAAACGCGTTTTCACGAGTTCCCTTTTTGGAACGATGCGTACATTTAGTTAGGAGTTCATATAAATATATACATTTACATTTTAATATCAAATTAAACTTCTAAATGTACTCACAGGAACACTATTGCAGTGTCTGCGTCACAACCACCCCATGTTAGTTACAGAAGTGAACTGTGCATTGGCCAAATGCACGCACTCTACGTGCCTGTAACAAGTGCAGCTACAAAAAAGAACCGCATGAATAAAAAACCAGATATAACTCCATCAAATTTCACGTGGGCAAAAATAACGAGTTGAATACTCGTCAAAAATTGGAAGTAAATCGACGGGGATTGTACAGGCATCTACTATTAGCTCCCATGTGTCCGTTAATTATGTACAATATATGGGGAACGTAATCCCAAGGCGCCCGCAAGCGGTAACGTAAACTGAACTCTTCCACTCCCAGTGAACAGCGACGCCGGTTGACAAGCAGGGGGTCGCAACAAGATTCTTCGCCTTTATATATGCGCCGGAACGCGCGGGAAACAGCTGGGTCACAGTCAACTAGGTCAGACAAGTACAGAGTAAACCCACAGCGAAACAAAGGGGGAAAGGCAGCAGACAGGGGTGAAACCTACGTCACACAACAAAGGACAACAACAACAACAAAATCAAATACGACTCAACTGTATTTGACACAAACAACTTCCCATCCACTACCTCAACAGGACTGCTTTTCCAGTGGTGGAGTTTGGCCAGTCTGTTGACGTTGTTGCCAGGGGATGGGCACCAAGTGTTTATGGGGTTGGAAGAAGACATTGAGTCAATAGCTGGAGGGGCATACTCAGGATGCAACATAGCAAGCTTGCAATTTCACTTTGGGCAATAACTGCTAGATGCAAGAGCGGGTATCAGGAGGCCTTTACTAAGAGATCATCGTCTCTCACTTACATATGGTGCACTCTCACAATTTTCCAGTAGCTTCACAGTAGTGGAACATCTGCTAAACTGAAGTGTTTCCTCAGAGACAGGGGAGAGGTGGTTCTTGACGAGGTCTGAATTGAGTATAGTATTAGTGTTTCAAGTCCCAGGATGTTCTTTGCCAGGAGAAGATATTGTGTACCGTTTTACCCCTAATGGCAGACAAGAAACCACCATTAGTCATTCATAGCAGGGGAACAGGGGTCAAGGGTGGCTGTGTAATGATCCTTCAGTAACATTTGCATCATACGCATAAAATACATGTGCGTTGTTTATCCTGGAAAACATAAACTGGCTCGAAGATTTCCCTAAACGCTTTGTTTTGGATTCACTGGTGCCATACATCCCCTAAACAAAGTTACCAGATTGCGCCAGGGGACGATCTGTCACAACTGTCATTTAACATGATCAGTGTGGGGCCAAATGCCCCATATATATTTTCATTGTGCATATAAATATATTATATATTGGTCTTGATGACTAAGATACGTGCTCATTGGTAAGTGTATGTCACCTGAATGACTAAAATCTGAGCCAGTTTTCTGTCCTTCATTGAACAGTGGCACCTGTTAAAAAGAGCACCTCTTTTTACAGACCATATTTTACATTTTTTCTGACCCACACTAAGGCCAATGACATTTATTCTTTGCAAATTTACCTCCAATTAAAGAACACATATGCCACATGGGACCACATTTTATTGTCATTGGGAGTAGTTTTAAACAGGGAGTACCGCTATATTATTATAACGGATTGTGTTAAAATAAACAATGTGACCAGGTGCCTTGGTTTGCTTTAGGTTGCTACTTACAATAAGTGTGCTGAACTTATATGCTGGTTGAAGGACATCAGAATGCATGCTTGAAAGACTTCAGAGCTGACAGAGACGATACAAGACAGCTTTAAAGTGAGGAGTTAGTAGAAGGCACAAATAGAAATAAAACATTCTGTTAAATATATTTTTCACGGTATAAATTCTGTTGCATTATTAGAAGTATAAGACAGATTTTTCATGGTAACAAATCAAAGTAGAAGTCTGGAACGTACATAGAATATTAGTTCGTGTCAAGAGCACCATCACAACAACAGTCTTATTTGATGCATGCATCTGTAGGCCCACTATTTCTGGAAGCGGCACCTTGCTTACATGCCTTATATCCTGAGATCAATTTAGATCACTATTGCACTTGTTTGCATCACAAGTAATATAACTTGAGTCTTTTACCAAACTGAGCGATGTCTACCATACCAGCTGCACCATGACATTTTTAATAAAGTGAAACATCAGGAAAAAATTGCCAAAAATACCACATTAGGGCCAGGTGTACCAAAATTCCTTGTACTTTTCTTATTTTTTTAAAAGAAAGAAAAAATCAAAAGCTTTGTTTCATGGTCTTTGTATTTTGACTTTTCTTCACACTATCAAGAGTTACCTATGGGGTATTTTCACCAAGACACTGGCGAGCATGTAGGAGCTCTTGCTGATGGCTGTGGCCCAGGAGCCCGTCGCCGCCATCCTCCACCTAAAGAAGACAGGGACACGCCATGGATTCATGCAGATGCCCATGCTCATCTGGGCTAGACAAAAGTATCAATGGCCGACACCAGAGTAAGGCATCACGTAATTACTGCAACTTCCGGTACTCGCTAATAAATAACATATTTAGCTATTCACATTGACAGCATTAAGCGATACAGATCTCTTGGTAACTAGTCATGGCTAGTTACTGTGAACAATTTACAATATATTTTTTTTTCCAAAATTGAGTGACCACAACCCAAGAACAATCAGATACTCTGTAGTATAATACCTAGTTTATATTTGGTCCATTGGTTGAGTATGGACACCACATCTGTCAACCTTGGTAAATATAAGCGATTTAACGACTTACGTAAATATTAAACAACAATACTGTTAACGATATACCATGGAGGTAGAGTGTGCTTGCCTTATTTGTGTCGGCGGCCACGTTGGTACTTTGGATATCTTTGGTGGTGCAAGACAAAAGATATATTTATGGTAATTAGACTACTTTAAACGTTGAACAGCATATCTTAAATGGTTTAATACATGTGTGGCTTGTAAGTTGGAGATGTTTCATCAGCCTGCACTAATGAATGCTGCCAAACGTTACTCGCTTATGTAACTTATTTTTACTGGCCTCTTCAACATGGACTTGTTGGGTATGGTAATGCAGCAGCATATATACTAATTTGGTGAGAGTTCCGGTGACGTCCAGTTCTACCTTGTACACTAAAAACTAATTTGTTACTTTTAGTGAATAGTGCTCAAAGTGACCAGTAAATTGTGTTGAACTATGCATTTTCTTGCTTTCAAACCAGAGTAATAAATTTAGAATTTGTAAGTTTTTCAGCTCATGTGCCTTAGAAAAAAATAAAGTTTGTAGTTAATGAAGAATATTCCAAAGGCTACAAGGACCGGTTTAAAACTACTTGTTGCTTTTTATAATACATAAACAGTGCATACATTAGCAAAGACAATCAACCTTGACACATAAACATCATGAGGTGGCCCAAGTGGAATTTTACTGACGATATGAAGGTTATTCATTATGTTAAATTTACGTTTGTCATACAGTTCAAACTTCAATTCACTATTATCGTTATAGATTATTATGTCTACAAGAATTCCCGTGGTTTCCTTTAATTCCAAATCATCAGGGTATATTTGTGAAATATATTCTCCAAAGTGTTTATTATTGATGGATGGCAGGTTTTCAGTATATTCAACTTAAAACATTTATTATAAAAATTTCTTTTGTTTTGACAGCTTCACAAGAAACTTACACCCAAACTCAAATAAATATGCTTGTCATAAAACAAATGCACAATTAGTAACCATTGGAGTAATAATTAAGTGTCTTATGGTGGAATCTCCAAAATTTTACATTAAGGTTATTAATCAAAGAGTTAAACAACTCAACAAACTGATCATATTCAAACGCAGACTGGCCATGTTTCATAGCTTTACCAAAATATGCACTTTTATAAAATATGATCATTCCTGGATAGTTATATTTCTCACATTTTGGGGGGGGGTGTTTTTTTTTTTTTTTTTTTTTTTTTTTTTTTTTTTTTTTTTTTTTTTGGTTTTTTTTTGTGTTTTTTTTTTTTTGTATATGTTTTGTTTTTTGTTTTTTTTTTTTGTTTTCTTTTGTGTGTCAGACACTTGATACATCATCTAAAATCAGAATGACGAATAGTTGCATATAAAGTGGAGGAGCACCAAGAATAAATCCGTTAAAAGGTAAATTATTATCAGTACCATTCAACTGCTCCAACAGGATCTTCGAATTAGATAAAATCGCAAGCCTGTTAATACTGGGAGATGTACTATCGGTCAACAGTAATTAAACCAAAATTTCTATTCTTTCTTCAAGGTTTTAGACAACAAAATTGACATTGTTTAGTGCAGCTTAATTTGGAACCTGCGATGAATCAGAACGTATGAGGATTTTTATGCAGTTTTGGAGGTGAGTTTATTTTGGGTAAATGGGCAATCATATCAGAAAGTTTCACGGCAAAAGTTCCATACATGCAAAAACGGTGGTCAACATGCCTAACTTGTCAATTAAGAGCTGATAATCAAACTATCTCCATATGAAAATAATACTATTGTGTGCTTTATGATTAGGTGTAAACACATTTTTATCATTCATCTCTCGAAGGCTCTGAAAATCTTCTGGATTTGCCAGAACAGTATATGGTGATTCAAACGCAGAGGACTGAACCTATTTTTCTAATACTGCAAGTGGAATTGCTTTTCCCGATACTCAATTTGTTTCTTTCTTTTCCTTTCAGTCGAAATGCTGAGACATGAATGAGATTGATTGGCTACCAGCACGCCTCGATTCCAAGCTAAGCCTTAGGCTGTGATGTCACCAAGATACACAAAATCCAACATGGCGGCCATGATATTAACTGGTATCACATACAAATAAGAAATTTGTAAAAAGTGGTACACAAGATGTGTTATGATCTCTTACCTTTATATGTCCTCTTTCCACAGATTTAAATCCACATTATGGTATTATTCCAGTCTAATAATAGGGCCACAGTAGTCCAATATGTCCAATTCATTTCTGATCTGTCAGCCATTGCTGGCCCAAATATCCAGAAGTCATATACATGTAATTTGATCAAATTTTGTACAAGCAATGTGATGACAAACCATTTTGCCATCTACTGCAAAAATACTTTCCTGATGCAAGCAGTAAGATGTAGGTCCAAATTAGAAAGAAATAATCTTGTGACCTGACTTTGAATTTCAACCTCTAAAATCCGCCATTTTGCAAAAATAATCCACGTTTTCTACAAAGCTCCACTTTTGTAACATGGGGTCTATTCCCGGCAATTTGCACCAAAAATGCACTGCCAAAGCATACAGATCCATAATCCAATGGGGGTGGTGGGATAGTGACAACCCTGTGTCCATCTTTCAGCCAAAAAGGAAGGAACCCTAAAATGACATATTTAGGGGGTAGGGGCCTTTGAATTTTGATCAAATCTGTACAATTTGCCCTAGAATGCTCTAATATATTTTTTTCACAACTTAAAATATCAGTAAGTATGAAACTTAGCCTAATCTATGTTATTACAGAAAAGGTTTTACCTTTTCAGTAGTTGTAAACCCCCATTACTTCTGATAAAATGGACTGTTCTGTTAATCAAATTGGACCACTTGTATCTTGAAAATTTAACCAACCCAGCCCAAATTTATACCCTCTTGAAAAGCATGAAAACTTGTTGGTCAAGTTACAGCGTGAAAGGATCATGGATTCTGTTTTAAATTAAAATGCCAGAGCAGTATCTGGTTGGTGGGTGTTCCAAACAGGCATCTCTTGTATCTTCAGTGGGGTATCGGGTGACAGGATGCTCATAAATGACCATTAATCGTAACCCAATAAATGCACTGACTGTTATATACAGTAAAACCTCTCTAACCGAACACCTGCATATACTGAACACCTCTCTATACTGAACACCATTTCTCGGTCCCGAATGTATACTTCCAATGTTAGCAAACCTCCCTATGCTGAACACCTCCCCTTACTGAACACTTTTTTCAGGTCCCGAGGGTGTTCATGATGGGAAGGTTTTACTGTTAGTGGTAAATCACTTGGCACACCCCTTTCATTTGATCCCCGAACACCTCAACACTCCCAAATAGCAGGGACTAAGATGTGCCCATGCGTCTTAGTTTACATAAGCACTGCCCAGCAATGGAACCGAGAACGAGGCTGCTGATTTGACCCCTAATGTCGCATCTCATTAAACCCAGGTCAGCATTTCGACTGTTTTTTTTTTTTTTTTTTTTTTGCTGTTGTTTAACTCTACGATCTGTTGAGGCAACCTTTACGCAGTTCCCCTAGAGCCAATGTCTGCAAACACTGTGGGGTTTGCTTTGAAGCAATTTTCTCCCCTAATTGTCTCCAAAAAAAAGGACAGTAATATTTGTGCTTGTTGCAACTTGCCATTGGGTGTCCTGAAGGTTCTCCTTCACCAGTGTCATCCACAGATGCCATCAAAAACAAAAACAAATCCCCCCCCCAAAACAACACACACACACAAAAAAACAAAAAACAAAGTAAACTTGGTCAAAAAAGAGCACCGACTTTTTTATGTCACAAGTTGCACTAGTTGACGCCCACCAAATAAAGGCAGATAAAAGGGCTAACATTAACCATTAAAGTCAGATCATGCACTTAGTTTTGTGGAGTGGAAAATGGCACAGATGTGAAAGCAGCCAAAAAAAAAAAGAAAACAGATGTAATTTGTTATGTCAATACTAGAGGTGACGTACAGGGCAAAGTTGCCAGCCGGTAAAGGGTACCACCTCCAGTACATTGTAAAGTACACTGAGAAATAGGTTCTAATTAGATAAAGATTGGAGTAGATATGATGTACACAGATTTTATACCAAATTTAGTGAATAAGTAATGTATTATGACGTAAGTATGTAAATTGTGGACATACAGCTAGATGGACAGACAACAGACGTTACATCATCCTAAAAAGTGTCCTGACTGACAAATCAGCTTAGGTGAGAAGAAGCCAAAGTCAGCAAACCAGAAGTCATACTGTCCTGCCGTCACTTCCTTTTTTGCTCCTGCATACAAGATTGCAACAGTCAGTGGTATTGGAACATGGTGAATGGACCAGAGATCTTTGAAAGGGTATGATCATGGCAACACGAAGTTCAGCTCTTAGTGTAAATGGGACTGTAACAGGCCACTGCCATGTGAATGAAATTCTGCCAACAAAAGTAGAAATTCCGCGATAGGCCCAAAAACATTTAGTGTTACTGTTCAAGCTTGTAGACTTGCTAAGAGAGTGTAAACTAGATTTCATGCCAAAGGTCCCAATTGACACGGGTGTGTATTGGGGTAAAATGAAAAAAAAACTATTTTATTTCTATGCTCAGACTCACCTAATTAGCATAGATTATGCTAATAAAAACCCCAAAGAAAGAAGTACATACTTTGTTAACAGGAGAACAGAAGGAGACGTTCAAGTAGTTGCAACTGGCTAATTGGAGGGGCAGTAACCCATTTTTCAAGTTCAAGTATAACCCTGACGTGAAGTAATTTTTTTTTTTTGGGGGGGGGGCATTTGGGTATACTTAATTTTCATTGTCGCGGTTACAAGACCAAATTAAGTGCAAGGAAGGTGCATAAGGTCATGATTTGCATGCCCCTACCTTGTAACGGTTGCGGGGCCATGTATTTCCGGCACTCATTCAAACAATAAAAATGGTTACCTCAATACTCTCTTATTTGGAATAGTCACCATTTCTAACAACAATTCTACATTTTTGCACAAGGTACGTCCAAAGTCCTTTTACCTTGACTTTTCTTTGCGAATTTTTGAAAACAAATATTGTAATGACTTGTTGTGTGCTTTCTATATTTTTTCTTCTTCTGCAAAATATTGCCTCCGCTCATGCTGAAACTTTCCGATTTGGTGTGTAGGATGATCAATCAAACTTGCTGGTTCACAAGAATGTGTATCAAGGAAATGCGTAGAATGTGAAGTCAGTGTGGTTCATCATTGACCGAATTAGTGAATTCTCAAGGTTTTTTTTTAAATTTATTGTTAGTTAGCAAGTTAGTCAGTTACTCGGTTAGTTTTGTTTGTTTTTATGGCTTGTTTGTTTTTTAAAAGGCAACACAATTGAAACAAAATAACTTGCCAGTGGAATGTCCTATGACTGCACACATGTTTTTTTCCGTAGCTCTTGTTACAGATCTGGTTCAGTGTGTGCCTTACATACTAGAGTGGTCAAGTGTCCCAAAATTGGGTCAGGACAGCTGAATGCCACTGCACTGTGCATAGCCCTCTTTGAAGAGTGGTTCCTGACTTGTCTTATATTCACCAGCCTGCACATATGTCTCACGCCAGGGACCATTGCATGTAATAGTAAAACCGACCAAGTGGACCATATGAGTCACCATAAATATATGTAAATATCGTTGAGTTAACTACAATGTGTAGCATATATAGGGTTAACCTGGCGTATTTCGTGATACTAAGTATCTAATGTCTACTTGTATATGTGAAATCAAAAGAAACTAGATTCCACCCTCACCCCCAATATACCTTCCCCATCCTCTGCTCTGTAAATTTGCTAATATGCCGCCAGTGATCACCTCACTGCAGACGCTCACAGATTCCCTATAGTTTGGCCCCCAGCCAACATGGATTCCTAAGGATCCTTCCTTATTTCGTGGTATAGCCATTTTGCAGGGAACAGCCCGACATGTGGTGCATGTTTGGTCATGACAACAAATGAGTGAATATGACCTTGTAAAAAAAAAAAAAAAACCTGAGAGGACTTCTTTGAGGGACGAAATCAGTTTTGGTGAGAAAAGTTGTGAAAAAGTTAATATATTGACAGACAGACAGACTGACACAATCTCAGACAGGCGCATGGAGAGACAGACAGACAAATAGATAGATAGACAGATATATGGATAGATAGATAGATAGATAGATAGATAGATAGATAGACAGACAGACAGACAGACAGACAGACAGATAGATAGATAGATAGATAGATAGATAGATAGATAGATAGATAGATAGATAGATAGATAGATAGATAGATAGATAGATAGATAGATAGATAGATAGAATGGGTTACATAATCAACAACAGTCCAGTCTGAAAAGGCCAACTTAACATTAAATATTTCAAACGGTTTTCATAGAGGTGAAACACTTAACCTGGAGAAACAAAACCATGCATGTCAGAATAACTAGAAATCTGTCATTTGTGGCAAATTGTAACTGCCATCAACTCCAAACAAACAGCATACATAAAATAATAATTACTGTCATGAAAAATAAAAGTGGTCAACAGTTTTCAATGATGTCAAGAGACTGGACCAAGCTCCGTGTGACCAACATTCAACCATGATCAAAATCGCCGGCTATCAAAGTCAAAGTCCAGTAGGATAAAAATAGACACACACAAGACATTAATATAGCATAGCAAAATACGTCTTTCTCCTGACTTAAAAAAGGTACTTACTAAAAGTTATTAGAAGCTCAAATCGACTTGATATATGCAACTGTCAACGATAAGAGGTATCTTGCGCCATACACATTCCACTATCAACTATTGGGTACAATAAATCTTCGCTCACAACTCCATATGTAAAACTTTGCAAATTCACCCAATATTCGCGTAATAAGGACTCATTCATTTTTATCTACATATTTCATATATATATTTTTTTAACTTCATTTTGCAAAATCCATGTTTTACCAAAATGTTAAATAAACATGTATAGCGGATTCCAAATCTGTCAAAATCAGTTCATACTCTAGTAAATTCAATCAACTGCGCCACATAGAAGTCACACAGAGGCCCAAGAGTAATATTACTAGCTAGGTGAGAGTACTTAGTATTACTTAACTGAAACTGATGTCGTTTGTTATACAGTTTTAGCTCTAATTCAGCATCATTATCATTTTAACAATCATCATCATCATCATCATCATCATCATCATCATCATCATCATCTTCATCATCATCATCATCATCATCATCATCATTATCATCATCATCAAACGTCAATATATCCAAGTATGAAAATTCCAAGTCATTTTCTGTAGTTGCCGGTAAGTCTAACTTACTGTGGCATATGGACAATACTGTTTAAAATATTGGTAGATGATGCTTAGTAGGTCATTAAGATATAGTTCAGTCTCAAACATTTACCCGGATGGTCCGCCAAAACATCCACTGAGGTCATATGGTATGATATATATATATATATATATATATACCTTCACATAGGTTTCACATATACACTTTCATCTTTCATATGTTCAAGTTTTAAGAATTCTGCAGTTCCACTTTTTTATACTCGGTTAACTTTGGGCCAAGACCAGTTTTCATTAAGAAAAAAACTGCTACTTTTAAATTTGGGTTATTAATAGCTGTGTGAGGACAGCGAGTAAAACAACTATTGATAGAGGTTTGGTTTATTTTACCTTATTTTTTGCACATTTTAGTTTCGCACATTAAATGCTGGCCCAAAATGAATCCAGAAAAAAACTTCTGGAACTATAGTACTATGCGCATCCATGGCAAGGTAAAAGACCTACAGGCAATCAAAAACTACAGTGAGCATTTTCATGTGCATTTAGGTGTGTTACCAGTGTGCTTGGTGTCATGTTAATAAAAATTGGGAATTCAATAAAAAGTTTCAATCACAGTCACCTATGTATTATTATTACCTATGGTGCCATATGTTTGAACTATGTTGACGGGGCCACGCCACCTTAGGTAGTCTTTCAAAATATGTAATGCCCCTTTTTTTTCCAGAAATGAGAGCTGTCCACTTAAATAAGTAGACTAGTATCTGAAACTCTAGTCATGTTGGTGCTTGAAAGAGAAGCCTTTACACAAGCAATATGAATCTTGCATACTCTTGATATATCAAAACAGTTTGTAAGGAATACAGCCCAAACGGCTTTTGTGGCCGGAGAGCCATTTATACGTGAACACACCTGGGTGAATGGGGTTACCACCTAAATTATGTCTTATTTGTTTACTATGCATAAACAAATATGGTATCTTTCACTTCTATTAGTTTATGTGGGTGATTTAGTGATTTGGTCTACATATTTTGGAAACAAAAAAGTCTGGAGATAATTTAGAATGTTTCAGGGTTTGAGGACTGGTTTAAAGGTCTGGAGGACTAGTTTAAAGGTTTGGGGGACTGGTTTAAAGCCACCACTTACTTTTATGAGCGACTACCTTTCTATTTAAATTTAAGAATATGGGTGATATCTTTTCTGTAACATTTGACAAATAATTCATTGGGTATGCTGTCCTTTGGACTCTGTTCTCTGACTCCAATTCATAAAGGAGGTAGAGTATGTTTATAAAGTTTCAGATTCATTAATATCAGAAAAACGATGCTTTGTTGTAAACTTAACTGGGTAACGCGTCAGGAGAACCAAACGTGACATACCTATTATATCTCTTCTTATCTTCAGCACAAAAAATAAAATTTTGTTTTAAAATAAATAGGTTATTTGTTTTGAAAACGCTTAAGTCAGTAGTGCACGAGGGATATTTCGAAGATTGAGCGGGCTGATTTAACACCACCAGTTGTCTTTTATAGGTGACTTTATGTCTGAAATGAAGATCATGGATTTGAGCTTTTACCAATACCACATTAGTATTAGAAGTTTTGATAAGAGTAATTGCTTTAAAGCATTAAAATACGATCTCCAAGCCAGATAAGCGGTTGCAGATTATGTCACCTCTTGAGCAAGACACACAATCAGTGAGCCGGGGTATATAGGGGTTGAACCTATTTTCATTTCTTCAGGTTGTATTTGGGTTGGATTTAGGCACATAACCTATGACATGTTTTTCCGTCAAAATATTTCAAGTTCTTAAAAGAAACAGAATTCTTTAAAACCAGTTATACCTTACATTACGCCAAAAAAATTAATAATACAAGACCATAGTGATTTTTGCAGGGAATTATTCGTACATCCGGCCTACATGTAAGGCTACTGTACGTTACTTGTACCTGGTATACGAAATAACGAAGAATAAGCCTCAACTACCAGCAATTTTTCAATTGAAAAAATTGTCTAAGGTGATTACGGCCAATAATTGTTATGGGTATGATTCGTATGTACTCAGAGACAAAGCTTTTCCTTGGGTCATTACATGTGTAAGATCATCCTGAGGTCTTGAGCACCATGGCGATCCAAACTGGCTACTTATATTCAGTAGAATTAGTTTCTTACTGTGAAAAACTTGAAATGTTAGGGTATTTGAGGCTGTATTTTTTATTGTTAGATGAAGCTTACAGGTGGCTTATTTTCTTGACACATATATGTGCCAATTAAGATTATATACGTGTTGATCTTTCCAGTTGGTCTCTTTTTCTTTAACGTTGTACTGATCACCACAAATATATTGTATCTTCAAAACAGACCTTACCATAGCAGAGCACGTCATTTTATAGTGAAGGGTCCAACAGTCGTGTAGCAAGCCTTCTCACTACATGTGGTCAAAACCGCTGTAACAAACTTAAAGCTACCATTACTGGGCAGGGTACTACGTGTACACAAACAAAACCAATGACTGAATACTTGACTGCACAACCTTCAGTCCGGCTCAATCCATGAAA
Organism: Hermodice carunculata; assembly: GCA_964020975.1. NCBI lineage: Eukaryota > Metazoa > Annelida > Polychaeta > Eunicida > Amphinomidae > Hermodice > Hermodice carunculata. The sequence goes on from OZ026625.1 coordinate 61,274,162, forward strand.
AAAAGATACAATCAGTCTATGAAATAGGTCACCATACATATGTTATGTAGTATGAAATTGCGAAATCAAATGTTATTGTCTCTATTTGGAAGTGTTTCTGTTTAACTGATTATCAAATACAGCGACAATAAAGTAGAATAATATCAATGACGATATTTGGGCCAGCGCTAAAAACGTTTAAAAAACTACATTTTGATGATGAAAACAGAGAAGTTTTTGAGAATTATGAAAAACCTGGGATATTCATGTTTATTTCGAACTTTACTGTTGCAACACATCCGATTTCTGATTTGCTACAGCAGTATTCTAACATGGGGGACATTAGTACTCATTTCAGTGGCTGGACTTATGCTTCTCTGAATCAGCGTCATATGAAAAAAAAATAATACAGTCACCTCTATTCCAATATTGAGGCACGAATTTGAATGACGACCAGGTTTTAAACCCAGCTTTTACTCAAGTTTTTAAGTCATTAACATGTCAACGACGCCTTCCATGGTAAACGCATAAAACCAATTGCATATATTTAATTGTATGAGTAGCATACTAATAATGTTTGTTGGAAGTGGAATCTTTTATTACGGGAATAAGGGTGTCCGCACTGCATCGACTCTGAACATTCTTCCTTTTGACATGTTTAAAATCTTCAGACTCGTATTATTCTAAAAATGTATTCTTTCACATTAAATTTCAAAAAATAGTATTTATGTGATTGTGAAGGGAGCACAACCGTATGTACCACTGATTGTTGGGAACTTGATTGTTGAGCGGACCAATTCTCTTGTGTAAACCCAAGGCCAAAAGTAGAAGAGTGATATCATGGAGCTTGATCACGTTAACTACAAAAACAATGTCTTCACATTCCAAATAAATAGACCCACTCTGAATTACTTATAAAGCGAGTATTACAATATAGCAGAAATGCTCCAAATGTATTAAATTAGTTCGGTTTTTTTACATTGGCAGAACATTTCCTTATCCAAGCAATTGTGCAGTTATGGTGACAGTGGACATTTATATACATACATTTATAAAGCATGGTGTGGAAGTGAAAATATTCACATTATTACTAAGCCTTTGCATTTGTATATAATGTGAAGATTCGTTCATGACATGCTGTGTTCATTTTGGATAATATCCATACGGCATTGCTGAAACAAACTAATATTTGCGTTTTTCTTCCGAAAAACATGATTGAAACTGAAAAGACCTTGAGCTGATGACGTGTCAACAACGTGCCTGACGGGTACAGCGAGGTAAATCTAGTTGCAGCGATTTAATTTCCCCATATGATTCAATGTTAAAGCACATGACTGAGTGGAAGAAACAGGAGGTATGGAGCCGAACGTTGAGTGGATGTATGTGCAAAGGGCATGAAGAAATCGGGGTATGCTTGCTTTGCTCTATTTCATGAGGTATGTGAAGTTTATTTGGCCTTTCCCTCGCCAGGCAGACAATGTAGAACCCAAGATTTCCAATACTCGGTTCAAATCATTGATATCCATGGGAGCTCCGCTGCAATTGGCTGATGTGTATATATATATATATATATATATATATATATATATATATATATATATATATATATATATGTATATATGTATATATATACATATATGTACATATATATATACATATATGTACATATATATATATATATATATATATATATATATATATCATGTGAGTGTATTTGTGTGTGTGCATGCAACATAGAAAAGGGGGAGAAACAGAGAGCATGTGCTATCACATTTTTACCATATATTAAGTGTAATGTCATGCTGAAGAGGCAGCTCTAATGGTTACCCTGTAACACATTAAGAGAAAATAGGATCTTAACTCCTGTATGATCGCAGAATGCATAAGTGGGTTGGTTACTGATGATAATGGGACACTTAAAATTAAAACCATGTCCATTTTACGTGATTCTGTATTGTTACATCTATCCATCAGTGCATTAAGTAATAGAAAGCAATAATCCATTATAACCATGAGGTTCACGAAAAATATTTTATAAAGAACACGAGTACCTTTCCTTGATTTCCTTAGGACTTTTGTTGAATTTCTGAACGCCAGCCATATACTGACGTGTGTCCCAAAGATAAATAAACAGATAAGTCCATAGACCAGCAGGTAACAGAGGCGGAACGGAAACAGAGAAAGGGATGACGATGTTACAATTGCAGAAAAGCAAAGTAGAGAGGGATATTCTGTAGGATGGCCTTTAGTATAAGCTGACAGGTTTTCATATCCCGTAAGGGCACTGCAAACCAAAAGTGATATTATAATAGATAACAGCAGAGATCTTCTCTTCAATTGATTTGCATGAAACACAAAAACCGATCCCATCAAACGCATTAATGACATTAAAGAAAATATAACAATAGACAAAGCATGTGATGCCAGGGAGAGAGTCTTCACTAGTCTACAAGGAAGACTGAGCAACCATTTATTATGGATCAATACAATGTCTTTCTTGTAAACTAAATCTGCCATTACAATGATGAGCAAAACTGATGCCATAGAGAAGTTTGATAACCCAAGTGTCATTTTCAAAAAGTCAGAATTACTTTGTGGTTTTTTCCGTAAACTTAAGTAAATACTGGATATATTTAGTGTTGAAATGAGTGATATCATGATCCATACACAAGCTCGTAATACAGGTGACGGCAATAATGGTGAACATGTGTACATATCTTTCGGGCTTGGTGAACATTGATCAAGGTTGATTAAGCAACATAACCTCGGATTGTCACTGTAAATTTTTTCAATCCCCTGCAAATTTTTCACAACAGCGTTATCAGTAATAATAAAATTATTGTGCCGTGCATTTAAGGTCCTCAATGTTCTCAAGCCAGCAAATGTTTTGCCAGACAAATACTGTATTTTGTTTGAAGATATATCCAAATATTGCAAATTTGCCATTGGATCAAACACTTCATCGTATAAACACCCGATGCCGAGTGAACTTAAATTCAAGCAAATAAGTGAATGTAGATTGGAGAAAGTTTTTGTATATACACTAAAAATACTGTTTCCCAATAGTTGGACACTGTACAAGGAAGTAAGTCCAAAAAAAGCATTTGATTCGATGACTCTCAACTTATTGTGGGCCAAGTTCAGTTCCCGTAATGCTATCATATTGGAAAATTGATGAGGCTGCAATGTTTTAACCTTGTTATGAGAGATATCCAGCAAGTATATCAAATTGTACTGCCCCAGTTCCTTACTCCAAACAGCAAGCATATTTCCTTTCAGTGCCAAAGATTTAACATGATTGAGATTTTGCGGGGTAGTTGTCAAATTTCGATAAGAACAAGAAACTGCATAACCAAGACACAGGCAGTCGGATGGGCAGCCAGTATCTGATAGCTGACATAATGCTTCATCGTCTTGATATTGTGGACAATTAATGTATCCATCGCAGACTTCGGAATGGTGAATACACTCAAAACACTCTTTTCTGCAGTGGAAATGGAAAGCACATGCACCTGGGTGTCTTGGTAATTCATCAGTTCCCTTTGGGCAGTCCCAGCGTCCATCGCCTACGAGTCTTAGAGGTATACAATAGGAACTGGGGCATTTGAACATTCCGGAACAACTAAAATCTGCACAGTTATTTAGGTTCCGTCCATTATGGCATTGTCGAGTTGGATCTGCCCAATAAATACAGGAGGCAGTACGCAAATAACAAGGTGATCCGTGTCTTTTACTGCAAGGTACAAAATTAAAATCAGAACATACCTGTTGGCCGAATCCTGCTTGTAGTTTAACTGGTAATGAACGTGTGGTATTTAAAGCAAATCTGAATAAATGTTCATGTGATATAAAAGGGTATGTGGCCTTTACGTTTGAACAATGTGACTCATCAGAATCGTCTGAACAATCCCCTTGCATGTCACAAACTTTTGAAAATGGAATGCAACCACCAGTAAAACACTGGAAGTAGAGGGAAGAACACAAACAGTAAGGTTCGAGACACACTGCATAGCAGTAATCCTGTTCCCGGTGGAATTCAAGAGGTGTATAGCAGACATAGCAGTTTTCTTCATCGCTGTAATCGCGACAGTCCAGTATCCCATCGCAAACATTATGTTGTAAAATACATTCATGCCCCCTCTCACAGAGATACTGTCCGTTACCACATCTGCCTTCAAATTTTATAATATCTTTTTGACAAATAGCACCGCTTGGCACAATATCAGCTGGTAACGTGCAGTTTACGGAAGGTCTGATAAACGCTACATGAGGAAAATACCTCAGATGTCCAAGCTTTGAATAAAAATTGGCGTACTCCTTGATTTTAAATCCAGGCTCAATAAACTGAAAGTTCCGAGCATTTGACAAGATACAATTAGTAATGGATTTATTTGCACTTGAAATCCAGAGGTATGTATTGCTGCCTATTAAATCCATTGCTTGGATATACTTAGCAAAATCTGTATATTTTGCCTTAATTATATTGATATTGAGAAGGCCAAAATTATGCTCATACGCTAAATCTGTATATTTTGTATATAATATCTTTGGGTAGTTGCAATTCACACTGCAAAGATGCAATCGTCTCCAAGTTTGCATCAGTAATTTTGTATTCAAGATATCTTGCAGATTAAACTTTAGTAGTTTGCTCTCTATAGCACGACAAGTGTCCAATGCTTGCTCATACAGCATTTTGCGGCTTTGTCGTGCATTCAGACGTGTCAAAATGCATGTTGTCTGGAAGAGCGACCATTGTGGTGGACATTCGTATAAAAGAAACCTTACACGATAAATCACCTGATTAAAGTTTGTACGCTCACATAAAAAGGTAGCCATTGGCATATGTTTCTTACATGGAATAGTAAACCAGGCAGTGTCATGATATGGTGAGATATGTGTCAAAGCGCTGCACTGGAAGTATTTACTCCAGTATGGTTGAACTGTGTTCAGACTCTTCTCTGCACCAGCAATATTAAGCTTTCCGTATGCAGTATTTCTTATGTACAGCATGGCAGTGAATCTCTTGCGATGGGGTCGATGCCAATTTGAGAAAGTGATGGGTTCGCCAGTCAGCCACTTTTTTACATGCGACTGCAGTAAACAAATACATGTACGAATATAATAGACATGTGTTATTCCGCATGCATAAAAGATAATCTCCCTCTATCACTTTTAAAATAAAATGGTATTGTGTATTCCAAGTTTCTAATCATTGTTTCATTTATGCTTCTGAAATATGTACAGAATCTTACCTTTTGCCATTTGAGACCAATGAAGAACACAGAAGCCCATAACAGGGAAAGTGCATGCTTCATTACACGACCAGATACCATGTTATACTTCAGAAAATCTTGCTCCATTCGACTGTTTATTGCAACTAAGTAGCTGTCACGTCTCTCACATATTCCCCTTGCTTTCAACCAATGTACATGGTTGCTTACAAGAGACTGATTATATATATATAACAGGTTTCCGTCGTAGCTTAAAGATTCATCCCCAGGCTCTTTGAATTGTGTAAATGTCCCTTTGTCCAAAGAATTCAAAACACCTATTGGGTATGCTGTGGTTGTTATCTTTATAGAAGAGGCATATGATATAAGGTGGGCTTTTAGATACCGAACTTTCACAACATGGACTTGTAACGACCTTTGCTGATAAATTAATGACCTAAGATGACATTGGTCTCTGTCGATGCACACAAAATTCCATGAAACTAAGCAATGGTTCCTCATAAATGTTCTAAAATTTGAGTGACTTTGGAAATATAAAGTGTTGCAAAATGATAGGCTCACAGAAATGGGTGATGGGTATTTAGAATTAAAATTATACTCAACAGCTCGTGGCCATCGTGAGTTTACTATTTCCCCTTGGTCGGGCATTTTTCTTTTATCAGGAAAAAGATAGGCAACCAAAATGAAATCAGTTTTGTTTGGAAGGTACATATCTTTGCAAAGTATTTTAGCTAAATGAGTGTAAATAGTGGAACCAAACATTTGCCTGTCTGAAATGCATGAACCTGCAGCTTCAACAATAAAGGAAAACTGCACAGCAATATGTTTACAGGAATAAGGGTATGGCACCAACATATCTTTGCATGGTTTTACTACAATATTCCCAGTATCATCCGTAAATCTCGACAAGAAATCCCGGAAACGTGTTGGTTTCTTAGGGATAAAGTTTGTATAAAGTGTGACATCAGCATCAAATGTTAAAGGTAGTAAGCGTATCATTGTCGATCCTTTCTCAAGGTCCCCAGTAATGTGTGATAGAACAAGACACAACGTTTTGCCAGGATGGACCACCACAACAGAAACTTGTTGCTTTTTAATAACTGTTATCTTAATGCCAAGGTTCATATTAATGGCTATTTCCTGAAATATCTGAGGCACTCCAGGACAATTGGTTATAGAGACCGACAAAGAAAATGACAGCATACCTGTGTAACTGTAGGCATAATACAGAAGCAAGAGTGTATTCGACGATGACACAAATGGTACCGTAAAAGAAGTAACACACTTGGCTCGTTGCCCCGTTTTGCAAAGAGGGCCAATGCTGTGATTGCCCAAGGTATTCTTGTGGTAGAAAATAATACCCCCAAAGTAACACACTGCAGAATGTGAATCCATCATAGGTCCCGTCCATTCTATTTTTATATTTTTAACAAAGATAAATTTTGATTTAAGAGTAATAAACAGAAGGCCATGCAAGGTGAATTGCTTGTGCCCAGTCTCAAAAGGAATAAGTTCAGCGATGTTTTCATGCTTTGACATCAGGTTATTCTTTTTTACTTTCATATTTGCTATTTCACTGTGCACATCAATATGGAAATTGCTTATTGTGTTGTGATAGCCATATATCATTGCTATTGTAGCGGAATGACCAGTTGTTCTCAGAAGCTTCAATTTGAAAGAAAGTATGCCTGGCAAAAATGTTTCACATACATAGGTCGTAGAATGTGATGGAGGTCCATCTTTAAAAACTAAAGGAAATGACTCTTGAACATTGGAGTATATTTTTAATTGAAGGATATAAGAAAAACCAATCAATGTGTGTATAATATAAAACATAAGTGCCGACATAGAATTATGTTTTCTTACTTTAAATCTGGAACTTAGACCCGACTGGTCGAACACTTTTTGCGAGTAATCATATTCAGTTGATTCATATAACTTTACCATTTGATACTGCAAAACTAGATTCATTTGCCCATCAAAATAATGTGACGTGCTGTAGACAATTGATGTAAATGCAATTATCATTTGATATTGTAAAATAAATTTGGTGTATCCTTTAACATATTGAACATGCATTTCCAAAACTATTCTAAGCCAATTTGTAAAAGATACCACCTTTATACCAAACACTTCACCACAATATACCCTGGGTTCGTCTCCCCTAAAATTAATTACACCATATAACAAGAGGATTGCACTACGTAGACACGGGTACTTAGCGACTACATAAGGCAAATCTAGGTGAACAATATGAACAGCAATATACTGAAATATTGGGCCAATAAGTTGCCATTGATTAAAATGTGGTACGTTCTGCCATGCCATGCTATTATCAAATAATAATCTCCCACAGTTTAAAGTGGAAACCCGGTGTTTTTTTTCATGTCTATGTGACGTTGTTTTAAAAGCTGGACTAGGTTTTTCTGTGCACAGTTGTACATAACTTTGGATACACTGGAATAATTGCTTCTGTATTTGAACCAAAGGAATATAGCTGACCTCTGCTTCCAGACAAAGCAAAGTGTTGTAGTAAACGCTTCGACAGATGGTGAAGTCCATGTCAGATGACAGTGAAAGTGACACACTCTGGTAAAATAGTTGTATATAAACATGTTTAGACCTATACCATGCATGTATGGTGATTGTATTCCTCAGAGAAACCAGATGGAGATTTTTTATAGTATCCTGACCATGAAATTTATAATATGGACCTCGGAAATACCTTGTATCAATTTGGTGAAAAGGCCGGACATCAAATATATTCAGGAAAGAAGCAGATGTTGAGGTGTAGTTTAGTGTAATATTTATATGAAGACTGGTTACTGTCTGTAGGTGTATTCCTGATATCCAATTTACTGAATATTGGTCATGACAAAACGTGTGGGATACAAAGCCAATGGGACTGATAACATGATACATTCTTTCATGAATGATTTTCTTGAATGGCCTTTGCAATTTCACATATAACACGAATGAAATACATTCACACGAGCCAAGGCAATATCGTGAAATAGCATGACGATGCTGCAGTGCCGACTTCAGGTAACAATACCAACAGATGTGAGTAAAATAACTTACTAGGAGCAAATCCATAATCGCAAAAGTCCTACCGAAAGTATACTAAAATATTCACGGTGCAGTGTCTTCATACAAAAAGGTATCAACTGAGGATTTCCATTTGTTTTTCTTGAGAAGGGCACCCTGGGCAGGGTGTCAAAATATGTTGCAAGAAAAGTTCACTCAACATTTTTCTTGCATTTCGCTTGGTTGTTTTAGCAAAAGAAGTTTAGAAAGTGCTCAAAAGTACAGAGTGCTGAGAAGGCCATTGTATGCACAAAGCCCAAAGCAGGACTTGCATTACAATGTATAGCCCATCCCACTTCAAACATAATTTCCACACCCAAATAAACCACGCATTTGCAGCTATCAAAGTATACAATTACCATAATATAAAAACGGAATGTGTGGCCAATGTAGTGAGGTAAATCATATTGTGCCTATTACTGAAATAAAACATTGTGAGAAACGCTGCTGTTTTTTGTGTGGTTTTTTTTGGGGGGGGGGTGTTTTTTGTTTTTTGTTTTTGTTTTTGTTTTGTTTTGTTTTTTTGTTTGTTTGTTTGTTTGTTTGTTTTTTTTGTTTTTGTTTTTTCATTTTTCTTTGTGAGACATATTTCTGTTCCCTGTGTTCTTTGCTCTGGTAACTATCATATATGTTTTGAGACCACTAAACGGTGGGGCTTTCAACCTTTGCCAGCAATCACCTGGCCGAAAATTGAAAACACAAAAACCAACTGCACCAAATCCCTACTCCTAAAATAATGGTTCAATGGAGGCAGGTATGCGTGAAAGCCATAATCAACACGGCCCAGGTCATTGTATTTACTCCAGTTCAAATAAAGTACCGTGTAGGGAGTTGTCAGCGATTGAGGGCTGTATATATTTCAGACCTTCAGCAACAAAGGAACCTTCAACAATGTATGTTTTGTCACCATGGAATGGCTAGGGCTTGAACCAGAAATCTTTGGCACCATTCAGGATTGTTTTTAGAATAATTGTCAAAGGCGTCCATATCTAAGTATGCAAGGTGCAAGGGTAAGCCATTTGACATAGCAAAACTTTTTGATTGCAGAGCGATATTTTAATGATGGAATACAAATACATATATATATATACATACTCTTGCTGTGATTTTCTGATAATGCCGTGGGTATTGTTTTTTACTGGAAAAAAATTTGGCTCAAAAATTAAAGTTGATTCACAGGTTGACTGCTTCGGTGTTGGACCTGAATGGTTTTGATTTTACATCAACCCAAATGTTGACACAAATACACCTAAAGAAACACACAAAGTGCTGTGAATTCAAACCCAAATGCTTTGCTCTTTATACACCTGCTTATTGAGTCGATGTTAGGGTAAAAAGTGAATATGTTTCAACTAAACAAAAATTCGGGAGATATTTTTAGATCCAAATCAATGACTGTGACATGTAACATAAAACCTCCCTGAAGATCATTCTTCGGATTTGCAATGGATAAGTGTATATAAATATATATATATATATATATATATATATATATATATATATATATATACATATATATATATATATACATACATATATATGTGTGTGTGTGTACATATATGAAATAGAGGGACAGGACAGAGATAGAGGGAGAGAGAGAGAGAGAGAATGAGAAAGACAGAAAACAAAATTGTCCCTAAACCTTCCAGCACCCTTTTTAAACACAAGACTACTTGTTTTTTTTTTTTTTTTTTTTTTTTTTTTTTAGTTTTTTTTTTTTAGTTTTTGGGTTTTTTTGTTTTTTTTTGTTTTTTTTTTTTGTTTTTTTTTTTTTTTTTAGTTTTAATCGTTTTTTATGAAATAATTTGTTAGAGTACGAATCAATTTTGCCAACTTTGACGCTGGTCATTTACTACCATTTTAAAACCTTTTGAAACAGGGATACTAAAATAGTGATGTCCTACAATGTCTTTTTATCTTTGGTGCATGCTAAAAAGTTTTGGATTTGAAATTGATTAGGCGCGTATTTTTTTTTAACCACAGTTTGTTATTAGTGATTCAAGGGTTGACTGCACAGTTTAACACCACCAGTTGGGTCTCATTGGTGACTGCCTGCCTCAAGTGGGGAGTGAAGTTTTTGGGGTTTTTTGTTTTTGTTTTTGTTTTTTTTTTTTGTTTTTTTTTTTTGTTTGTTTGCTTTTATTTGTTCTTTTGTTTGTTTTCTTTTTATTTTTGCAAATTGCATTGAATGTTTGTATTTTAGTGGCCCTTAAAATTCCTATCTCTGGGTGTCTTTGACTTTGCTCTGAATCATATGTTGGAATTTATAAATATTGGTCATACTTTTCTGGCCTATTTGCTCAAATTTTTTGTGCAGTTTCACTAGCATTGCTGAAAACTGTTGTCTACTACTATTTTGTATGAGAGTTATATTTTAATATTGTCAATATGACATCCAATATTCCTTTGTATTCAATTAATAATGTATTGTTTGTTGGATGCTCAATTATCTGGTCGTTTGGATCTTGATAGACTTGTTAAGATTTTTGTTACAGTTCAAGCCTGTCAATTTTATTATCTCACACAAATATACCTTAGTTCATACTATTCTCGATAAGGTTCTAAAAATGTATATGCAGCTTCGGAAAGGAGATTTCGTCATTCTTGTATAATGTACACTTAAGTCAAAATTATGAAAGGAGATATAGTTTTCCATGTTTTTGTCAGTGTATTGAGGCTTTTACTTCCTGTTATTATCACTCGGATTCTTCCTCTCTCATTTCTTTTATTATTTATTCCTCTTCTCTCAGAGAGACGGGTAAAAGGCTCCGAAACATGTTGAGTAGTAACCCACTGAAGACCCTTTAATTTATTTAGGCTAATACAGCCTATATCAAAATTTTACAGAGGAAAGTGTGCAATATGGACAACAGTACTTCTATGTATATAAGTTAGACAGGGACAGGTTAGCTTATGCAGAGTAAAGTGTTCGGACTGCGGAATAGGGTAATGACTACTAGGAAGTGGTTTTGGACAAAAAGACACAAATACAATAGAAAAAATTGGCATCACCCTATAACCAGATAATGTTGAGTAGCTTAAATGTTACAGACTGATACATTTTTGGGGATCTAGTTCAGTATGTGTGAAAAACTTGACATGCATGAAAAAGATACACGTATATACATGATACACCACTCATCGTGAGTTTTGCCAATAAAAGGAATGATTTGCCATTTGTATGAATTTAACACCTTCCCCTTTAAATCAGCCAAAACGTAGCAGCAACATCAAATGTTGTACGCTTCAGTGTTTTTAATCTCATTTTCAACAACAGCCAAAAATAATTGGAGAATTGTGGATGATACTTATCAAGATAACATCACTCAGGCCAACAGCTTTACTTAGCATTGGGCAACTCAAGGCAATGAAAGCTGCTGACTTAGTCATAAATCAAGGCGAGAAAGGGTAAAAATCTTCACTTGCTATAATTATGATCAATTCGTAATTAAACATAATGTACAGATGATTATGCCAGTGTATCTTTTTTGACACAATTGTGACCTGACATCAGTTAGTCAATCCTTTCACTGCGACAACTTTCTATATGGCATCAAATGTCGACTCATTATGAAAGCCATATAAACGCATAAAGTCCTCCTTTTGTGCACAGCCTCGTTTGAAGATCCTCTGGATTGAAAGTGATTTGCAACAGTCTCTTAGAAAAAGAACCTCAGGATTGAACTGGAAGATGTTCAAGTGTGGTTGACGCAACAGGACCTCTGAAAACCCAGGTACAATCCTTAGAATAATTTCAGGTGATCTTGAGCCATACAGCTCAGGTCACCAAGATCGTTTCTACTACTCCCTGCAAAGGAAGTCCTGGGCATGAAACAAGCTGACATTTATTTATTTAGCGAAGTTCAAAATGAGACCCAAGTCCTTGTATGCATGCATGTAAAGAATGAAATATATGTTCTTATCAACTTTTTAAAGCCAATAGAGAGAGAGAGAGAGCGGATCGGGAGCAGGGATTGCGGCAGGGTCTGGGTCTGGGTCTGGGTCTGGGTCTGGGTCTGGGGCAGGGTCTGGGTCTGGTTGAAACAGAAAGACCTGAAACTGAAATAACCAACCACTGAGCACAAACCGTTTTCTTCTGGCTGGGTGAAGGAATCAGGATATGGAAGTAGGGATCCTTCAGGTCTATGGCGATGGTCTAAACCCACTCCTGTAACATGGATAAGATAAGAACCTGCCATATCCATCTTGAAATGATCTGTGTGAAAGAATCCCTTGAACTTCAATAGGTCAATCACAGGACACCACCCATGGTCCTTCCTCTGCGACAAGAAAACGAAGAAGTAGGTTCTGGGTCAAGCAGGATTTTTCACTCATTTTACAGTTCTTTTTTTCCAACAGCATCTGAACCACATAAATTAGAGAGAAGTTAGAGTCTGTTGAGACCAACTTTAATAGAGTCCATAAGCTAGGACAAAGGAGGGAAACTGGACTCAGCTTTGACGAGCATGTAGTCACACCTCGATACACTTTACATAAAGAGTCTCTTGTACTGTGTTCAGCAAACTGAAAGAGCAGGGACTTTCCGTGAAGTCTCCATCTGAGGATGGTGCTGCTATCCCTTAATATACATAAAATGTAACTGGACGGTGCATATATCTCGTTGAAAGCCATACAAGTTTAAGCTGGTCAACCAGTTCCCCACTACCTTGGCCACCACTATGCCTTCACTCTTAGGATTGGTTGGCACAAAGCTGCTACACTGGTTGATGTGCGGTAATCATTCATCTCTGATGCCTGGTAGAGATGGGGCTCTTTCTGTACCTAACAGCATAAAAGCTGATCAAGAAATGAATGTTGGACCAAGGTATGTAACATTTGTTCGACATTGGTCCAACCTGCTTTGCTTGGCTTTGGCACAAAGGATCGTAGCTTAAAGGTAGATGCAGGTTTCGTTTGACACATTTCCATCATTTGGCCACAAATCTATTTTCAGACAGCAGGAATCAGCGGTGGATCTGGGTTTTATGGGAAGGGAGTGGTGGGGTGCCTTTAAAGGCAAGGGATCAGGAGACCACATAAGCCCCCAGCAAGGTCTAGGAAGCTCCTGGATTTTAGACAAATTTGGATGCAATTCTGACTCTTTTCTGGGGCCATTTTCAAGGATGCAAATCGTACAAGAAACACAGGAATTCAGTTTTTTTTTTTAAAAAGTCAAATAATATTTTGCAGCTAAACACACCCTAATCTAAGGACCTGTTTCTTTAATAGTAATTAACGTGAACTTTACAGTATACACTACATTCACACTAAGTGTTTTTTTGGAATGAAATATATGTACTCTTTATAATATCTCAGATAATATATATGTATGTCCAATTTCACTGCGTCTTAAAGCCAGATAGGCTATCTGTCCAGTTTTGTGTTTATTAAAAAGAATAAAACATGCAGTTTAATAGAACGGTCATATATGATTGAAATGTTATTTCTGGTCCATCGTAAATTGCGAATTAAATATATGAGACAGGAAGACATGAACCCAGTAGTTTTGCAATATAAATTTCCTCGTGGATATTATTCCAGTATCTGCACATGTAGTATTCAGGTTTTATCACCAGCAATGAATTGATTTACTTCTAAGATATCCATTGGTTTCATAGCATTATTACTTTTGCCAGAACAACATTCGCCTTGGGTGAAGAATAGCATGCATGTCTTTTATTTTGTTGTAGTCAACTTCGACATCCCCGTAACAACGCATCCGATGATTCGCCGGTTACTCAAGGCAATTTAATCCTCAGCAAATGTTTAGAACTGTTTACAGTACACTATAACAGTTATAGATCCCTGGTCCCATCCCCTTTAGACTAAGTATGGCCGAAGTAGTGAAAAGAAAGGTTGAATTTCACCATCAATCTTGAAAATAATGTATGGGCACTCGTCCTTTGGGCGTCTGTTACCAAAACAGAAATGACAGTAAATACACGAGTAAATGCCTGTGGGGGTCAACCGTTTTCCAAAATCTACACCTGGTTAGATGATGTGGTAAGCGTAATTTTGCCAGCTTGTCATTTTCACTGACCAAGAGTTTTGATGCACGTGGAAACAGTTGTAGATTAAACAGTGCAACATTAGGCAAGATCAACAATTCGTAAACACGGGGTATAAGGACATCAATATAGATTCATCAGTCTTAATCACATTAAAGGAAGTGCTGGTGAGACCAACACGCAATATAACTGGCCCGAATGATTTGGCATTTTACATGGTATTCCTATTAAATGCAGCTTTTTTATACCACACAATAGTATAAAGAAGGAATTTGCAGTTAAAGAAATACTCGAAACAAAGGTAAAAATATTGTGTTATGACTCCATGAGGGTTTTTATGGGGTTCTTTGTTTAAGCAGGTTCGAATCTATTGGTAACACCAGCTCGTAAATGGAGTCATCTATCAGAATGACCAGTGTATTGTGATTAATTACTCTCACCGTATACACAGGTCTGGGGACATTTTTCGCTAACCACAAGCAAGTGCACAGGCGCTCGTATTGCTCAGTCACTCAAGCATTCGTGCGAAATGCTTATATGCTAGGGGATGGGGGGGGGAGAGGGTGAATCTGAAACATCGATCTGTACAAGCAATGGCCCACCTACGGCCTAATTAGGAATAAAGTATTGTCGATTCGTCTGTGCAGTGAATTATTCGTGCTAATAAGATGGGGGAGGGTGGGCCTAAAACCACTAGTCGCTACGACGCCAGACGGAGCTCCGTGTCCCTAGTCTTATTAGCACGAATGATTGACTGCACAAATTTCATGAATCCACACACAACATGCCCCCCCCTCCCTGCATGATTGGTTTCATGATACAAGCAGCCATATGGTAGATCTATAACAGGAAAAACGAGCAATGATAAAGAGGTTTTGACATCAGTCAAACAACACTTTTTAACATGACCAGACAGGGTCTGAAGCAACAAACAATAGCAGGTAGCAGTTAGACCTAGGGGACTCCTTGCACTTTGTTAACTCAATATTAATAATAGAAATAAATACATTTGTACAGGTACATGGTATGCATGTTAATATCAATTCCTGAAATTAAAAACAACACCGCTGCTGCAAAATGGCCATTGTTTACCTCGCCACATAAGGGTAATAAAGGGAATCTTTAGTATGTTTAATTGATCAGGGGCACAAGGTGTTATTGATCGTGAACATATGGCCTGCAAAGAGCCGACGGCCAATCAGTGCCCCTCCTTTAATCTATATATATAACAAGCTTATAATATAAATGTGCAACATTAACTTTCTTTCACATGTAATTTGCTTCATCTTACCCACAAACATAGTTGTTTTCACACTGTGACTATGACTGTTGTCACCATACAGTCTTCATTAGCATACATGAGAGGAGATATATATATATATATATATAGAGAGAGAGAGAGAGAGAGAGAGAGAGAGAGAGAGAGAGAGAGAGACAGAGAGAGAGACAGAGAGAGGGAGAGTGCTAATGGCAACTTGAGGAAAGTTGGCAACTGTTTTTTTAGCAAGTTTAACTCTTCCCCACTCAAAGCACCTGGACGTGGAAATGTAGTCTGGTGAACTATTATTCTGACATTTAATTTGTTTTAACAAAATTGTCTATGAATTGCAAGAAAACATGGCCATGCTGGGTTAAAAGCTTTCCGTGGCATGATCTGTGTGCAAGTGGCCTATGGGAAAGCTGTGCGAAATTTAACGGGAAAGGGTTATTGGTAACACAATGTAGGAGTTCATGGTAGTATAACATTATAGACCTCTATAAACCACTTGTTCCGTGTCTTTGTCTGTAGGTGTTCAGTTTCTCGAACATAAGTTTGTCACATTACGAGTTGGATTACAGCTTGGCTTTCAATCATGTTGAGCTGTATGAATATCAAAGAAAAAATTACAAGTAATTTTGAAGAAAACATGGTTTTATTTTTTGGTCCTTTGGTTGCATTTGTTTGGTTGATCGATTCAGCAGTGTTCTAAGTATTTTTTTTGTCAACACTGTCCAGCCATACTTTTATCCTAAGGTAACCACTCCAACTTCAATTCATAACTTTGTAAAATTGCACATTTTTGTAATTTATATGTGACCTTTAAAGGTCAAAGGTCAAAGTCATTTTGTCATTTGAAATTTTCTTCTAGCCATAACTCGGTCAGGATCAAGTCGGGCTGAAATTGTACCTATTGTACCACCGCACATTTTTGTAATTTTCATGTGACCTCCAACGGGACAAGGTCAAGATTATTTGGATCTGCTATATTTTCATCTGGCCATCACTTTCAATTTCAAACCATCAATTTTAATCATGTTGGACTCCAATTGCAGGTATTTCAAAAATGCATATTTTTGTAATTAACATGTGACCTCTAAATATCAGAGGTTAATGTCATTTTGCTGTTTGAAATTTTCGTCTGGACAGTAACTTGGTCATATTTTATCTGCTGTTGCTCATGTTTGGCTCAAATTGCAGACATTGTAACACCGCACAGCTTCTGTAATCACATGTGATCTCTCAAGGTCAAAGGTCAAATTTATTTGGCCCTTTAAAATTTTATATTTAGCCTTAACTTGACAAATTCTCATTTGATATGGTTCTTGTTGGGCTTTAAAAATGATATTGTCCCACAGAATATTTTTATAATTTACTGGTGACCTCTAAACGTTGAAGGTCACGGTCATTTGGACCTTTGAAATTTTCACCAAGTCACAACTCAACCAATTTCTATCCAATTTTGATCATGTTGGACTAAAATTGTCGATTTTGCAAAACTGCAGATTTTGGAAGTAACATGCAGCCTTTAAAAGTAAAAGGTCAAGGTCATTTGACCCTTTCAAAGTTTCACCTTGCCATAACGTGGTTGATTTGGTTCAGGTTTGCATAATAAATGTAGGTATTGTAATACCGTACATTTCGGCTATTTAAATGTGACCTCTAAAGGTCAAACGTCAACGTCATTTGGATTTTGAAATTTTCATCTAGCCATGAGCTAAATAGAAAGTGCAATACAAATGGACAAAAGTTAAAGCATTTAATATTTAATTTGCTTTGAAGCAAATCTTCTTTTCTGGTTCATGATTGTTTTCCTCACACATTCCTTGCCATCATTGCAGGAAGACTTGCACACTTGTAACAATCTTTATCGGTGTATAACTTAGTCAGACTTATTAGGGGTGATGTACATGTATGCCTCTCCTTGGCAACCATCCCTGGCACACCAATCTTCTTCCTACGAAAAGCTGATTACAGATTTTCTGCAGCCCCAGTTAAGCTCATATTTAATGTCAGAAAAATAAACTCCCATTCTAAAGTTCATTGTAGAAATGAGGAGATGCACATTTTCTTCAGGATGGCAGAATGCTGTTACATGAAATTATGTCTGTGTGAAAACACAGACCTATTATTTTTCTAGGAATTCTTTTCTTTCTATTTGTCTTTCTTTCTTTCTTTCTTTCTTTCTTTCTTTCTTTCTTTCTTTCTTTCTTTCCTTCTTTCCAGGCAGATTTTCCCGACATTTCATTTGAAACCTATTATATGCTGCAAATTTGGCATGATTACACTTCCATACGTAAGACCTTGAGCACTTGTAAAAACGTTTAACGGTTTGGAAAATTATGCAAATTAAGGCCTTTTGAAAATTTAAATCTTGAATATCTCCAAAACTATCATAGGTGAAGGTAATTATTCCAACTTCAATGAATAGGTTCATAACACTACATTTTTTGTAATGTACATGTGACCTCTACGGCCCAAAGGTCAAGGGCATTTCACCGTTTCAAATTTTCGTCCAGCCATAACACGGGCAATTTTTATCAAATTTTAACAATGTTGGACCCGAATTTTAGGTATTGCAACACTATATATTTTTGTAAATCATATGTGAATTCTAAAGGCAAACGGTCAACGTCATGTAGCTCTTTGAAATTTTCATAAATCAGTCCATTGTCATCCAGTTTTAACCATGTTGGGCTCCAAATTGTAGGTTTTGCAACACTGCACACTTTTGTAACTTACGGCAAGTGGAAGCAGTAGGTTTTGCAACACTGCACACTTTTGTAACTTACGGCAAGTGGAAGCAGTTTGAGTCAGTACAGGGTATCGTGGTTACGGCACGCCTTGGCATGGGGAAGCGGCACCGTCATACTCGCTTACTACAGGCTTTAAACTTGTCTCCTGGCTCCCTTCATGTTAAACAGGACGTGTTGTCCTTAATTCATAGGGTATGTCGAGTTAAATTTTCTGCCCGCTTAGTCTTGTTTACGTTACTATCCGACTAAATTATATAGATGGAAATCTGCCCCATGAACTCTCTCGGATCGTTTCATCAAAAATGGCATGCCCTTAGAGCTTATTATTAAACAGTGTGGTGGGGTTGTCTCAGTGGGTCATTGACACCAGATGCCGTCAGTGACTCATTGAGAAATTTAAACCTCACTCACCATGTCAACTTCAACAGATTTGGCTCAGCGGAACACCGCATGGCATCTCCACTTACTCGCGAATTTCGATTTCAGTTTAATTAAGTTCACTGAAACCAATATGATTTTTTAAATTTTGATTTTATGAGACTGCGTCTTAGTTTCAGTTTACATAATGAATTGTAATCTGTATGATATTTTTGTATTTTGAATTTCCGCGAGTTGAGTACTTTTAAGTTCATTGTAATTTATATGTTGAGTTTCATGGTATACTATGCATGTAAGTATTCTGTATTTTCCCCAGCAATTTTTTTTAAATAAATAAATAAATAAATAAATAAATAAATAAATAAGCAAACAAACAAACAAATTTAGTAAATAAATAAATAAATAAATAAATAAATAAATAAATAAATAAATAAATGACAATATTGTTCAATAAGACAGATGTTGGTAACAAAATCAATGAACGGGACCTTAGTTTGCTGGCACGTAAGTGAGTGATATGTTGCATGCCGCTTCTGTAGCCGTGGGGTTTCATATACCAAAGCATCATGACGCATTTGACCGCGGTGGTAGTTGGCGTGCTCACCGCAGCTGTAGCTTTTCTAGCAGGGCGGCCCACATGAGCATTGAAATAGCCACTGCCCTGTTGGTTGTCTGGCCCGGGCTGCTGCGCTGGACTCTTTAAATTTGAGATCTTTCAATGACATTCAGCTGGTCAAGGTTTTGTTGCTTTTTTTCCTTTTCTAGACACCAGGTTGACCACTTCAGCTGTACGTTTAATTTTTTGGGTGTTTTTGATTAGATGAACATGTCTTATCTCAATGTAACATAACTCTTTTGCACATTATATATGTTTTTCATTTACGTGTAATTTAAGTTTGCCTTAGTGTCAGGTTTAATTTCGATGTACATTTCATTTCCTCGCGCGCGGAGAATTAACATGTATGTATATAAACAAATGTACACACACACACACACACACACACACACACACACACATATATATATATATATATATATATATATATATATATATATATATATATATATATATATATATATATATATATATATATATATATACTCGTATGCACGGTTTAAAATTGATAATTTGCACGGTGCGATGCGATGTTGTTATATTTTAAATACAAGTTTAAACCATTTTTGTTGCAAAATAGGGGTGGGCTTCTTTGTGTTTCTGTTTCATTTGTTGAGACGTGGAGTGTGATGGAGTTTAAACCCCCAGCTGTCGTATAAAAGCGAGATCCTGCGAGACTTATCTATTATGGTGGCAATTTAAATCTGAGTCAGAGCTCCAAATGAATTTGAGACTGTTTGGCCTCTAAATCTGATAGGTCCCCAAGCACATGAATAAAGTCAACACAGTTTTAAGAACATGGTATGTACTATGCAAATCATCAATCTTACCACATGGTATCGATGGTTTCCACACAAAAAGCAGCAAAATGTATCAAAACAATTTGTATGTTTCACCAGCGAGAGGCATTTGATTGACAGCTGGTACAGCTGGTGACCCAGGTCATGTTTACAGTCAACATTTCCGCTAGTATGGGATTTGGCGGGAAGAACTGTCAACTGGTAACCGTGGTATGTTGTAGGCCAGCCTACATGTGTGTCTTCACAGTTTGAGATAAATAGATATAATTACCGTTATGTTCCACATCTGGCCAAGACGTATATCCTAAAGTGTGTAATCCCTTGATGTAATATATGTACTCATATGCAATTAAGTGATTATAGCCTATCAGTGCCATTTATGGCCCATGTAGTTTACCCCAGGTGGGTTTGGGCAGAGATTACGTACTAGTTTTAGAATGCACTCGGGCATTATCTCTCTTACGCTCTGCCTTGCTTTGGGAGCTTTTACCCAGACAATAACCTCCTCATTGTCAACCTGTTCAATGGCAGTTTCTTTTTTATGAAGATAACGAGGATCATTCCATGCCCCTCTGTGATCCAGGACTGACCTAAATTTCTTGTAGAGTGTCTTCCGGGTTACTCTATTAGCCAGTCTTGCTGTCCTCTCTCCTCCAAGCCAACTTTGCCTGTGTGTAGTTACACAAGGTCTGAGATAACAGTGGCTGCATTCCTCTGCCCCAGGATCTGCCCAAACATCCTCTTCGGGTCCTTGTCTGGCTACAACAGACGGGTTGTGTCTTTGGCTGCCCTCTGCAATACTAGTCTCTGAGTTTTGAAGCACATCCAGTTGTATATCCCACGCATTCATATTACAAAAAATTTCAATTGCCTCTTTCTGTTCATCAGTTAGCATAACTTTGTAGGATTTTCGCTCTGCCATAGTCAAATATATCGCAACCTCCACAGAAGAAAACACGAAACAGCAACCCGATAGACTGTGTCTGTAACAAAGTGCTACTAGCTGGGAATGTGCAGATTTATGCGGCTTTGTCCATTTAGGTTGGTGCAAAATGGCATGTATGTAATCAGATAATGACTCCAACATGGCATCTTCCCCTGCCTTTATTTTAGATACTGTACAATCAAGAATGGAGTTGTTCTAAAATTGCCCATGATTCAGTATCAATGTTGATTTTAATTAAGTGTTAATGACATGATCAGGCATTTGCGTTGATCCAGAAACACTTGTTGGAAATTGTATATCCTCAGAGAGCCTGATAATTCACCCCATGTCTCCCAGGTTCCTACTTATCTCAAATTTCGGAATAACCAGGCATTTCATTACAGAGAAACCTCTTTAATATACAGTGCTGTGATACATTTCCAGATGACTATAAACATTACATTCTTACATTGCTGCTGACAGAGGTATGACATAAGCACTTGGAATTTCCCTGTATGGATCTTACTTAGGCCAAAGTCATTTTATCATTTGTTTCAGGAACCACTCAACCCTCATTTTTTCCAAAATAAGCAAACAAAAATAAAAATAAGAAAGAAAGAAAGAAAGAAAGAAAGAAGGAAGGAAGGAAAGAAAGAAAGAAAGAAAGAAGCTCATGGTCCTCCAAATACTTCTGGAGAAGATTTTCTTGAAAACAATGAACATGTTTCGTAACATACAGGTATAAATATATCATAAAAAGTTCTGAACAATCTTCAATCTTGTTTCAAAGCTCTTTTAAAGTTTACTAATTAGAAACCTATAGGAAAAGAAGTCTGAATAAAAAGCAATTCAATTAAAACTGAAATCCAGAGATATTAAGATACAAACTAAAATTTTGCAATGAAAATTTTGGTGCCACATAAAACATGTATATACTGATTCGAAATGAGACAAAGTGCTGCTCGTTCAAGTATCAGTAAGCCTGACATAGTACTTATCACTACCCATACTTAAAATCTGCAAAATAGATATGGTGAGTACAAATGAAGAAATTAACTTCTAAATCTTTTGATGGCAAACCTGTTTTAGTGTCTAAGTATATGGTACAAATGTTGGAAGAGAAAGTTTATCATTTTCAGTTATTTGAGCAAGTACTGTATAGTAAGATCTAAACACTTAGATGTACAATATTCATTGCATGTGCATTGGATACAAAGTTACGAAATTTGCACCAAATGGTGGTAAAGTATCATATGAAGAACAAAGTTATAAAATTTGGTTTGTGCTGTAGATACGTAGTTCGTCTGCTTTAAAGTCAAAGGTACACTTTCTAGTTTTTATACTTTTTGATATACAACCGCAATAACATTAACGAAATTGATCTTCCCACAACAGTTTAAGAAAGAAAAACCTCTTACATATTTTAATGATGAACCTAAAAATCCCAACCACTTGAGTTCTTATCTCTTTTTTTATTCCCTTTTTCCACCCGAAGCTGTTCTGTGAAATGTCCATGAAACTGAGAATAAAATATCTTTAGCCTTACATTTTGATTGATAAAACTTGCTTGGGTATCATCTCCAATTCATTCATTCTAGTGTATACTGAATCGCCATACACACAGTTGTAAAGCTCCATAGAGTATTTAGTTCAATAGAAAATTCATTTAGAAGTTAATACATATATCGTGGGATTATTTTAATGAACATGGCTGAAAGTGAAGCGACGTCTTCCGGCACTGTCACTGATTCCAACCAGTTATCTGGATGCAAGAGAAAGTATCCATCAGACGAACATAAACAAAGGAAGGCCAGACTGGAGAAGTGCAAAAAACAGAAAAATACAAGGAAAGGGAAGATGGATTTTCTTTCTGTAATGATGAAGATAAGGAAGAACTTTTTGAAAAAGTGAAAGCAGCTAAACATATTCTTGGAGAAGGACAGCCAACAACCGTGACAACATTTACTATGCTTCAACGTGTGCTTGATTTTTATATTTCAAATAATGATAAACCTGGGGAAAAAGCACAAAAAAAATCTGTGAGCAAAACAGACAACCATCTTCAGAATTCCAGCTTGCTGTTGAAGCACAATGTATGGATGAAAAGTTGTTTGTTGGAGCTGTTTCGTCACTACACAGCTTAGTGAATCAACTACAATATCACTCTCAGGTGTGTGACCATACAGCTGCCATAGAAAAGGACAATAGGATACGACATGTACTTCAGGCAGATTTGAATTGCAAAGCGGGACACAAGTTTAGTTGGACTTCTTCTCCTCATATAAAAGGTGGAAAGTTTTTGGTGAATTTGAGACTACGACATGGATATCTATCATCAGGAATCCTCCCAAATCAGTTCAACCGGTTTTGTGAAGCTGCTGATATTGGCGTGATGGGCAGCACTTATCTGGACAGCCTGGTGTCAGATCAAGAGACTGGCTATTATAAAACAGTGGAGGACATGGCTAATGAATCTATGAATGATGCATTGCTGCAAGAGAGAGCTGCTCAGGAACTTGCTCACCCCAATTGTGATGGGATCGACATTTTAACTGATGCCCGTCATTGTTGGCGCAAAAACGCCAAATTTAGTGATGTTGTACGCATTGGTAATCTTACCCATCAGGTGTTACAAGCTGAAACGGTAACTAAAGATGATGACAAGATATCACACAGGCATAAACTGATTGGAGTGAAAAAAATGTATGAGAAATTTGACTCACAGGATGTTCCCATACTTACACATGCTCATGATAACAATGCAACAGTTACAAAATTTGTTAGAGAAGAAAGACAGCCTACTGAAAATGCCAAAGACACATGGCATGTAACCAAAAAAATAAAAAAAGATGTGAGCAAAATTACTACTGGATCTTTGGTGCAGGAAGGCAAGCTGTAGCATTCAGAACTAAGTGATAAGGGACCATCCATCCGTACACACATATACTCGAGTATGAAAAACTGCAACGGTGATGCAATCAAGTTGAAAGCATCAATAGACAACATTGTAAACCACTACAAGGGTCAGCATGAAAAGTGCAGTGCAGAATCCCGATGTCACAGAGATTCCCCTTATTATGCGCCGTCAAAAACACTGATCACAGATCCTGTAGCAGAACAAATCCTTACAAATTTTCTCCACAAGTTGCCTGTGTATAAGGATGCAGAAAGTTATAAGTACTGCATCGACACACATTACGTTGAATCATTTAATAACGCGCTTTTGCAGTACCATGACAAGCGGATTGTATTTGGAATTAGGAATTACAAGCTGCGGCTCAATTTGGCCATTTTAGACTGGAATGAGCATGTGGATAGGCAGACCACCTCGGAGAGGCAGGATGAGGATACTGCAAGGCCTAGGCGACATGCATCAGTGAAAGTGTTGAGCAAAAAAACATATAACTTTAGGGAGAATATCTGGAAAGAGTGGATACAGAGGATATGTAAATACAATTGAACATGTTGAGAAACGTAGGGTGAATCCTTGTTACTTAGAATTATATTTGTAAAGAGTATAATTTTCCATGAAGGATTACATATACAGGAGACCTGTCTTCCAAAAGTTTGAAACGGTGATAAGACTGAAAACAGAACAGATTTATAATGTGGTAAGAACTTCAGTTTCAAATGCATGCATGACCCTGTGCTCTGTGTTTGTACATTTACATGTTTAACCAAGAAGCAAGTTGGCCCAGCATACAGTGGGGTCCACGTGGACCTGCAGGCATGCTTACCTAAATATAGCTAGTGGTTACTATGGGGATATGATTAAAGGGGGCCCACTGACTGAACTGGACACTCCTATAATGGACTCGTTGCAGCCGCAACGAGAATTGCCCCTTTAATGGTTTTCAATGGCCGTACTGCTTAATGGTTAGAGCTTAAAGGCTCACAGTTGTAGTACAGAAAATCATATGCATCGCATATGCTGGAGGTAGGCATGAATGTGCACTGGGATTGAGGGTTTAGCCATTTAACACTTGCTATACGAGGCATGCATATTAGTTCCCGCCATAAAGCAAGGGGTTCACGCCAATCAAGCACGGAGGACACACAGGCATATTACTGTCACAGCAGAGCTAGATACCCCTTTTTCACAAAATAGTGTCTTTTAGAAAAAAAAGTTTAAAAATACCCCAAAGTCATATTTAGTCAGTGTGTCCAAAATTACAAGAATATATTTCCGCTTGTCGATACCAAGTATCATTTATTTGCAAAATGTTTGTAATGTTTGGCTTCTTGGCACAGACAGCGATCTGTATCTCGCCAGGCGACACCATGGTTACTAAGACAACCAAGTATGAAGTCGTGACGGGGAATAAATGTACATGCCTCGTTTTTGGAATGAACAGATGACAAAATGGTTGAAGCATGATGATAGGAGCGACTTTGATAACCCAACAGCTCAAATTCTGTAGTGATATGTCTATATTGCGAGACTAGTAAAAATGTTCAAAGGTCTCAAATTCAAGTTACTCTCAGTGTATTCAAGGATAGTAGATGGGTCGATGCACCAACAAACTAGGTTCACTACTTTTGGATACAGGCGCAACATAACGCAAGTGTAACATCAAACAATTATCATTTAGTATTTCAGATGCTTTTGGTGGATACATAGAAAAAAGAAAAGTACAAAACTAACAAACAAACATACAAAAAAAGCCATCCAGACACAAAACAAATATACATAAAACAAGTTCGACATTGGGCAATGGTCCATTTCATGTTGCCATAGGTGTTTGACAAGTGACCCTATGACTTCCGCAAATAGATCAAGGTCACCAAGGAGCGAGTCATTTGAAGTTTTATAAGATGATTCTCCGGTCAAAGTGTAAAGGGCAAAGATCTTTATTCTAGTTTAAACCCTTTACAATGAGCCTCTATGCTGACATCTGTCACCTTGAAATATGGATCAAAGTCATCTGGAAGCAAAATCATAAAAGCAGTTGATAAGATGCCTAATATAAGGTATATGAATTTGTTTCATATGGCTTTGCTTATTCATAAGATAAAGTCACAGTCACCACGGTTTTCAAAGTTGACTCCTGTGAGTAAGTCATACTGCTGCATGCTTCTCCGGTCAGTTTTCTTATTGAAGGTCAATTATTGTCATTGGTTCAGAAATTTTAAGCAACACCCAGCGTTTTGACTTTTTTCCATTTTTGTTTCATTGAACATTTGACTTATATGTCAACACAATGGATGCTTTCCAGTGCTGTGTGATCAATATTTTATTGAAAAGAGTATAATTCCGTTTATGCAGAATATTTCTGAGAAATTAACATTCCTGTATGTGTATATTTCATAACTTAACGTTATTTACATACACGTCCCTGAAATATGTCAGCTTGTAGAAATGTATTACATGTGCAACAAATACTTGCTTCAAGCTTTCTCTCATTATGTTTAACAGATTTTGCACTATGTTATGCCAGTAATGCAAACTACATTAGGATGATTTTGTAATTATTCCAGGTTTTCGACTTCAAACCATGCTAAGCAATACAAAAAAGGTCTCCATGATGCTAAGACGACTCAAAATCGTATGGAAACTTTTCCAGATAAGAAATATATATACGCACTATACATATTAATTAATTAAGACGCTGGCAAGCAGTAGTAAAATGAAGGTAATCAATGCAGATGTTCCTGTCAGATTCCTGTTTGTTGCTACCGCCCTGAGCAGCCATCTGCTCTTTGTGGCCACATTTCGTCTGGCACTTTTTGATTTTTTAGTTGGTATCAACGTTAAAAGTGTTTGCAAATAAAAACGAAATACAACATAATTTGCTAAATTCTTAACAAACATTATAGACAATTATATGTATGTGATCACATGAGTTTCGAAAATGCATGGATACCAACAGGTACAGCCTTGCAATGATAACTACTCTGCAAACAAAGATATAAAAGAACCTGGCTGGTGGCCTAAATGCAGGGGCACGGCATATGTAGGCCTGTGGGGCTGTTAAGCAAGTTGAAATAATTGAAGGAAATACTGTTCAAGTATAACAAACATATTTTGTTGAATGTACTTTATAAAAATAACAGCCAGTTCTTTGCTTCTGCTGTTACTAGTTTATAAACAAGAGGACTGTGACACTCGTGTGCTCTGCTGACATGTGCATATACCCTTGAAGAATTGCCCCCCAAAAGAACCAAAAAATCCAAAAATCAATGTAGCGTGTCCAGTTGAACAAATCTGCTACAGAATCCAACCAAGGTATATTGCCACCAAGTTTAAGGTCAATCTGAATGACGGTTTTGCATAAAGGGGTAAAAATGTGAATAAGCATTAGAATGCCCATTGACTTACACAGTAATCAATTGGGAAAGTGCATTTACTGGTAAGTACCCAAATAAACAAAAATCGTTAAAAATCAGTAATCCACAGCATTGCCACATAGTGAACTGTTTTGTTTGATCCTTTCACAAAGAACTTAACCACCAAGTTTCAGCTTAATCTGAGCGACAGTTCGTAGAAAAGGTTGAAAATAGCAATAACACACAAAAAGCCCACAAAAAATTAGAAAAAAATCGCAGCGCTACTTGGTGATCAAATTCAGAACCAGGACTCCCTAGGAGAGTTCCTGTGTGATATCAAAGCGATGGAGTGAGCGGTTTCAGAGGAGAAGATTTTTTAAGATTTGCCCCCAAAAAGGAACCAAGAAAATAATAAAAAATCCAAAAATCAATAGGCCTTGACCATATAAACAAATATGTTTAAGACCCACCCAAAGTACATTGCCATCAGGTTTGAAGTAAATCTGACAACCAGTTTCGCAGAAGAAATAAAATCTGTGAAATAGCATTATAATGCCCATCGACGTGAGCAAGCTGTAGGAAAGGTGCATTTACCGACAAGTACCTAAATTAATTGAAAAAAAATAAAATCCTAGTGAACATGTTGTTTAGCCTTTCCGCAAGGCACATATCCACCAAGATTCAGCATAATCTAAGAAACGGTTCTGGAGAAAGGTTTAAAATGGCAATAAGACACACACACACACACACACACACACACACACACACACAAAACATGAACAGTAGGGGTATTTGAACAGCCGATGCTCAACTGACCTAGACATTCATCACACTTGAAGCTCAGTGAGCTTGGGATAGGATCAAGGTCACCTATATACTGAGAAAAAGTCTGACCTTTATAGAAGAACAATAACATGTGCAACATCAAGGTTCCAGTTCAAGCAGTTCTCAAGTTATAGTGAAGAGTAAAATTCATGTATGATGCACTGTGACCCCACAAACAAGGTCAATGTCACTCATGTACTGTCTAAGCTTGACTTTCATAGAGAAACATTAACATGTGCAGCATCAAAGACCTAACTCAAAACAGATCTCAAGTTAACAAGTGAACAGTAAATTTTGTGTCATTTGTCCTGTGACCTTGGGAATGAGGTCAAGGGCCAAACATAACTGAAGCGTGTACATTTGCACAAAATGGATTCATACTTATGTAAGGTACATCCCCACCAAGTTCGGCACAAATCTGGCCAAAATTATTTAAGTTATAACCATTACAAGAAATTCCCATGTTGAACTTTCCAATAAAAACTTTTAATTTTTTTTTTAAATCATAAAAGATCCAAAAGTCACTTGAGCATAACCATTTGAACAAACTTGGTAGAGACCCACCCAAGGTACATTGCCACCAAGTTTGAAGTAAATCTGACAGACAGTTTCTTCAGAGAAGTCCAAAATATGAATTACCATTAGAATGCCCATTGACTTGCATAGTAAGCTATAGAAAAGGTGCATTTAACGATAAGCACCCAAATTGAAAAAAAAATCATTAAAATCAGGAATCCACAGCAGTACTACCTAGTGAACATCTTTGCTTGACCCTTTTGACAAAAAACATATCCACAAAGTTTCAACTGAATCTGAGAGAAAGTTCTGAAGAAGAAGTCACAAGTAGCAAAAACACACAAAAACTCATTAAAAAAAATTGGGAAGAAACTGCAGTGCCAACTGGTGAACAAACTAAGAACTAGGAGTCCTAAGCAGTATTCTTAGGCTATATCAAAGCAATTGGGTGAGCAGTTGTGGAAAAGATTTTGTAAGATTTATCAAAAAAAAAAACAAAAAAAAACGAAAACAACAAAAATCATTAAAAATCCAAAAATTACTGGAGCGCCACCATTTGTATAAACATGGTAGAAACTCATCCAAGGTACATTGCCACCAAGTTTGAAGTTAATCTGGCTGACAGTTTCGGAGAAGAAGTAAATAAATGTGAATTAGCATTAGAATGCCCATTGACAAACATAGTTATCAATAGAAAAGCTGCATTGACTGATAAATCCCCAAATTCAAACAAAAATGTTAAAAATCAGAAATCCACAGCAGTGCCACTAAGTGAACAACTTTGTTTGACCCTTCCACAAGGAACATATCCACCAAGTCTCAGCTTAATCTGAGTGACGGTTCTGGAAACGTTAAAAATAGCAAAAACACACAAAAAGTCATAAAAAATCAAGAACAAAATCGCGGCTTCGACGACCTATGATTACAAGGAGACCAATTTCTAATTTGAAATTTATTTTTCATTTGAATTTGAATTCAGGACACCGTTTTTGCATGGAATTTGCCAACACTATAGACGCAATTTGACTGAAATGTACCGATACGGCAATAGCATCCATGACCATGGTCCCAACCCATATAATATGGGTCTCTCCCCGTCATGAACGACCCCTCGTATGAGCGACCACCTGGTTTGAATGACAACATTTGGTCACCAAAGTTGTTTTTCTTTAATAATTCACCTCTTATGAACGACCACCTGTTAAACGCAACCAGCGACCATGCAAAATGAACAAATTTTGCAATCACACAACACAAATTTGACCCATACCCGGCCACCACGCCTCAAGTCGGCCAGCACAATACATGCACGAAACTCACCCATTGTTATAAAATTTACATGATTCTTGCGGAATTTAGTAAGTACAAACAATAAAAGATTTCTTTCCACAGTAAATTTCATTAAACAAGTTTTTAATTTGATAAATCTGTATCTATTCCTCCCAATTTCAAATTCTTACTATCAAGCGCAGGATCTTCCATTTATTTACATTTTTACAACGACAGTGACTGTGGCATACTCCGCATGTATCGGGCCTCTCCATAGCGGATCTAAGAGGATTTCGACCATTATATTTCATTCTCTGTATGCTGGAATATGTTTTCTGAACTAAACTTCATAATGTTCGGCAGAAATTTACTTGTGATGGGAACTTGATTGCTTGCACCATAGAGGTATAATGCTTCTCTGGTCGCACTCATGATCGTTCACATCATCCATTTTGAAATGCTTCAAAGCCAAATGCACGACAAGGTTGCCAACACTCTCCGGAAATGTCCGGAACCATCTTCGTCGTTTTCCCGGAGATCAACAACCCACGTGGTCATAACTTTTTTGCATGCGACACCTAACCTAACCCCGGCAGATAAGCGCAAAGCCACACAATGATTATTTAGTGTTCATTTTTAATTGAACGATGTTTTATCATACTATATTCTGTAAAATGAACGATGAGAAATTTTGTTGCATCCAAACCCCGATCAAACACGTGCTTGCCTGCATGGCTCAGCGACCGACACTGACGGACTGAGTTGATCTATTTTTCCCACGGCTCAGATCGAGGTGAATATGGCGCGAAAAAACACACGTTGAGGCTGTGGGAAAATGCGGAGACTTATTTTGATCAATAACGTATAAATTACGGTGTGTTAGGCTCCATCGAACGTGTAGAATAAGTTTAAGACAATGAGTTATGCCATCAAAACAACTTTGCGACAGTTAAAGCTCATTACTTCGCAAGCGAAAGCTCTGTACCGAGTGATGCAACAGGCCCATTGAGGGGAAAAAGACGAAACTCATGACCGGCAAATATTTCAAGTTGCGAAACACATGTTTCTGCACCCTAAAAGGAGTTCTTTATTGAAATAACGATTTTAATGGTTGTAATTGTTAAATTTAATAAATGGTGATTTTTTTTAAAGCATATGTAATCGATCATGATGAACTGGTGGTGGCAGAAATTTGCGCACCTCGCTGCCACTAGGGAATTTGAGCTGTTGAGGTTTTTGAATGTGGGGGTCCTCCAATAAGAGACCACCTGCATTATACAACCACTTTTTGGTCTGCGCTAGGGGTGGTTGCTTAAAAGAGGGACCACTGTACTCCGATTTGTGTACTTTCTTCACCGCACAGACGGTGGAAGATTGGTTTCCCTCAGTGCCTCACCACGTCCCTCGGCCTCGCAGTGCCACATACTCGTTGATCTTGTTTACTTCTTGAAACAGCCTATCCTAACCGCCCATAACATATTTATATGCTGAGAATTAAAACCGAAAAGACCCGAAAAACTGCTCTACACTTTGTATCACAACCTCGTAATTAAAATCCACATATTGTTGTCGTCAGGCCAATATTTCCTTCTGTGCTCAGTGATGCGTCTAAACGTAAACACTGGTCAACACGTGCGAGCCCAGTTTTTCCTTTGTTTAATAGTTGACCATGACCATGTTCACATGTGATAGCCTCGTGCCAACCGCTGTCACAGGACTACAGCTCCGTTTCGTACAAAGTGGCTGCTCTCGATGCACCTCAAACTTTATATATTTTTACAGTAACTTGAATATGTTGTCCAGTTTTTATTAGGGATAGTTATTCAGAAGATTGACACTAAATTTAGCTATGTCTGGTTGACTCTAAGCCTCCCGTCAAGGCACAAAATTTATTTAAACCATTAACACAAACTAGAGCAACTATACTATTTCTGTAGATGTCCTTTACAAAACTTTTGTAACTCATGATACGACCCCTCAACAGTAAAAATACGCTTTTTTTCAAAAACAAGCACAACACAACTTAAACAAAACATGCCAAATGAACATTTCATTCGATCTTGTCACATAGTACAGACTTAAAATTATATCATTTTACACATTATTCAGTGTACTGCGGTGTAAAGGTTACGTAACATGTAATCAACAGGCTGGATTTTCGCCATATGAATATGCAGGGCCCTCACGGGCCCCTGCATAAAAAGGAGATGCTTGTAGATTTTGCATTTTATCTTAAAAACTTATATGCTAAAAATGATACTTAAAATATAGTCATTACTGTATATTTAACTTTAAAAACGAGTCGTACGTATGCATCTCTTCTCCCGTGACAGGGAACTAAGGTTGTAAATTTGTGACTATTTTATGGTTCCAAGAGAAAGTGACTCCTTCAGTGTTGCATGTTGATAGCTTTTAAAAGAAGTCATTTGTAGAGAATATCTAATACGTGATACAAAATTCCCGGAATAGCTTTGGGAATTTGAGTTCAAAACCAGCAAGCACATTCCGGAGAAATCGGAGTTTAACGACATTACCAGCCCACTAATTGATTTCATTTCACAATAGAATATGTTCGGGTATTTAGCAAAATTATCTCAGGCCAGCTAGCAGGTCTTGCATATGCTTGTGTATTCAAGTTATGCTAAATGTCAATTATTTTTTCCTCCTTGCAAAGATTTGGGAAACGTGATCTGTGGCACATCTGTCTCAACGTCACTGTGAAACTATTTTTAACACCTCTTGTGGTTTGGGGCACTGACGTGATGGTTCGCACGGTGGCTGAAGCCATGCGCTGTTCAGATTGCAATGGTTGGCTTGAGAGCAGCTTGTCTCCTCCGGTGTTTTACTTACCTTAATCTAGGCATTAGTTTTACAGTATTTGACAAATACATAAAAAACGCTGTATTATAAAAACTGTTATATCTGGGCTGGAAGCCTTTTCTATTAGCATGATATCATTATTATTATTATTATCATCATCATCATCATTACTATTATAAATATTATTATTGTTATTTTCATTATCATTATTCAGCCTTCAACTAGG
The DNA here is from genome assembly GCA_964020975.1 of Hermodice carunculata. NCBI lineage: Eukaryota > Metazoa > Annelida > Polychaeta > Eunicida > Amphinomidae > Hermodice > Hermodice carunculata. The sequence goes on from OZ026625.1 coordinate 61,307,123, forward strand.
GGAGTAATGAGACACATATACATAGAATACGTACAAAATGTTGAAAACTTAGATTTCAAAAAGAACAAAGAGAGTACAGGAAATATACAAAATTAATGACCCACTTAGAAAGCTTTACGTGAGGAGAGACACCAGCTGACGTGGGTGACTACGGATTTCGTACCATCAGAGACCCTTGACGATGTTATCAGAAACCAACAAATCGCGCACATTCGTCTATATTTTAATTTTTGACCGTTTGGCGTGCTAAAAAATAAAAATAGGATAATGGGCCTGATTGAAAAAATAATAGACAAAAATTTAAAAAGGAAGAAAGGGACATCTAACATTCAGAAAATTCATTTTATATTGGCCAGTCTGCAGTGGAATGCTGACAGTTTTCAATCGAACGGTCAATCTACAGCTTGCTGAATTGCCACGACGGTACATACCATTGCAAACAAAAATCAAAAGCATGGTGACCAGCCTCTTGGCAAAAATGTACTTGTGATCTTCAAATGCGACCATAGTCTCACCTTCCAGAAAATAAATGATTATTTACCACCTCTTTATTTCACGTTCATGCTTCCTATTTTGCCTCTGAGCTTTGTCATATCTATTTCATTTTTCATCTATAATAATCTGTATGTCCAATTTCTTTTCTCTGTTATAGTTTCCTTTCTTTGACTAATCTGCTTTGACAGCTTGCGCTCTTAATCTTTCAAATTTACGACCAGTCATTTCAGCTCAGTGAATTTATTTTCTGTTTCGTTTCGTCAATTATATTTGTTTTCCTTGAAGTTTTCTTTTTCCAAGTCTCCTATCCCTGTTGCTAATGTTAGTAACCTTCGTTGAATTTATGTCCTTTCTTTTGCTCTGTTTTCTCTTTTGTTTGTGTTTTGTAAATTGTATTTCAAAAGCTTTTCTCGAGCAAATGTCAGCTCTTCTGTCATTTTATTCACAGTATGTTTGGATAAATTTGTATTGCCATCTTGTTTATTCTTAGTAAGTTCTATTTTAGGTCACCCTAGGACACCAGACCTTCTATACTCAGCATAGTTTCCAAAGGATTGAGTGCAACATTATATTTCGTTGTAATTTAAACATTTCGTCTTTTTTAACTTCTTTCAACGCCTCAATATACATTTCATCAATATTTCCAAATTAACTGATTTAATCAAACAGAGACAGTTAATCACGTCATTTAAATTCTGTACGAAATTTATTTTTCCCTTTAGATTATATCATGGTTTTCAACTGGAATAACAAAAAACTATTTGTTTTGTAAGACCACTATGCCATTGATAGATAAGACACCAAGAACATACAGCCACAGTACAAATAAATTAATACAATTTGTAAATGCAAAGCAATCATGACTTTGCCATTAAGGGCATGAATTTGTACCAAATGGAAGGATTCTAATCGAGGTCCAGAAAAGATTTGCCTTCGATATTTTATTAGATTGACCAAGCAGATCCTCGAATGGTAAAATGAATATCAGAGGATATAAAGTTCAAATAAATGAAATAGGTAAAAGTGACAATGCAATACGTGCACTGCATTTACATTTTGCCAATAAATAACACATATGAAGGACCAGGGAGCCCTTTACTTAGGTAGTATAAACTCACCTACCTGGCAATCTTCCCTTTTGTGTTTGTTAGAATGTGTATACATTTATCTGGCTCATAAACAAATGCTCAAATTGAGACCTAATGTGCTAGACAAGTTTTCTTTAGCTTTGATTTAGGCTGCATGGTGGTAAAACCATTTGCATGAAAGCAGTGAATCTTTTTTTGGTCACCATGGACACCTTTTTACCTTAACTTTGTCAATGTAGATTCAGATGTTCAGATTTTTCGTGGAATGAAAAGCCTGTAACATAAGGTTAAATCCTGACATTCTGTATATGTATATACATATATCTATATATATATATATATATATATATAGAGAGAGAGAGAGAGAGAGAGAGAGAGAGAGAGAGAGAGAGAGAGAGAGAGAGAGAGAGAGAGAGAGAGAGACATATCCTGTATCGTCAAGTCAAAACTGAATTAAAAAAGCCTGCGTGGAATTTCTGTCTCAAAGTCTTGTGGAAAAAAAACGAAAAAAATGGCATCTTTGAATGGTTTAATACACTGGTAAATAATCAATTAACATAAACAATACATGTTCATTTTGAAAAGCAAATATTAGAGCGTAGTAATTCGTTTTTCCAGTAATGTAAAATCGATCATCCAGCATTCAAGCTTAATGGTTTGGCACAAAGTACGATTATTGCGTAAAATAGTATAGAAGTTAGGGCCTAAGTAACATTTTGCATTATTATTTACCTCTCAACGATCAGGCACTTTATACAGATCAATTGTGCATAATGCTTGTACGTGCTATCTTCATCACTGATAGTGAAAATAACCTCTCTCACCTAAAGTCAATGTTTATGAAGTGATAAAAATACCTCGTTGTCACTCACTGTGCTGGTAATTGCACTATGTCCTTACTCGGCGCAAGGTGAGACTCTAAAACCATGCTGTCGGTATTTGTTTGGCAGAAGTAATAAGATTTGTGTCTTGGGTGGTTAGGCCTATACATTTTGGAAACACTATAGTTTGTAGTTAATGAAGAACATTGCAAAGGTTGAGAAGACCCGTTAAAAACCACCGGTTGCCTTTTATACCTGACAGCCTGTCTCAAGTCAGGAGTGAAATTTGTTTCTTCACATTGGTATTGCAAGATGAATGTTGATGCTTTGGCAACTCTGGAATCTCTTTGCTGTCATTGTAGGGTTTGGAATTTATGAATATGGATCATGTTTTGCTGTACTGTTTGATAAATACTTCATTGGCTATTTTGTGCTGTGGGCTGGTTTCTCCGACTCATAGTTATAGTGGAGATAGAGTGTGTTAATAGGGTCCAGATTCATAAATATCATAAAAACGATGTAGGCCTACTTTCTTCTTTTGCTGTGAACTCAGCTGACTGATAGGTCGGGAGAACTGAAAAGTGATAGGCCTACCAGATCTCTTATTATTATTTTTGGGACCAGTTGCCTTTTATAGGTGACTGCCTGTCCCATGTCTGGAGTGAAATTTGCTTCTTCACATTGGTTTTGGAAGATGAATGTTGATGCTTTGGCAACTCTGGAATTTCTTTGCGGTCATTGCAGGGTTTGAAATTTATGAATATGGATCATGTTTTTCTGTATTATTGGATGACTTTCATACAGCAGAATTTCAAAATAAAGACAAAGTATATATATATATATATATATATATATATATATATATATATATATATATATATATATATATATATATACATACACACATATATATATGTACGTATGTGTGTGTGTGTGTTTGTACGTTTATAACTTCAGGTAATGATACAAATATAAAGTTTGATGATTCAATTACTAAGTTCTGAGTTCAAATACAGGTAACATTGAATGAGTAAAAGGCTTTATATCTGACAGTGTACTGCAAATTCCCATTTGAGAGCTTGCAAACTACATTTATTCAGCTGTTGCGTGAAGTACAACCTACAAGACCATAAGTAACGTAACATAATCATAGTTTGTATCTACTTTTTAAGATTGAACGACAAAAGGGCTGGGTGCTCAATGAACAATCTTTGGCGCCTGTAACATGGCAAAAGACGTGGAAATGCGCATACAGCATGGTCAGTGTGATATCACTTTTTGTAACCAATCACCCACGAAATATACAATTATACATGTGAAATAATGCTGGGCGAGGATTTTGTGATATGCAGAGTGTGCCATATTTGTGTAATGTTTTACTGAATGTTTTAAACATTTAATTTAATTTTCGTGTATCTAGGTCTAACAAACGTTTGAAGTTAGAGCTATGTCAATACCTTTAGCACCAAGAGTCTGGAGATTACACCTTGACCCCAGGTCTACACAATAGGCCCATATTGCCACTAGAAGATAGCTCACAAGGCCGAATTCCAAAGGGTCTTTTTGATGTGATAATGTCTACATTTCGGGAAACGGAATTTAATAAGGTACAGCAGAACCTGCAATAAATCCAAACTCTGTGAACAGATGAATTGTACTTCAAACACCACGAATTTACACTCCATTATTCTTCGTTCTTGACTACAATATAACCTCTTATTTCTATAATACAGCTTGATAATGATAATGATAATGATATCATCATCATGACCAAAGAACGTCACACACAAGTGGCTCTGCATTCAGAAAAAAAAAAGAGAACAATTAAATGTAAAGACGCCTAACTGACTACCAAATTATGTTTTACCTCATCGGATGCTAAGTTGGCAGTTTTTGCACTCGAAAATGTTTCTTTCATATTCTCAACTACACACATATGTATACATATATATCCAAACCCCAACACTTTTCAAGCCATTGCTAAATCTAAATTCGAAAAACTGCTCTGCTTTCATCAACTAAGCATTCCCAGAAGCAACCAATAGATAGAAGATCAAAATGCTTTAAACCATACTCCACGAACGGACAGTTTTTATGGAACGGCAGATTGACGGTAGGCCTAGATAAATCCAAAGCAAACATTTACTGGAGAGAAGGTCCAATCAACCATTATTGGATTTCTGATCTACATATTTAACTGGGTATGCTGCATTACCTGTGGTTCGCTCAACTACATATAATGCAACCTCAGTCTGACCATTTTTCTATGAATTTATGAATAATATCCTGCTACAACCAATAATTCGAAGGGCATTTACGTATGGGATATCATACTTTTATGAGATAAATTAAAAGTTCTGAACTAAGAACAATCAGAAAGAGCCAAGGCTATCTGAAACTAATGGCGATTTGGAATCATTAAGTTGTAAGATATGTATATCCAAACCCTTACACTTCTCAAGCCATTGCTAAATCTAAATTCGACAAATTGCTCTGCTTTTGTCAAATAAGCATTCCCAGATGCAACCAATAGATAGAAGATCAAAATGCTTTAAATAAACTCCAGGAACAGACAATTGATGACAATATTGGTTTCTTTCCTGAGATGTGATTGGAATATTTCAGGAATCCTTTTCTCGTGTTATTTTTGAATTAAATTTTAAAACTGAAGTCTTGCCATAAAAGTGAGAACCTGTTAAACGACATGTATCTTTGTATTTCCGACATTTAACGTTCACACATTCTTTAGCTTCAAGAGGTTCGTCTTAACCATATACAAGGCAAAAGTTGGCAGCCAACATCACAGAGAAGCATGTCCGGGAATTTAAGGCTAAAAAGTGTGGTTGATGGTTTCCTACTGAGGACTCGTTTACAAATTCATTTTGCTGCTGAACCCTAGAAACGTCAAAGTTTTTAATCAAACATTATAATAAGCTAGCAAATTTATAGGTTTACACATAGACCGCTACTACATCAGCTATCGATCGTGGAGAGATTGAATTGTCATGTTTTAGCGGGTAGAGAACCACACAGAAGATGTTGTACTGCTGCTCTTGTTCATTAGGTATATACGGCAAGTTAGCAGTCACTTTGGCAAATTACTATATGTAACTTTGACTCAAACATAATGTATGGTAAACTAAATATTTTCAAAAGCTAACAAGCCGAGTTTTTCAGTTTGTCAAGATTTTTTTTACAATAGCACTATACCATGATCATTGTAATTTAGTACAAATAACGCTTTAAACTATTCAAGTCAGAACATATTGGCCTCAAATCTGCAGCAAATTGATGTTTATACTTTGAATCAAAACAAGTATCTTAGATTTCCAAATGTCAACTTATGATCGTAATAAATCTTAAACTATGTATTTTACATCAGTGAACGTATGTATATTTTGCTTGTATTGGTATGAAGAAGATGCTTCAGCTTATTGTTTGTATCTTTATGGATAATTGTATAAAGTTTGGCTGTCCTGTTTCACTCACACCTTTTCGATTAAATTTTATTTCAGGAAAAGTACTCATCATAAATCTATTATATATGTATTAATTAAAAGGTAATGGGTACGACGCCTATATCCCGTCTAATGTTTTTTTAACCGATTTTAAATAGTTATATAGGAAATCAGAGTCGCGAATCTTCTTTTTATCTGGTTGGAAGTACTTGAACACCTGTATTTAAAAATCTAAGAAGTACAGTGGGACAGGATTGGAGTTGGCATGTTTCTAAACATTTCAATCTTTGTTCTATGCATTTTGGTCCAAGAGTTTTCTTTGAATAAAGACGGGAAGGTGCCCAACCTGTTCAAAAGATCTTTTCGAGAGAATCGTCTTTGAAGTTAACCTGGCCCAGTTTGTCACCACAATTAGGCCCCAAAACTATACTTTTGTGAATACAACAAGCCGAAACTAATAATTTAGTGAGAAAACATACCTGCTCCATGATTACATGAAAAAAAAATGTTAAGATACGTCATAGGTGAGTGTTAATCAGCTTTCAAAGTGAAAAACAACAAAGAATTCTATCAGCCATGTCTCATCTCAGCATATCAAAGACCTGTGATGTCACGGATATAGGCAGGTCCCGAGAATGTAGACAAGCACCGCGGCCTTGACATAGTACATGAGGCCACAGCTGAGTGTGCTGTTGCCTACACATACAATGCAAGATTGCAACTGGAAATCTTCCGTTGTTTTGTAGGGTGCAGTAGAGTAGAGTAAACTTTATTTAAAGTCGGTACTATATACAACATAAAAACATAAGCTTGCAGAGCTTTTAAAGCCGACTGTTAGGATATATATGTATATATATATATATATATATATATATATATATATATATATATATATATATATATATATATGTATATATGTGTGTGTGTGTGTGTGTGTGTGTATATATGATAAACATACACAAATTAATGATCATTTATACATATTTTAAAACATCATGTTCAAAGAAAGCTACCATACTAGTGGACAAATTAAATGTTACATTTTGCAGATAGCACATCTACATTGCTTGCCTTTCCATGTCATTAAAAGTGCTTTAATCCTATTGGAAAGGGAGGTTAAGGCTAATCTAATATGCTGTGGGAGTTCATTCCAAATTGTGGCACATGTATATCTGAACCTTTTTTATACTTTTTTTTTGTTCGGACTCTTGGAATGTCTGAAAAATTGGCATACCTTAAATTGTATTTGATTGAATTGAGTCTTTACTGGTTACAAATTTGGAGAGGTAGGTGGGCCTTTAACCATTGAGGATTTTGAAGGTTTCTATGGCTGTCAGCCTTAGCCACCTTACCTGCAGAGAACGTGTATTTGCTTTTTGCAGTAAATGCTTATATGTAAAGCTGAAATCTCTGTATACAAAACGCAATACTCTGATGTGTAGGCTTTCCAGTTTTTTGTTTTTGTAATGTTTGTGGCACTACAGTGAAGCCATATCAGTGGAGAGTAGCTAAATATGGACATGATGAAGGCATGGTAGATAGATTTACGGCAAGACAGAAATAGGTGTTTCCCTATTCGCTTTAAAACATTGATCTAGTTTGAAGCCCTACTCCAAATTTTGTTTATGTGGGAATGAAAATTTAGGATGCGATCAATCTGTATACCCAGTAATTATGTGCCAAGGAATGTTTTCAATGTGCTCAAAAAATTGGTTTTTGCTCAAAGGTCCTTTTACCATATCCCTGAAATTTACCAGGGTTTGCGTGCATGCTATTGTTGGGATACCAGTCCTCCAGGACTTTGCCATCTTCTTCAAGTTCTTGTTTCAGTTGGTTGTAGGTGACTGAAATGTGACTGGTTGTATTCTCATCCGCATAATTGAAGAGATGGGTTCTATTGATAAAATAAAAGATGTCGTTTGTAAAAGTATTGAAAAGCAAAGACCAAGTATTGAGCCTTAGGGGTAACCCCTTTTTGCCTCCTATGTAAGGGCTTGTACTATTACTTATAAAAACACATTGTAGCCTATTTCTGAGGTAACTTTCTATAGTCTTGACAGCAGTTTCATGGAGGCGGTATGTTCGAAGGGTTTGAAGCAATACACTGTGGGGGATACAATCAAATGCCTTGGAAAGGTCCGTTAGTATAGCACCCACATACTTTTGGTCATCCAAAGCGTTTTTCCAGTCTTCAATAAGAGCTTTGATGGTGCTTTGGCATCTGCATCAGTTGATTGATCGGTCTGAAGGTAGCAGGTTTGATAATATTGAGGACTATAACTGAAATATTATCTATGCCTGTTGCCTTTCTGCAACCCACCTTACTCAGGTGTTTTGAAACAGAGTCTTTGGTTACCAGTGTAAAAAAATTACAATTGGGCCTGGAAAGTTTGCCTTAGTTGTTACTAAACTGGGGAGGTCAGCTACCGAGAGACTGGATTGCTCTATGTTACCTGTATCTTTAGTCAAAGAAGTTGAAGGGAATATAGAGTCATGTTTTCTGACAGAGTTCCGCAGATTTATCTGAGTATTCAGAGGAGAAACAGCGAAGTTAAAGATTCACGTTGCACCACAATAATCTTGAAATGGGTAGAAAAAAGGAGGTCAAAGATGTCTGAGATATGTGTATACTATCTGCAAGAAGTGAACAACCCAGGGACGGGATGGTTCACAAAGCCAGACAGTGCGGATAGTGTGGAAGATGCGGGGGAAAAATGACACAGTGACTGAGACCAGGAGCTCTGTTAACCATGAAAATGACAAGTGCATCTCTGCAAAAAAAAAAGGGGGGGGGGGCGTAAATCGGATTGTCTTCCCTGCCCAAGTAGTGACAGGCCAGGGGGGACAGCATTGTGTGCGATGACATGATGATCGCCACCAGTCGAGCCAGTGACGAAGCCAGGTCCAGGATCAAGGGCATTGCAGTACCCAATGGATACCAGCTTTGTGGCATGAAACAGCTGCACCTGTTACTTGACAAAAATGCCATCTGCAAAGAATGTGGGACTGGAAAACTTGGATGCCAGGAAAGGGTGAGCCTCGGATATGTTACTTTTGTGTTAGGAACCAGACTGCACCTCAAACACCTGTGAAACCAAAGACAGTGACAAATGGACTTGCACATCGGAAACACAGGTGGATGGTTTTGCTAGGTGAAAGGATGTAAATAAACGATTCAACCTTGCCATAAGGGCTACGAAAAACGCCAAAATGGTGCAGGTGTGTTCAGTGTCTATATGAACTTGCCACAACCCACACATGATGGATCTTGTATGATTCATACAAGAGACTGGGGTAATGCTGTCCATAAGGACCTACAAAAGGAGTTTCAAGGTAAGCTTGTCATATTGCAAAGATAGCTTCCTAATAAAAAGGTAGCAGAGTAAAACCTCTGAAAGTATATTATAACATGTAAAAAAATCACTTGAATTAGGGCATGACAGCAAGAAAGGAGCATTTATCGGCTGTGTCTGTGATTGTGAACAGGTGAATGTGATCAGCATTGATATCCACTCAACCCATGACAACAGTTTGTTTATAATTATGATAATAATAATAATGATAATGATAATAATAATAATAATAATAATAATAATAATAATAATAATAATAATAATAATAATAATAATAATAATAATAATAGTAATAATTATTTGTGTTAGGGTTAGTATTTGAAATATATAATCACAAGATATTTATTTATATCATCCAGTTTTTATTATATTCCTTTTGTACTATATGATTACCCCTATGCTAGGACTAAAGAAAAAAGAAAACAACAACAACAACAAAACTTATGTACCCACCCACCCCCGGAAAAAAATGTGTACAGGCCAAACCATGTTTTTTCGTTTGTTAGGGGAAACATGGGTATATTTTTGGCCTAATCACCATCATGAACACAATATTGCCAAAGGTCATAATTGGAAATCAAATATTGTTTCCTGTCACTATGAAAAAATATTTGGTTAATAGAAAGGGAAGCTATGACATTTTCAAAGCAGGGAGTTGAAATTCAGCATAGAGCTACATTAGTGGTAGGCCCATAGGACATATCTGGTGCATTATTGTTAACTTTTGATAAACATCTAGTGTATATGTGCAGGTTAGTTGGGATACATGTATATTTGTTCTGTGAAAAATTCATTTTTTAGACTGAAAGCACTGATCAGTTTGGTTAGCTTGATCAGTTTTCCAAATACTTGCTATATTTTCAGTTTGCTGTCTATATTATTATTGTTGTATATGTTGTTTTGCCAAGTACGAATCAGTCGGCGGATATGCAAACATCACCATTAATAAAAGCCTTGGAAGGTTTGGAGTTTTGAATTTCAGGTCATGCCCTTCAAGGCTAGGCAAAGTTTGGAATTTCGCTCCTAAATCTTGAAAAGTTTTGAAAATGACAATTTGTACTCAGACTTGGGTATAATATTTGATTTCCAACAGAAATATGGAAGTTTAGGGAAATGATACCTGTTATTTTTGTTACATTTTGGCTCTGATGTAACCCAAAGTTAGTTTAGAATTTTGGACATATCAGTGTGGAAATGTTTTGAAAAAGTCTTGAAATCTGTAGACAGACAATTGTACATTTATGAACCGTGAGCATATTCATTGATGCTATGTATCATGTTTATGTTTCAGATCCGCAATTGAAGCCAAGAGAAAGACAATAGAGATGGGCAAGGGTGTGGCTGTACCAGCAGATACTGCCTACAGTCTATGAGATGACCAGATTGAAGAACTGCAAGTAGATGTGCCTATAACCATCCATGGGTCCTGGAGTAAACATTTCAATGACATTAAACATGGGTTTGTCACTGTCATCTCTGTTGACACTGGCAAAGTATTAGATCGGCATTACATGTGCAGAATCTGTTCTACTTGTTCACGGTGAAGCGACACAGACAAAAACAGTTTGGAGTATTTGTCTTGGTAAGTTAACTGTGAGATTGAATGACCCTACTCCAACACCCCCCCCCCAAAAAAAAAAACTCAGTGGGAAAAAAAATTAGTTGAGCTAATTTTGAAAAAAAAAAAAGAAATGGTGTGTTATAAGCAGTAAGTACACACACACATGGTGCCCAAAGAGACTCTCCAATCAGAGTGATGCCATGCAGCTTGGCATTGACCTTGGTATCCTCCAATTCAACATGGGGCGAGAAGAGACTACCAGTGTCCTGACAGAGCACAGGGACATGCAGTTGACAACTTCAGCCATGAATGCCCTCAGGTAACGATCCATTATTCCGGTTATGATAATCATGCATAAAATACTGAACATGTACATGTATGTGTTCATGTTGCTGTTATTAGATTTTTGATAGGAAATGAATTTAGTGAAACCTGTCACAAATTAATATAATTTTGTCTACTTTGGGGCTTAAAAGTAAAAAAAAAACTATATGCCTCCGTATTTTTGTCAATGTGATAGTGTGTGCGGGGGCGGGGGAACTCTGTATTTTCTGGATACTTTTCTCCTTGGACAAGCTCTTGTCTTTACACTGCTGTATTATACCAAGAGATACAGTGATGGGGCAGGCAGCACAGTGTTTTTGTGTTGAAATAGTCGACTCATATTGATATATGCCAGTACATGTATGGTTCTCCTCACTTCATGTGACAATAGTTCCCCATTGAAGATTGTCAAAAATTGATAGCATTGTGTAACAAATATAGTGAACATTGAGGAACAATCCATTTACACAGACTAACTATTTGTTTGCATTTTTCTTAATTTACAATAGCAGGGTATGATTGCAGATGAATTACAGTGAGATGTTTTTCATCCACAGAGTAAGAAGATGCCTGCACCCCCCACCACTGGTCATATAGATATTTTTTCGAAACATATCAGAGAGTCTGACATCTGTTCAAATGGAATGAAGTTGGGGGATGTGTACATTTTCTATGTTTTTGCTGGTTTCATAAATGATCATTTGGAAGTCCAGCTGTATGTTTTTAGGAAAAAAGAGGGCACAGCATAAAAGTTGGTAGGTATTTCACCAGACACTCTTCCTGCTCTTCCCAGCAAGGGCAGGACGCTTAGGAAGTGCAAGACTTGCAACCGGCCAATGAAGAGGCATCGAAGGGGACTTTGCCTTTCTAGTGAATGAACGATGTAAATAACTGTCAACAATGTAAATAAACGATGTAAATAAATGTCAACAATGTAAATGAACGATGTAAATAAATGTCAACAATGTCAATTTATGGATATATGCTTTTCAGTTTTATAATCGGAGGTGTGTGGACATGTCGAATTATGTTGATTCATGTCATCAGAATACAGATCAATGAATTTTTTATAGTTTGCGTTACACAAAGTGCCATGTGGGAATATACGAGTGGAAAGTTCCAAGTACAAGAACTATGATTATACTTTCCATTTGAGAAAACAGAAGAGTGGATATTTCAACATACCTGTAGTGAACACCATGTGAGATGCAGGTGCAGAAGTGCAAATGATTTTTTTAGAACTGTGTGTATATATATGGAATAAAGAATGCTAAAGACCTTTGTATTTGAAATTATTTAAATCTGGTGATTTTAATTCCCCATGTTGATGGCTGGTGTGTTAATATTAGATCCCATGCTGAATATTATAGTGTCCATCTTGAAAGTTGAGAATCAATGTGCTATAGCCTGCTTTATTGTTTCTGTGTTTTTATTTTCACTTGTTTAGCTGTTGCCTTAAAGATTTGATATGTAAAAAACGGGAATATTTATACTCGCAAAAATAAAGCAATCTACAATGCTTTTACAGCTCTACATGGGGTGGCAACCGAAAAATAGGGACCACTGTATACCACGTGTGTGTGTGTGTGTTACTTATAAACTTGTGAAGATAATCCAACTGCGTCCTCCACTGGACATCGGTTTTCTTGTTCTATAGTGTCCTTCTTTCATAGATATGAAACAATTGGAATTTCCCCAATTGAAATTTGTAATTTATATTTACTTTTCCTAACATATATCATCCTCAAATGATAATAATCATGCTGATAGAGCAATGGTGGCCACTGCTTGGATTCAGATGCATCATTTCAGTTACAAGCCAAGCACAGGGAAACTAGTCATGCAAATGGCATATGTTGTTTATTTGGTATGTACAGCCCTTTGTTGTCCTTGAGCATAGAGTGTGAAAAACATTGGATAGGGGAACCAGTGGGATGAGTTGTGTGAAAAACACGTGGATGAAAGAGCATGGTCTGGTCTCCAAGCAAGTTGAATCCTCTCTGGTCGTCATGGCTGCTAATCTTGATTGGCAGGCACTTCTGTGTCAGTCACTTGTGCCTGCATCAAGCAGAACAGAACTTTTTGATAAAAATCTCACTTTTTAGTACCTTTATTGAAGTTATGAATTTGAAACTTTCACGAATGACAGATAACTTTCTCATCTTTCAGAATTGCAAAGATGGAAAAATCGATATTTTGAACCTGTTTTAGTCCAAGTGGCATGGCCATTTCACCTTAAGAAGGAAAAGAGCTTTGTGTCACATTATGCTAGTGTTACGTTTACGTATCAAACAAAAATTGATTAACGGTCATAGAATAGGCAGTAACCACATTATATCGAAGAAGTAAATAATAATGAATAGCCACACATACAATGTCAAATCAAATCCTTCACTAGTGCGCCTACAAAAATTTTTTAAAAGTGGCCATGTGACCTTGGAAAACGTCAAGGTAGCCCATCTACAATCCCAAGCAAAGTCTTATATGGGAACATCTTCACATAAAATTTCAACTTCCCAAGTAAATGCTTTCTTGAGTTATGGATTTTATATGACATGCCCATGTGACCTAGAGAATAGGTCAAGGTCACACATCTGCAAATCCCAAGCAAGGTCTTATATAAATTTCAATTTCCCAAGTCAAATATTTCCTGAGTTATCATATCCACATTGAGTTTTGATGTAATGGCCAGGTGACCTTGAAAAATAGGTCAAAGTCTTACATCTGCAGTCACAAGCCAGGTGTTACAGAAGTCTTACATGGGAACATAATCAGACAAAATGTCAACTTCTTTAAGACAAATCTTTCTCGGGTGCATCTGCAATGATTTTTAAAAAGTGGCAATGTGACCTTGAAAATAGGTCAAGGTCATCCATCTACAATTCTGACCTAGTTGGTATTATGGTACATATACATGCAAAATTTCAACCTCATAAGTCAAATCCTTGCAGAGTTGTTGCATTTGTGTCAATTTTAGATGACATGCCCATGTGACATTTAAAAATATGTCAAGGTAACCCATCTGAAATCCCAAGCAAGATCATATATAGGAACATCTTCACATAAGATTTCAACTTCCCAAGTTAAATATTTCTTGAGTTACTACGTCCACATTGTTTTTAGACGAAACGCCCACGTGACTTTAAAATTGGTCAACGTCATATATCTGCAGTTATGAGCAAGGTCTTACAAAAGTCTTAGATAGAAACATAATCACACAAAATGTCAACCTCTTTAGGTCAAATCTTTCTCGAGTGCATCTACATTGATTTTTAAAAAGTGCCTACGACACCTTGAAAATAGGTCAAGGTCACCCATCTACAATCACAGCCTAGTTCATATTATGGCTCATAATCATGCAAAATTTCAACCTCTTAAGTCAAATCCTTGCAGAGTTGTTGTGTCCGCGTCAAATTAAGATGACATGCCCATTTGACATTGAAAAATATGTCAAGGTCACCCATGTGCACTCTCAAGCAAGATCATGTATAGGAACATCTTCACATAAAATTTCAGCTTCCCAAGTTAAATCTTTCTTGAGCTATTACGTCCACATTGATTTGACACGAAATTCCCACGTAACCTTGAAACATTGGTCAAGATCATACATCTGCAGTCACAAGCAAGGCCTTACAAAAGCATTACATAGACACATGACCACACAAAATGTCAACTTCTTTTAGACAAATCTTTCTCGAGTGCATCTGCATTGATTTTTAAAAAGTGGCTATGTGACCTTAAAAATAGGTCAAAGTCACCCATCTACAATCATAACCTAGTTGGTATTATGGTACATAATCATGCAAAATTTCAAGCTCCTAAGGCAAATCCTTGTAGAGTTGTCAATTTTAGATGACATGCCCGTGTGACCTTGAAAAATAGGTCAAGCTCACACATCTGCAATCCGAAGCAAGGCTTTTTATAGGAACATCTTCACAAAAAATTTCATCTTCCCTTGTCAAATCTTTCTTGAGCTATCGCGTCCACAACGCACGCAACAATGTGTTGAAGAAAAGAGGAGAAGAAGGGAAAGAAGAAGAAGAAGAAGAAGAAGAAGAAGAAGAAGAAGAAGAAGAAGAAGAAGAACCCGAAGAAGAAGAAGAAGAAACGGACGCAAAAACGATATGTCCCCCCCCCCCGTTGCATGGGGAGACATACTAACCATCCTTTATACCATTTGATGAATAAATTCACCGAAATATTGTTATAAAAGTTAATTACATTGTCATTTGTTCGAAGAGTAACCAGTACATCAACATCAGCCATTAGAAGTAACTATATCATGTACACTGGGATGAGGGACACTTCAAAAAAAAGACCTACTTCCATATATGGCCTTTGCACAATTTATGGCTGTTTTGACATTTGCATTTGGTTCAGAACATCGTATCCTCTCATGCTATTTGCCGCAATCTCAAACGATTTGTAAATGGCACTTTCTGTATGCCTCTCCTTATTAAAAACAGTGTTTTGCTTTGGCTGTACATGGTTTTGTTTGACACTGTCTTGGGAAGTTTGAATACCATCATTTAACTTTTTTCACTGAGCCATTTCTGATGGCACTGAGGACATGCAGAGAGTGCAGGTAGGAGCTGTCAGCCTATGTATTTGTTGGTCCCACCATCTATCCTCGACCACTTATCTAGAAGCGCATTACACACAAGGGCACAATTTGTACCATAAATGCAGTATACCCTACTGTTGTATAATCTGATTTCTTGGTGACCGTCAAGGTCATGAAATATGCATATGAAGGACACGTTCACAGTATTTTTTTTTACATTAGCTTATAAACAGCAGCCCGCAAATGCAATATAAATTAGTGTAAAATACATAAGGGCATTTCTGATTATCCCATGTTGTGCCTTGGGCATGGAATTTTGATATGAAGGTGCATATTGCACCAGTTTCATAATACTTGCATCTCCAAACTTTGTCACATGAAAATATTCACTGGCATGCATAGTCCTTGGATTACTGTGATATATTTTAATCAACCAGTGTCGGTTTTTTACCTTACCTTATAATTTTCCTCTACTTATGATGATATTTTGCAAGGCTTTATGCAGTCAAGTCATTTTGAAACATCATTATGTTCGTCAAATATACTGACATGGTCATTTAAGATTTCAATAGTGATATGTTTCAAAAAAGCATGTAATTCCAGGTGGAAATACACAAATCTGTATTAATTTTTGCTAGTCTTTTGCCTTGTAATGCATTTTTTAATTTCCCACTGAAAATTGAAGAGCTTTTAACATGTTTTTTTTCCTAAAACAGACGCCTTAATTTGATGAATGAAAGTAAAATAACATTAGTCTGCTGAAAAACCATATGACCACCTCACTTGAAGCACCGGTTTACAGAGGGTTATTTCAAGGCTGTGGCGAGAATGATTTGCAGATATACTGGCACAAACTTGTAAAGTAAGTCGTCATATGTTTAACTTGTTTTATTGACGAGAAACGTCCTTGTATCCCATCGAATGGGTGCCAGTTGATAAAAATTAAGTCAGTAGCTTATATGTATTGCATGCACATTCTGCGTACTGAAGCGTATTGTTGTAAAAACACAGTTTACCTCACAAAGTAACTGAAAAATTACCAGCACACTCGCAAAAGGGGCCACGCTTTCCTAAATTCGAGTCATTTAATATTTCCAACATGCATTGCTATTCTACTTATAAAAAATCTTTAGATCTGCGTTGATTCCAGCTCACTTAATTCAACATCAAGCTTTTTGTGCAGTTAAACTTGCTATTTTCATTTAAGAAATAGACTACATAACTATTTCTATCGCTTGAACATTCAGTGAGGATTAAACACGTTTTTGCTGTCCAGAAAGTAGTATTTTGCGAAGCTATATATACAAATCTATCTATCTATCTATCTATCTATCTATCTATCTATCTATCTATCTATCTATCTATCTATCTATCTATCTATCTATCTATCTATCTATCTATCTATCTATCTATCTATCTATCTATCTATCTATCTATCTATCTATCTATCTATCTATCTATCTATCTATCTATCTATCTATCTATCTATCTGTCTGTGTCTCTGTCTGTCTGTCCCTCCGTCTGTCTGTGTATCTATCTATCCATCTCTCGCTCTCTCTCTTTAGATATATATAAATATATATATATATATATATATATATATATATATATATATATATCTAGGAGACCAACTACACCATACGAATTTTTTGGATCACATTTTCATGACAAGGTTCACACCTGAAAAAGAAATAAAGACAGTCTTCAAAGGCCAAAGTTATAGATATTGCGAGTCCAAAAATATTTCAGAAATTCAAATTTCAATTTACATTCCTTAAGATAATTTGTATAATGATGCAGCAGCATATCCGTAAAGATAGTATGTAAAGTGATGCAAAAGCATTGCTCATAAATAGTGTGACAGAAAGGGTGTCAAGCACCAAGCTCAGACTGCAGGTCATAAATGTTGAAGATTAAACCGTGCAAGTTAAGGTCGATAGATATACAGATTAAGTTTATAAACGGACGAATAAATAGATAATTAATTACTCACTTAAAATGCAAAAAGAATTTGAGCATTACTATTTCAAAAAACTCTGTAGACCTGCCCAAAGCGTAATCCAACCAAGTTTGAAGTGAAAAAGTGCCCATTGACTTGCATTGTAATCAGTGGAAACGTATGAATTGACTTGTGAATATGATTTTAAGAATTTCTAAAATCCCAGGGATTTTTTTTTGTGTGACCTCTTCAGAATGTCCATTTCCACGAACGTTCAGCATAGTCTAAAGGACAGTTTTGTAGATGTTCGAAAAAGCACACAGGTAAAAGTACGAACAAATAGCAGCATGGAAATAGGGTAGACGTGCATCCAAAAATTTCCTATGCACTTTTGAAGCAAATGATCTGGTGATTTTTGAAATACGTTTTTTAAGATTTTGCAAAAAGAAAATTATCTTGAGAAAATAAAAAAAAATAGGGTGAAAATATTTGAACAACTAAATAAAGTAAGGATCTACATATATTACATCCCTACCAAGTTTAATCATATCGGTTCAGCTATCTGACCAGTCATTCGAGCTGAAAGTATCAAAATAAGCCAATGGATCAAACTTGAGTGAAGATGACACCTCCTTTCTGTATATTACTCCTATGCCTCAACAGCATTTGGTAAAATTATGAAAAAAGAACATATTGAGACTGTAGGCACAAGATGACAATAATAAAGCCAAAAGATGAAGAAGCATCAACACAGTAAACTCGCAGCACAGCGTAACTAAGGGTACAATATTGTATGTGTACACAAGTACGAGAACAATGTAAAACCTGTGTAGAACAGCTACGCACCATCACTGTTTGGTCTTTTTGGAAAGGAATTTCAGATGTGAAATATATATGTAATACTTTGCACAAAACTCTTACTGAAGAGATTTTGATCTTTCAAGAACTCCAAATAAGTCAACAGATTTTTAAAGGCTGGGATGGGTGATTTTCATGTACAGATGTAAATGAAAGTGCGTTTAAAGCAGTTTCTTCTCTGTGCCATACATAGAGCTCTGTTGCACATTAAAGAGAGCATACACCACTTTTGCTTTTTACCACAAGATCCATTTATGTATTAAGTGTGTCACTATACTACACTTGCTCTGGCGATATATTGTCTTTGTAATTAAGTGTAAGTGATTACAAATATATGCATAGTGTTCCAGCAAGCAAACTGCACACAACTGAAGTTTCAAACCAGATATATAAGATAGGTTTAAATGTGTATTGAGGGTTTCAGCTGGCCCAACCTTCCACGTAGCTGAACTTTATGTGGACTGAAGGGGGCTGTTTAACATTTCTACTGGTAGATAGATAGTGAAGGAAATGCAGTCAATAAGTTACCTTCATTTTCGACTTCAAAAGCAGCTGGTTCCATGTGTAGAGTTGTTCAAGGGCTTATGATTACTTCTGATGTAGCCTGAAAAACAGTCGGTCGCATAAAGGCCTGTGAGTGGTTTGGAAATTCAATAACTATCCAATGACAACAGATTTAAAGTTTTTGCAAATCTGGGAATCACTGCAAAAAAATCAACAATGTGGTTAAAAATGTATGCATGTAAATCATTAAGAAAGACATTTACTAAATTGTACGGCACACCCAGACCGTAATGCCAATTTGTTATACAAAGTTTAAAGGCTACTGGCAAACACCGTAGTTCAGATGGTACATATTCTCACATTATGTGCAACTTTCTTAGGCTCAACAGCTAAACCAGTACATGCAAATATGAAGAAAAAAATTGTGCTAATCATCTTTGTATTATTGATCCTTCTATAAGTGTTTGATTCCTATGCGCTCTTATGATTTAATACTAGCATTCAATGTAATAATTCAAATTAATTCTGTCATTGGTCCACTCGATTGGACCATTGCATGGCCTAATCTCATGAGTTTGATCTGTACAATCCTATTCTTAAATGACACAATTACATGTGGCATTGTCACTGATATTCATTTTTGGCAACTGTATTCAATAATATACATAGATTTTAATATGTTATGCTGAAAAATGGTGACCCATTGGATGAGTTGATTATATGGTCTTTCAAGGCACCGTTTTGTCAAACTGTGTGATACTATTGTGATCTGATCCAAATTCTTTTGAACATTTAACTATGTCAGCTTTGCAGTTGTTACATCTTTACCGACATTTTGTGATGTTATCAAAAACTCATGAAACTAATCGATGAGGGCTGTAATATCTGAAAAATTTAGTGGCATTAGAAAGTTCTCTTACCGATATATACATACCAACCCTTACTAAACTGAATGATCCAGGATTCCTTTAGTGTATATGACAACTACAACCAAGCTAAATGTCGCAGGATTGATTAATATCCTCTGGTCTTGTAAAACTGCAAAAGAACTCTTCTTTGTCGCATCAATATCTAAAGGACTTGAGCAAATTCATGTACCCATGCTTAAACTTTATCATACACTTTTGAATGACAACTTATTTGAATTTATAATACATAAGAGCAGAAATAAGAGAAATATTATATAGCACTATCTTGTAATGTTCAGACTTTAAAAAATGATATCAAAGACTATATGCACATATATAAAAAGATTGACCTCGAGAAAGGGTCATCGTATATACAAGAAGCTTTTTAAAGTTGGATACGGAACAAAACTAACTAAACAGAAGTTTAATTAAGGAATGACTAGATTAAACCTGTACGTAGATAAAGATGCTTTGAATTCATTAAGCTATGTGGGCATGTGATTGGACAGGAATAACTCAATTTCCATTTGTAAATTGGTTGCTTCATTTGAATAGAAGGCATCCTGGAATTTTAATAACATCATTTATTTAGCAGGTTTCTCACAACAGGTTTTGTGTGTGTGTTTTTGTGCTTTTTTATAAATAACTATCACAGTCCTGAAATAGGGTCACTAAACTAATCCTCTGACTAGTGTAAATGTATATAAACTTTGATAAGTTAATTTAAACAGGTGTTTTTTTTAATTCAAATCCCTGCAACCTTTCAGATTAATTGTACTTGTATGTGGATTTATCAAATGCTTGGCAGTATATTGCATCGATGATAGCACGAGAGCAACCCATCCAGTTGGCAAGCAAATGTGATATAGAAGAAGATGAAATACAAAAATGAATGAGGATTTTGATGTAAATATTAATACCTAATAGAGTAAATGGCCGGACCCACCTCATAGCCATCCACACAGCTACTAGATTTTGCATCTCACAAAGGGGATCCAGCATAAAAAATGTCACAATTTGTAATGTCCAGCAAAATGTTTAAAACTTGAAGTTGCATTGAAGCTAAGTATTCATTAGTAGATTACGAATACTAAGATTGATGACTATGTTGTAGCCCCCACTTGCACTTCTCGCAAACAAAAGTAAACGAACACATATGTATACGAAAAATGGTACAAAAGGGAAAAGCAATACTGTCCACAGATAAGATACTATTCTCTTTGGTGGAGCTGTGCTCCATTTGATTACATAACTGCGATATAGTTGGTTTTGAACATATCCTTTTCGACATGGCCAAAGTCACTTTTGACAAGCATGCTCAATTATCACCTATTCATCCGATGCATTTTTGTAGGATGAATAGCTCACTTGGTTACCTAGCTAAAGTTTCATCCACCACTGATTCGTTGCTTAATATAACTTCAAATTAATATTTACAGGGACGTTTTTATTCAACAAACTTGTAGAAGAAAAATGATGAAAACTGGAAGTGGTATGGTTGGAGCAAACAGCATGATCTTCCCTGAACCACAACTGTGTATTCATGCATTTCCCAGCTGCAGTGATGAACATGCCCTGCGCTATGTCCGAATTCGTATTTGAAGTGACAGACATACAGTCTGCATTGTTTTTATATCTCTTATTTAGATTTACATTTGAACGCGATATCAGTTCTGGGCAAACAACACCCACAATCTACTGCAATAGTGGTTTTAGTTTCCTATGGACACAAAACAAAATAACCCCTGGTTTATATATATTGAAATGGTAATCAGCCACAGTGCAAAATTGCATATATTAAAATTGCAGAATATTTCATTATATTTGGCGCTTTTAAAAGGATACTATTTCTGTGTATCTAACTATCACAATACGTGGATAAAGCCGACTGATATCATGGATTTCACAACTTCCTATTCTTATTTCCCCATGTGTTGTGTGGATCGCTATCAAATGCAGGGTAAAATATTAAGTCGAATAAACATGTTGCTGCTGTTGTGCAATTTAGCATTCCCAGTCCATTTAGATGAGTTCCCCATCAGATACAAAGGAAAAATTAGGGTACGCTCACATTTTCAAATATACATAAACTTGAGCTGTTATGTGGGCCTCAGTACAGAGACCTGCCGAACAAACAGTTTGACCGTTTTTGATGGCCACAACAGAAATAGGATACTATTCCACACCCTCATTCCAGCAAATGATATTCACTTTGTATCACTTGAAAAAACGGTTCTGCTTCTATACCAATTTACTCTTTCTCTACACGGAACAAAATATCTTTATACTTTTAGATGCCAGTACCAGCCTTACGGTAGACCCTATATTGAACCACCAACTTCATATTACAAATGCGGATTCCATGTCAAACATATTATTATAAACAGCATAAATATGATTTTACGTTCACAGGCAAATATGTTCTATTTTGAGGTAGGGAAGCAGGCGTATATTATTGCACATAATGACAACTATTGTAAACATGTAACTGAATATAAGAGACATATCATAACAATTGAGTCAGGCGTCTTACTGCTGCCATGAGGTATGATTCACTTCGTGATGTTTCCAAAGAATACAATTTGGGAAGGTAGTTCATTCATGTGGCAAATTATAGCTCCATTTTTACAGCAAGTCAGCGTCAATTTTATGTACCTTAATTTAGTTTACACTGGGACAAAATGTGCTATTTACCACCTAGATATGGTCGATGTAGGAATTCATGGACTAACCTATAACAGGAAGGCTAATTCTAACCATTTATATTGCCATACCTCCACTTCTGCACCTTTGATGAACGGAAATAACACTCTGCTTGTTCGTGCATGTGATAAACTTGAAAATAAATCATATACATCATTGACTAACATGGTCATGATTGTAAATAGATGTCCAATCGATTATCCAACCACACATTTAGAATTTGTCTATATATTTGTTGCACAGCACAGTACTGCCAAAAGAGTAATCAGTTTTAAAGAAGGAAGATTATACCGATTGTTTTGTCTCATAAATAGATCTCCAGTAAATCTAATTAGTACATGCAAGACCAAAGCAGGTAAAGTATTCATTGTTAACGCATATATGAACACAAATCCTATGCACAAACTTGAGTTGGTAATTAACAATGGCCCACACCTCCATGGACGCCAGTTGTATATAAAGGTATTCCAAGCTTATTGTAAGCAAACAGGCAGCAAAGTTATTTTGTCTGGAGGACACATAATTTCAATGCGTGTGTACATCTATGCAGGTGGAAATGGTGATCTGCAAATTCTACTGAAACGTATGCATCTGGGCGACCATAAGGTTAGATATTTAAGCTCAGCTCACCCACAACGCATGCATGAGGTAGCTATGGCTTTTAGCCTAAATCTGGTCGCAAAGGTACAAATTCTCATCTTTAAAGCTCCTTTTAACAGATTTGTAAAGCTGATTATAAAAAAAATAACTTGGAAAGGGCCTCTTGGGAAACCATGTGACTAGGGAGGAATAGTCTTTTACAATAGTCCGACGGTACAGTTTGGTCCGTTTTGCAATTGTTTGCTTACACAGATGTACCATGATAAAAGCATGCGACACATGGGTTTACCAATCCTGTCATCAGGACAATATATGGGGATAATTTATTATTTGTATTCATATAATAAAGTGATAAAAGTGCAATTTTGGTTCGAGATCACTGACTGTCCCAGCATGTATCAACTGTGTCTTCTGAATATAAAAAAACAACCATATGGCAAGCAAGTTCAGAAAACCCGTTATTTGGAATATCTCACCTTAAGAGCCATTAGGTCTTTCACTGTCAAACTACAAGGCAAATGTATTGTTTTGGCATTCTATCCCTCTACAGATGCTGTGTTCAACAGAGTATACTACATTTTTGCAAGAGGAGAATATCAATTTGATATGACCGACACATTTTACCAGCTTCCTTTCGCTGGTGGGTCCCAAAAATTACAGCATTTTTGTGGAGTTATGACATATTTTAACACAAAACGAGGCCCGCGACTCATACCTGAAAGGCACATTCATGCATTAAAGATTACATCAACGGGAACCATGGTGAAACAATCTCAGTTTTCCCTTATATTCACATTTTTTCAGCTCTGTGATAACTCGCACAATTTATTATTTGTGATGATATTATATCCCAAAATGTCAATTAATGCCTCTTTACATAAAACAGGAAACACCACAGAGTGTATACTCTTAGGCCCCGACTCCTTTCAAATTTTTGAAAATTGAACTTTTACCTGAGACTATATATATATCAATATATCTAAAATTTATAAGTGTAACTTCCATCGCGGGCAAACAGCAATGGGTTCCTATGATTTTGATAATACATAGTTTACAAATAGGATCATGCCGGCAATGTTATAACCTAAAATTGTCTGGATACTCATTATTGAACGCTAGGATGCATGTGAACGCTGACAGTGTTAAACAGATTTGTAATCATTCTGGTACTGCTCAAACCTATTTCCAGATAGTCTTGGTATGGCGAAAAGTTCGTATGTTTTCATTTTCTTGAGAGTTTGACTTCTTCACTGGATTGAAAGTTTTATAACCTATGGGTCTTGTTCAACTTTCCCGCTGTTCGGCAATTAAGACAGAAGATCGATGTAAATATATAATAACGTTACGATTGCAAGGGAATTTTTTTCCAAACTATCAGACACATGTTATGCACTTAGCGTTACTTACTGATGCATATCTCTGTATACACAAGCGGTACATCTCTTGTAATTTTCCTGCTTGTCAAAGGTCATCTTCAAAAAACCAACGGGACAATCACTTCTGCATGATTCAGTGAGTACTCATCACCATGCTGAATAAAAGTTAACTGAGTACAGCACTGAATACATGGAGAGAATTTTATTTTATGATTATTTTAACACTAAAATATGCTGTGTCCATAACAGTAACATCATCATAAAACATCTTCGTGGGTCTTTAAGCATTTAATGCATATATTAACAGAATTGCCAACTAAACATATAGTGAATAGAAAGATATCCATCATCATTACAGAGTTATTATAGTTTTGTAAAATCTTGCATTTGAAACAGTAGGCACATTATGCCCAGAAATAGCCTACCCTTGTGTAGCAGTACCTGGAAGTATGTGCAATTTTAGAGCACTGGCCAAGCGATTTTAGCAATCAAAATTTGTCAAAGACTTCCCCATGACGACCCGCTCAATATATATGAGTCCCTAACAAGCATCGTTAAGGCATCATGCTCCAGTAATACATACATACATACATACATACATACATACATACATACATACATACATACATACATACATACATACATACATACATACATGTACATCAGTTCATGCTAGTATCCGTAAAGAAATCATGGTAATCACGAATAGTCAATTCCTTATGTCCGAAACGGTTGTAATTTAAAATTAGCATATGATGTCACTACCTCCTAGTGAACAGATCTGCAGGAGTTCGAGTCCAGCCATGTTTCTAAGAAGATTCCAGCCAAGACGCAGTGTGTCTCCTAGTATGGAAGAAGTTGAAACCTACTAGAACATATCATAATCTAAAGGGAAGAATTAAAAAATGTACTCCCGTCTGTCAAATAAATTTAATTTGAAGGTTTGCAGAAGTATGAAATTGGAAACTAATTGGCTGACCAATGCCTCCTGTAATTTGTAAAATCCCCCCATACCCTGAAATCCATTACAAATCTTGAAAATTAATGGGCCACGGAATGATAAGCACACTCTGTAAAGACCTAACCAAGGTATTGTTCAGCATGAAGTTGATCTAGTCCACTGCTTTGGACACACTTACATTCTGCATGGATGTATATTTGTTTTCCTGTAGACGGCTTTACCACAGAATGCTATTGATAAACTTCATGAGTGAAAAATCGCTAAAACCAGTAAATGGCACCACTGTTACTTAGTGAAAAGAGATCATAAAAATACACACACAATATATATATATATATATATATATATATATATATATATATATATATATATATATATGTATATATATATATATATATATATATATATGTATGTATACATATATATATATATGTATGTATGTATACACACACACACATATATATACATATAACTACATTTAAATCTCATAACCATTTATGAATACAAACCACCTTGGATCAACTCAGATGACAAAACGGAACAAAAATGTGAAAA
Source organism: Hermodice carunculata (assembly GCA_964020975.1). Classification (NCBI taxonomy): domain Eukaryota; kingdom Metazoa; phylum Annelida; class Polychaeta; order Eunicida; family Amphinomidae; genus Hermodice; species Hermodice carunculata. The sequence goes on from OZ026625.1 coordinate 61,333,191, forward strand.
TCTGGGACACGCTTTTTTCTTCAATACATAACCTTCAGGTTGCTGCAGATTTGAGGCCAATATATTCAGACTTGTATAAGTTGAAGTAATGCATGTGCTAAAATATGATGATTACTTGTGTAATTGTTAAACAAATATTGCAGCCAACCGACAAAGTGAATTCGAAATTGAAATGAACAAAATCCTTGGTTTGTTAGCTTTCTGAAAGTGTATAGTGTACCAAACTTTACACTTGAGTCCAAAGGTAAACATACTAGTTTGCGAAAGTCACTGCTACCTTGCCGTTTATCCTTAAATATTTTAAATTTAACAATATATAGATTAGATTTCAATAACATTTCACAGTTGGGAAAAGGGCTTTGCCCTATATTGACTGCTCTTGGGAAAGAGCAAAATCCCCTTTTGCGTTCAGATTAACACTGGGCAGGCCTATATACATGGACTTCATTAAAACTTGATGTTTCAACTTGTGTATACGTTAAGATGGTTGTAAAGTCTAAGAAAAGCCACTGTTTAAATTGTTGTGTGATAGCCAAAACTTGTATGTCATTCAGTGCTTTTTATGAACAAAATCAGGTAATTTGACTTTTGTTTTGTCCACCAGGTTTGTAACCGGTCATCAGCCCACCATTCCTTCAAACAGCTATGCTTTCACACAGTGTCCTCATCAAGAGGGCATAAGTTGGATAGAGGCATATCAAAATTGTCTCCTTTTGCGTGGTCATTTGGTTGTGCTACGCAGTCGGGCCGAATTAAAATTTTTACAAATGACTGGAAAACAATACCGGTATTCGAACCAGGCTGCCTTTATACTCAGGTTATCGAATATTTATCTGGGTTTGGTATTCGAAGTAAGTGAAAAATGCTACACAGTGTAAATGGGACTGTTGGACCACTTTTAACTTTCCAATATCTTATTCCATAGAAATAAATACATATTTCAATTTCGATAATGTTAGAATCATAAAAAAAAATTAAAGGAAATTGTTCAGTTTTCCTTAAACACATTTTCTCTATGAACGTCTACCATCAACATTCCTTTAGGTTCCTAAAAATCTGGAGTCAACTTCGGTTTTAAAATATTTTATTATGCAATTTGGAAGAAGGGCAAGACCTACAGTAATTTAGCTTGGGAAAATGACAATATTACAGGACAAGACGAAGCAAAATACCGTCAGTGTAGTGTGAGGTGCTTTGCAAGATTCTTAGTTAATGATCCATATATGTATAAGAATAACAAATCTAGGGCAACGGACACTACACTGAAGAACAATTAATAAAGGAACTGAACATAACACAGACAAAACAAACAGTGGGGCACTCATAAAACGAATCTACTGAGCTGGTTATTTCATCAAGAAATTAGGATCAGAACCGGTCTTATGCTACAATTATATGATGGAATCAAATTGATACCTTTTAGTGCCATCAATATAGCCTGGAACAGCGAGAAATATCAAATTATCATTTTCAAGGCTACAAGCAGCAGAACTGAAAAGCAAAGTTTGAAGTGTGAGGGGAGAAAAGTTTATGGTAGCTGCATGTAATTTATTGCGAGGAATTAAAGATTGAGGACAAGATAGAAAGATTTGCAAAACATCTTCAGCAACTGTACTGCACACACAATCAGACAAAAATCTTTAACACCGATTTGAAACAAATGCTTGTTAAGCTGGGAGCAGCCCATAAGTAGTTGAGCATGTAATACAGCAGAGTTTCTTCCACCACTGTAGTAAAGGGAAGGGTCTTTCACTGGGCATAAAGGAGGAGTCTGTATTTTTCTAAATTGTGACAGGCAAGGGGCATTCCTAGTATCTTATGGAAGAAGGTTCCATTGGCATATTGCAGAAAAATAAAAGGACTTATCAAACAGATCTGTACGAGCTCTAAAGTGTGGTAAATCAGGCCACCTGCGAATGTTCTAATTGGAAGTCATATCAAAGAATGGAATATTTGGTAAGCTATGTCAAAGATAACTGGGGGTTAGATTATGAACAATTTTGTACAGTTGAATCAATTTGATTTTCTGACGCCTTTTGGAAAATGTCTGCCATGCAGTTTCATCATATACTTTTGCTGTTGGAGTAGTTGATACCTGATACCAAATTTTGTCAAATGCTTGCTTATATGTAAAAAAGAGCCTAACATCTTTCTGTAAATCAACGGCCAAACATAATTCATCATAGAGAGAAAGTAACTGAATAACATGTGAGTGACCAGATATAAACCCAAGTTGATTTGAGCTTATAATTAATCGTGTTGTCTCTAAAGAAATTCATAACGTGTTTAAATATAATATTCTTCATGACTTTTCCTGTACAGCAAAGCAAAGATATAAGCCTGTAATTGTTTCCTGAATTTGCGTCGCCTTTTTTGAACAGAGGAGAAACATTGGCCTTTTTCCACTCAGAAGGGAAATATTTTTTCTGCAGCGATAGATTAAGCAATTTAGTAAGGGATGGTTCAACATTTTCATCATTTTTGAATTAGTACTTACAGTACGCAAGGGGGTAGGGGGTTAAACGGGTCTGTACACTTTCACAGAATATGGAAAATGATGGTAGATTTTTGGGCTGTTTTGTGCAATTTTGCTATGACTTTGGGAGAAAATCATCATTTTTAAAGTACTAATTTGGGGGGAGGGTGGGGGTCGTGAAATTTAGTACCCTAAGTACTAATTCATAAATGATGATAATGTTGAACCATCCCTAAGAGGTATATGAATGGAAAGTGCGGCTTCACCGAGCAGCTTGGGGCCAATATTGTCTGGACCAGTAGCCTTCGTGAGATCCACTGATTTAGGAATATCCAGTACTTCATTTTTTAGCATACCATTTAAACTATAGTAAAGTGACTTGAGCAATGGGAAATTAAGTGCGGTTGAAGTGTCAATGCTGCGTTTATGCTGGAAAAAATCTTTGAAGGACTCAGCTTTGGCGAAGTTTTGATTACAATGTTAATGTTTATGAGCAGTGATGGAATTGTTGTAGATTAATGGCCTTTCATGAAATGTTAAACTGTCCGCCACCATGCTCTTTTTGCCCATGGGACCCTTAGGTAGGGATTCACAAATATTTTTATTTAATCTGCGCTCAGTGAGCTTTAATTTTTCTTGATACCTATTGCAAAGTGTATTCTATTTAGCCCATGCAGCTACACTTTCTGAGCATTTGCCAAAGTGATTTAGAGGCCTTAGTATGTGCCCTCATGATTTTGCGTCTAAAGCAGAGAAGTGTAGAGTTGAACCACAGGAGATCGTGAGGTCTAATTGTTACATCTTTAGTTTAGATACAGTGCCGTGGCACTTGTAAAAAGCGTTCTGATCAGGCCAGCCAGCATCTATCTACATCATATGACTCGAAACAACTCTCCAAATTGATGCTGTCCAAGTAATTTTTAAATTCGTTAAAATCTACAAAAATACTGCATCGTTCGTAGATTGGAAAATACATAATGTCTGAAGGCATACATAACCATTGATTATCATTACAAAACAGGTGATCGTGAGCACACAAAATACCATAGCTGTGTAAATGTAGACCGTACCTGAGTTGGTGCAGACTAGTTAGTAAGTTATACGTAATCAAACTAAAAGTTATCAATGCTATGCATGTGGTGTAAGACATGTGATTTAATATACACAGTACATCATGACACAAGGTGTAATAACCGTTTGTTACCAATAGTCAGCTTTGACAGCATCACCGTTGGGCCGTTTTCATGTTTTTGACAAAGGTATTATATTACTTGGGCCAAAAAGTGAATGTACGATAAGCCTCAAGCTACAGCCAAAGAATTCCATTATAATGTTTAGATTAAATCTTTTGAGCGATGCAATTTGTCAATAAATATGTTGCAGGTATAGACGTTTTGCACTCAATGAAATGACCACGTCAGTTTTGGATGTAAGAGCTCACGTGTAAACCTTTTTTTGGAATAAGTCCACAAAAATGCATTTTCAATGTATTTGAGAAAATGTATTTTGAACAAACTAAACAATTTCAGCACATTTTCGTTTTTATGTACCCTTTAAAGATCCTACACATTTGATAGGCGAATTGTTGGTCACATTGTTTGTAGATGATTATTAGCCACTCGAATTTGATACTGATTTTAAATGAGAAGTGATTATTTATTTTCCACGCTATGCAAGGCAATTTACTGTTGGGAAATTGACACTGGAAACATTTATGTTGCAATTATTCTTTGATACAAATGTGTTTGTCATATGTTCAAAGCCATGCACACACTGATAAAACATGTGCAAACACACTCGCATATCATACGCACATACATACGCTAACATACACACCGATACATACATATATTGTTGAAATAATCATTTATATAATCTGTAATATAACATTGTAGTAATCGATGATTAGGTAGCCCCGAGAATAAGCATACAATTTGCAAGGATGTCCGGTGACAATATAAATGGAACTGCTCATTGGAAACGAAGGTGTAACTTGCAACGTTTGATGCAACTTGCAGTGTATGGTATAACAAACCGGACATGTAGACTTAAAATAGACCCTAACGCTGATCTTCTTGTACATAGCCGCCTCAATCCATCATAAGTGAAATAATATATGTTTATATTTAAAGTAGAGGGGCGTGCAGCTGATTTTCGGTTGACCTTCCTTTTATGCAAAGTAAACCCTCTTTAAGCTAATCAGTGTTACACTAAGGCTTTTTTAAAGTAATAAATATACATTATTATCATTATCGGAAAACCAATGATATACAGTTATCAATAGGAATGTTGGCATGAAATGCAATAACGAGTACAGAAAGGGCATAATTGGTTTAAATTCGGGATTGCAAAGCAAGAATGTCTACCGAATAACGTAAGTGGCTTGCTGACTGGGAATAAACAGGCAGCCACACATCCTTGAGAAAATCCAGTTCCAACATGAGACCCAGTAAAATTCATGGCCATACCGTGATTAGTGATGGTGTTCAGAGTGTTCTTTAATAGAAATGACCTCCCCAGATGTGTTGCGTTTTAACTTTTAGAATTTTAAAAATGATAAATATAAAGTTTGTTATTAGGGTGGAAGCAAATGGGTACTTACAGAACCGTAGGTTTGATTTGATTCAAACATATTTTTATTTGAAAAAGGCAATTGGGAAAAAGGGCATAGCTTTATAAATACTTGCCCCAAAGATTTTGTGGGGGAATTTAGGTTAAAGACTGCAAGGCAAAAACTATTTACTTGTTGTTCTTTAAGGTGCCATACGTGAATTTGATTTAAACTTATTTTCCATTTGAAAAAGGCGATAAGGAAAAGACATTGCAGTATATAAATCTCTTTCACAAAGAATAAGTAGCTAAACTTAGTGTAACGACTGCATTGCAAAAACTATTTACTTGTTTTTCTTCAAGGTGATGATAATAGTAACACTTGAAAATCCCCAAAGCAATACATTATTCATTAGGTATCCTAAGATTATAAGATGTCACATTGCCAACGTAAAATAATAACTGTCATGAAAAATAGAAGCAGAAAACAGTTTTCAAAAATCCGAAAGGTACTAAAACTTTGAACAAACAAGAACCATCAATGATCAAAATTCTCCAGCCATCAAGCAAAATGAAGTCAAAGTCCGGAAGTCCAGGGTAGACACACAAAACTATAAGTATCATTTTTTTTTATCAGTGAATTATTCTGAAGTGCAGCATGCAGTCTCTCCTGACTTGAGACACGTACCAATTGAAGTTGGTTACAATTTGAATTACTTAAATGCTCAAAACTCTGAAATTTATGAAATATATTCTTCATTCATGCATATTATTAAATTTAATCTACAATATTTTATATTTACTGCATAATTTATATAACAATTTAAATCCACCTGATATCCGTATAGTAAACTTTCATTTTTATTCAGAAACCTAGAAAATTGCTTTCATTTTATTTTTTCAATATCATTTTTTGAATATCCCTGTTTGACACACATTTAGATTTCACTTTCGAATAAGTTTTAAAAATCAGCAAATATTAACCTTGACATATAGACAGCATAAGCAGCCCCAGGTGGAATATAAGTATGCATATATGAGTTATTTACTCTGTTTTATTCAAAATCATCACATTTGTAATATAGTTTAAACTTTAATCGACTCTTATCATTGTATGTCAGGTTATCTAGAAATGAACATTTCAATGCATTTTTGTAGTTTCCTTAACTCCAAATCATTAGGATATATTGGTGAAATGTATTCTGGAAAGCCTTTGTTATTGACGCTTAACATATCATGAGCATATCAAAGTGTCAACTTCAAAGAGTTATCGTGAAATTTCCTCTCTTGTGAAAGCTTCACCCAAAAACTTTTCCTCACCGTAAAATAAGTATAAATTGGCAAAAAAGGTGCACTGTTAATACTCATGAAAATACCAATTGTCTGTCTAAAACTGAAATCGCAATAATTGGCGTGTATATTATGAATCAAAATTTGATGGTTTAATAACTTGACACACTTATATTCAAATGCAGATGAGCCATCCCTGGCACTATTTTTAAAATTTGCACGTTTATAAAATATAGAAATATCAGAGTTACCCTTCTTTGTCCATTTTCTAGCATATCTTTCAACAGCTTCCATAATCGTTTTGTTGTCTATACCCCCAGGAAACGTTTTTCCCCCTCAAGGCAAATGATTTAGGCTCGTTTGAAATTAGTTTACGTAGTTCAACATTTAGTGTCAGGGAAAGATCGCCATTGATTGTTTGAGCATGGTGTTTTGAAATGTAAAGATAATTTTGACATGGACATCAGTATTTGTATTCTTTATGTTTATCTAAATTTGTTTCCGTAACAACTTTCCTGTGGTTAAATTCTTTAAAATATTTTAAGGAATTTGTGGAGCAGCACACTGAAGGTAAGCTGGTGTATATGAATGTACTTTCCTGTCATGTAATAATATATTAAACAGATTTATGTAATTGACAGCCTATCATGATATACCAATTAAAAGAAATCATCCTTTGTTGTCTTCCTATCAACAGTTACAGGTTAAACAAGTCCAAGTAAAGCTATGTCATTGATAATATGAAACACATTTATATCAGACATTTTTGTCAAATTCCGTAAGATTCCCCACCCCCACCCCACCCCGTCCTCCTTCCAGAAATGTATCAGGAGTGTGACTATTTGTAAAGGTCTTGTAGAAACCTATTCAAGGTGGCTTTCGTTTCCAAAACGATACAAGCAATGGATTTGGAGAATAGAAAAGGTCAGAATTAGCTTTGAACTGTGTATTCGCTCCCATACACAACCAAATACACAAACATTGGGAGGGCTAGGGCTGTGTATTCCCATTGGTTTGCAGGTTAAAGTAGCCTTACCTAATCTACTCATTTAAATAGCTGTGGTTATGTCATTTTGTGAGGTATTTAGTTATACATCTGGATTTACTGTGCAAAATTTGGTGTGCAGTTGTTTTCAAGTTATTGAGTAGCAAATTACAATGTAAAGTAATGGGAATACACAACCCTAGCCCTCCAGTGACTGCTGTGCCCTCTTTCAGGCAGGTCTAGAACCTTCTGTTCTTGTCCTTGCCTATTTGATGTGAAAATGTGAATGGGTAATGGATAACAGGCGGCAGGAAACTCATTATTCTGTTAACTCAACCGACTGACAGGACACCTTCTCTGATAAAAAGGGAATTCAAAAACAAAAGAAAAAAACAAACAAACAAACAAACAAACAAAACAGCATCAGCTGAGCATTGAAAAGAAAAAATATGCTAGTTTAGTATTAGGATTTATCAATTTTCTGCAGAACAAGGATTATATTTCAAAGGTAAAATGGTAGTTTTAGACTACTGTTGACCTTAATAGGCTGAAATATCATATAAATGTTGTAGTAGAAGCCTTCGTATAAATGTTAGACACTGATGCGTCATATTTGTCATCATCAAAATTGTATTTTTTTTTCTGTTTTGGGAGTACGTTTGGAGTGTCTACCTTTACGGAGGGAAGCAGGAAGCTAGCAAGCACGCAGAAGGTTCATTTTTTTCGGTCTAATGCATCCAATTTTGCCATCAAAATAATAAAACTATATATTTTCTTGATGGTAAAGATGAATAAATATATAGGGAACAAAAACAAATATGTAAGAGGTATTTGTACGATATTTGTCGCCACTTTGCGAATTGTTCGAAATTTCATATATATCGCAAGTTTTTGACCCATATATGTACTTTCAAGCTTTGCAAAGTGCATAAATAAATAATATATAGCAAGATCCATGAGGGCCCTTTTTGTTTTAAAATCAAATGCTATCGCTTAATGGATATTAAATTTTAAAGTTGGCAGCTAAATGTTGCGCATTTTCTTCATTTAATGAGCTCCAAAAGACACAAAAAGGATACACATTTAAAACAAACAAGGAGGGTCGCTCCTGAATTGAATGGTTTTCAGTCAATATCGGTTGATTAAGAGATGATTCGGACATAAGTCTTGATGTGACTTCATCTAAAAGCTGTATTGGTGTAAAAATGACAAACGGAGACAATCGCTTTGAAACGAAAATGTCCATATTCCCAAGCATAATTGGCTGTTACATGAGTCATATGCATTCCCCTCACCACCAGCTTTGACAACTTGTGGACTAAACATGTAGCTTTGCCACTGTGGAGTTGTCAAAGTATTTGTTTGAGTTTGTGGCTTCAAAGATGAGGTTTTTGAAACCATATTCATCAAGTGCAACCACTTGTTTCAGTTTTTGCTTGTGGTTTCCCCCTGCTGATGCCCATAAAAGGCTGGCGGTAGGTGGATTTTGTAAATCGCTCGAACCGTGACCAACCTTGAACTTGGCGATGATTGTTTCAAAATGGCAGCAAGCACGTGTGTATACAGTTTGGATTGCAATTTTTGCTACTCGTGGACTGGCATCTGCTCACTCACTTGTCATGAGGTACGACCAAAGGGCAGTATTCGGCTGGTGTTGAAGATTCTATGAGGAAAAGCAATGAAAAAGTTTGATTAATCAACCCTCTCATGCTCAGATGGTGTTTGCTCATGGAACAAATAAGCATCTAATTCTGCTGAAGAAGGTCCTGATAATAGTTCTGGAATGATTGTACAGTTTTCAAAGATAGGTCATTCATGTGACGTTGTTGATATTGCTCTATAGTTGTCGCATTAACGATGAGCTCTTCAGTTTCTATGATGAAATTGTTGCTTCAGACCTTTGGAGAGTACCCACTGCCAGAGTGTTAAATTTTATGTTAAAAAAAAAACAAAAACAAAACAAAACAAACATACAATGTTGTCTGGTGTCACTTACAGAGAAAGCAAAAACTCACACTTCGGCTGTGGAAAACCTGTATCGTGAAAAGGAAAACAGCAAAGAAGATATACTTGCACACAAAGGTAAGAACCTTGTTTTCTTTTTTCGCTTTCCTTTCTCGCCCTATGGTCACGTGACTGCTCACATGCAATGAGGGGGACTGGAACATTGGTGCATAGGCTGGAATCCGGATTTGGGGGTCATCAAGTGCAAAATGAGTAAAAACTCTTATAACTACAATACTTCAAGGTCAGACAAAGCCAAATTTGTTGTGTGACACACCCAACCCATTGAATTGCCTGCACAGCAAATTGGGCAGCTGCAGGTGTTACTGGAGTAAAATTTAGTTAACATAAACCTTGATGGGGTCACTGTCAAGATCAAGGTCAAGTAACACCATTTTTTTGTTGGGATACATCCGTACAAATGAATTATTAGACACATACTTTGCTAGCTGTAGGTATTAGGGTATTGGCTATTTGGCGTCCTATAAATTTATAGGTACAAGGGTCAAGGTCAATGTCACAATGGCCCACTTTGTATTGGCAACACACCCTATCCTATTAAGTGTCCATACACTAAAATTGGTGATTGAATTATGGTACTATGGCCTGAACAGGCTTTGTCAAAAGGATACAAGGAAGGACAAAAAGACAAGGTGGAGACCTTGAGTGTTTGATGGGACTGAATAGCACAGATAATCCCTGATTCTAACATGTTAGTGGCGTTATTGGCCCCATTGCATTGTTGCACTTCATTTTGTTGTCACATTTTGCAGGCTACATTAATTCGCGCAGCAAAAATGATGTTTTGTGTTAATTATGAGGTGCAAAACTTCTTTGTGTACAAGTACATGCAGTACATGCTATCATCAGAGCATAGCCTGTTAGGATACTCAGGGTCGACTGGCAAGACCTGGACACTGGCAAACTTTACAAGCATACTGCTGTTGACCAACTGTGCTTTATTCACCCATAGTTTGTCTGGAATGTGTCTGATTTCCTTAATGGTACTCTTGATTAAGTGATCCTGCCCCAAACAATATTTTGCCTCAGTTAATGAGGCTGGGATGTCGAAACTTCCCACTTCAAGACAATCTGTACTGGCATTGAAGGCTTGTAAAAAGTCATCTTTTTGCAATTGATACATGTTTTGTTACATAGAATTTTATTCATGAGAGCACAGACCTGCTCAAAGAACCCAATTGTCCTTTGAAATCTATAACATCCTGACTTCAATAAAAAACAAGATAAGTCACCTGGGTGTGTGAAATTATCAAATATGCAATCCACACAATGTGTTTATAATGTCATTTCAGATTTTCCCCTTGTAAATTGATGCTTTTGACAACAATCTATCCATTTTAACAACTATAAATCCATGCTTGCTAAAACCATCAGGGAACGGGTTGTTTGTTACGAAGAAGAAGAAGAAGAAGAAGAAGAAGAAGAAGAAGAAGAAGAAGAAGAAGAAGAAGAAGAAGAAGAAGAAGAAGAAGAAGAAGAAGAAGAAGAAGAAGAAGAAGAAGAAGAAGAAGAAGAAGAAGAAGAAGAAGAAGAAGAAGGAAAATAATAATGATGGTAATAAAAATAATTTTTAATATTATTATAATAGAAGAAGGATAATAATAATGTTGCTAATAATAATAATAATAATAATTATTATTATTATTATTATTATTATTATTATTATTATTATTATTATTATTATTATTATTGTTATTGTTATCATTATCATTATTATTATTATTATTATTTTTATTATTATTATTATTATTATTATTATTATTATTATTATTATTATAGAAGAAGACGAAGAAGAAAGACTTGATGTAATGTGGCAACTTTGCCCTTTGTCGTTTACTTGATATGGTGGCATTGTGAAAACGGAAAATCACAAGACCTAGGGTTCTTGCCTGTTGAAAATCCTGCACGGCACATGCATGAATTATTCTTCTCTGTTAATGGTACAGCAAGTCTTCGCTTGTTGGGAGTTTGTGCACGTATCAACACATTCCTTTGTTCAGATCCTTGCAATAGACAAATTCACTTGTCAACTGACGGAGCATTTCGAGGGCAAATGCTGTATTTTCATGATAGTAATCAAAATGAAGAGAAGAGGCTGGGCACTGCTCCCTGAAAAGAGAAGATTTTGCCTGGCAATGTCACAAGAAAAGTGTTAAATAGGGGTCCAAATGCACTGCAATGCCAGATTTTTATGAACTGTCATTTCATTTTGGAAGACAAAGAAGAGAAGGAATGAGAGCACTAACTAGAGATTCATATTTTGTGTGTAAAAAAAGACTAACCTTTAGATTATGAGATGGTTGCCTATAGTAAGAAGAAGACAAAAAAAGAGGTCACGATACTGAGGTCAGAGAAAAGCAGAGTATTATCCACAGACAACTTAACAATAATTAATCCCTTGTAGCAAATTGTAGGAAATTCATTAGCAAGCTTAACTCAAATATAGATGCTCTCTTCGTGAAGTCCCAATAAAAATTATGCATGACTCTGACCTAAGGTTTGATGGTTTAGGCAAAATAAAAAAAGAATTGAGAGAGAGAGAGAGAGAGAGAGAGAGAGAGAGCGAGACACAGGGACACATAGATAGATCGATCGATCGATCGATCGATAGATAGATGGATGCATGGATGCATGGATGGACGGACGGATGGATAGATAGATAGATGCATGGATGGATTAATAGATGGATAGATAGACAGACAGACAGACAGACAGACAGATAGATACTTAGACCTAGTCAGGTGACGCCTATCTTCCCCATGGCCGTCTTACGTCCACCACGCAATCAGCCATTCATGCATGCGTGTGCAGTTACCTGTTTTAAGTTATTAATTTGTCGTCGACTCAAAGCCCTATTTCAATATATATATATATATATATATATATATATATGGCCCGGCAATTCATTTGTCCGATTTCCCGGGACAAGTCAGATTTCATCTCGGGTAAATTAAAATTAATAGGTACTTGCCCGTTTGGGCAACCAACTTTTTTTCGCTTGGAACTCTATTCCTCGAATTTACGTGACACAGTTGCACGTTGCAGTTGTAAGGCTGGCAAGGGGGCGGCAGAAGGTGACGATAATCCGTTGTGATAACAGTGTTTGAAGTCAGAGCCCTGTGTACATGCTGAAGATATATGGGGGGTCTAATCACTAAAAAAAATCCAGAGCTTTCGCAGCATGTGCGTGGGGCGCCTATAGGTGATAATAATCGCTAATTGATAAACATGCCAAGTTTAAACAATTACTTGGTCAGCAGTTGTATTCATCCGAACTTAATTTCTACTCACCATCAGTGTGATCTGCCCCAACGATGTCAAAGCAGCATCAAAAAATAATAAAATTTGCATGGCAAATTCATCTGCAAATTAACATGCTATTCTTCGGTGGGTTCTAACAGTGTTGGAAAAAACAGATGCAGTGAGATGACTTCCAGGGCAAAAACAGCACACAACTGCCCGTCACACCCAAGTGACAGCACGGAGTGGATCTGCGGTGAACTGACCCAGTCTCACGGACTGATTTGGGACACATTCGGCAATTCCCTCTATCCCCTACCTTTGCGTATTTGCCTGTGAATCCAAATAATTGTTGCGATAAACACTGAAATCTTTATTTGCGCATGCTGCAATATAAACAAAGCTTCCCGTTTGTGTGTTCCCTCCGTAAATTACGGCAGATTCACACATGTTCACTGGGCGGAAGCCATGATGATAACACTGTAACACCAGCCGTAATTGGCTCATTTTTGCATGTAACTCAATTGACCAACCGGGTGATGTGTTATGCATCAGACCACATGGCCAAAGCAGCTGTTAGTGTATAGTTGCAGGAAAGATGTTGACGGTGCGCACGCTCGATTTCTGATTTGAAATATTAGAATTTTCGTTTGAATTTGATTTAAGAACACCATTTCTTATGAGAAACTTGCCAATACTGTATACGCAAATTTACTACGATGTACTAATAGCATTCATGGTTGGTACGCAAACGATATGCATCCCATCACGGCATCACAGGCAGCGAGAAAGGCTCTTGACACCAATGCAACTATTTAATCGTTATTTAAGTTTACCTGGGATACAGACTCCTGTGGTCCCAGAAATTACAATGTATTTTTCATCGTTAGTCACCCCATGCAAATAGCTTACTTTGCAATTTGTGTACTTTAATATTTTGCCAGTTTCACTGTCGAACAGTTGCAGCTAGAATTGTTGTAAAATTTGCAAGCGGAAAATACATTTTAGGGTAAATGGTTTGTCTAGGCCTTAGCATTGTTAGAAAAAACGATGTTTATAGAAGTTAAATGAGTGCAAGTGGATTTTGCATACCGGCGAGTGGATTTTGAAATCTACTTACCTGTGGATAAATGATTTTTTACAAAATTGACGAGCCCTGATATATATATATATATATATATATATATATATATATATATATATATATATATATATATATATATATATATATATATATATATATATATATATATATATATATATATATATATATATATATATATATATATATGTATGTATGTATGTATAGTATATTGTAGGTGTCAAATTTTCTTTAATCTGTTCGAATTCATAATTTTACGAAGTTCTTTTTTGGAAACACTATAGTCTGTAGTTAATGAAGAATATTTCAAAGGTTGAGAGGACCAGTTCAAAACCACCAGTTGCCTTCTATGGGTGACTGCCTGTCTGAAGTCAGGAGTGAAATTTTATGTCTTCACATTGGTGACTCTGGAATCTCTTTGCTGTCATTCTTGGATTTGGAATTTATGAATATGGATTATGTTTTTCTGTACTATTTGATAAATACTTCATTGGTTACGTTTTGCTGTGGGCAGTGTTCTCCGACACATAGCTTTAGTGGAGGTAGAGTGTGTTTATAATGTTCCAGATTCATAAATATCACAAAAACGATCTAGGCCTACTTTCTTCTTTTGCTGTTAACTTAGCTTACTGACAAGGTGCGAGAACTAAAAAGGGATAGGCCTACCAGGTCTCTTATTATTTTTGGCAGAAGTAATAAAATTTGTGTTTTTGGTGCTTAGGCCTGTACATTTTGGAAACACTATAGTCTGTAGTTAAGAAAGAATATTTCAAAGGTTGAGAGGACCGGTTTAAACCACCAGTTGCCTTTTATGGGTGACTGCCTGTCTGAAGTCTGGAGTGAAATTTTATGTCATCACATTGGTATTGGAAGATGAATGTTGATACTTTGGCAACTCTGGGATCTGTTTGTTGTCATTGTTGGGTTTGGAATTTATGAATATGGATCATGTTTTTCTGTACTATTTTATGAATATGTTTTTCAAACATTCTGGTTATTCTCAGAATCACCGGTTAATCATGGGCCTATGGTGACTAGAAAACAAATTGATTGATGATTTTTATGGTACGATAATACTATTGATTGAAAATTAGCGGTAGTGTGTACACTTTGTAGAACTATAATAAAAGGGTAAAGTGAAATACATAAAAACATGCAAAAAATTGTCTGTTAATTTTCACGTTTTTTGGTTCTTGTTATGAGGTGTTTATTGCTAAGTTCCTTACAATCCTCGACCAGCTTAAGGATTACGTTACATATATCCATACTGATCGAGTCACGTGTTTTGGCTTCTCCAGGTTGGCCTACTCGCAACAGGATTTTGTTTTCATCGATTCATTTCTTAAATTAGAACCAGAATATATCCCGACGGGGTGGAATTAGTTGCCATTTGAGAACTCCGTTTTGGTTTCTTTTCTAAATATGTAACAAGTCACTGATTTGCATGCTCACAGCACAGGCATATAAATTTCATGCTTGTCATACTTTTACCTCAATTTGGAGTAAATCATTACCTAGTATCTCAAGCAACATAATAATTGGTCACTTGAGTTAGCCGCATAGTGTGCTTGCAGACCTATTTAATACAAAGAGAAACTTAACAAACCTAATTCAGTAAGCCCATGTACCGTTTGAACCCTATCAAGTGCTACATTTTAAGAGCAAAGTCCTATTCCGTACCATTCACTGAAAAACTGCATGGTTCTAAATCATTATAGCAAATTATTTTATAAAAGGAAGAAATCGTATTCATAAAATATGAAATTTTAGAAGAAAGTTTTAAGCATTATTAGCCTTTATAAAATCGGGTCATCAGCGGGGAACCAGCGCAAGACTTGTTTCGGTGCCATTAATACCTGGCCATTAACTATGATATCAACTGTTCACCACCTTCGGTGAGTCACCACGCTGCTGTTTGTGGGGGAGGTCATGTGGGTTAACATTTCAAAGTTGGCAACAGGTTTTGCCAGCCATTAGGTTATCTACCAAAAAATTTTGCTCTAGAATCAGGTACATTTTGACAAAAATCACCACAGGTATGGTCAGTTTATCTTCTGTTTGATGCTCAGCATATAGTTACAGTATTTCATACAGTGAGGCACTTTGACAATGTCCATGAGCATCCCATGTCATTTAAACATCATTATGTTGGATGTTTTACATGACAAATCGCCTATTTATTGAAGGAGCAGTTTTAATTTTTGGATTTCACGATGTCAAAAATAATATTTTGTTGAAGAAACCCCATGAGAGAAGAACAATACATATAAAACACAGTAGTTCGAACATATTCCTTGGCCTGGATAATTTGAAATCAATCAACTTTATTTAAAGTTTGAGCAGCAAGATTGAGATACATAAATGTGACACCAGATAATAATCCACCAAACATTGAGTTACGACACGCATTTCCTTGTACGCATTTGCGAATTCAAAGATATGGTAAAGCACATTTATTGCACTTTTCCAGAAAGTTTTTTCGAAGACAAATCAATATTGATTCTAGAGTCATCGATATGCTTGGGTAGATGGAAATTCAGTTATTTATTCGGAATGGATGTCTAACAAAATTAATTCTGACTGTGATACTCTCCACGGAGTCACCAATGTTCCCAGAACAATATATGTTATGAAACAATTTATATACAGCGCATATAATATGACGGATAAGGAGAATGATAAATGTGCATCAATGTCCCTGTGCACAACCCATGGATATTCTAACTGGGTATTAATATCCTGCTATGTGTCAGTCAAAAATGCTGGGTACATCTGTCAAAGGCATAGGAAGTCTGTCTCTTTTGTTAAAAGAGAATTAAAACAGGTGATCCGAACTGCAAGTAAAGAATGTCCCAAATTGTGGGTACTAGCAGGTAATCAATGTCTTACTCTTTTTATTAATAAATCCATGATTATAGATTCAGACCTATCAGTTGTCATCTGTTCGCAATTTGGAAGCAATCTTGTGCTTATTGATGCGTAACTAGTGTATGTGTTCTTTTTGATGTATGAATATTGGACATATAACATACCAAGAACTGGGCAAAATGTAATCCGTGCTGCACTCCAGTTTTTTCCAAAGGTGCACAAAGGTTGCACTTTTTCAGCTTGGTATGACTATATCTCATTATATCATAAATTCCATTCAGAAGTAGATTCTATCATCTTTTTAGAACTCATAAAGAGTTGGAATTGGTTCAATATTGATGCTCAAGTATGGTATAAGTTTATTAAACACTGTATGGCTCCAGATGGAGACTGGCCACGTTTTGGAAAAATATATCCTATTGTATTTCCAGTTGAACCAGGTGATTACAATTCTCTAAGAAATAAGTTCAGGTCGGATAATTATTGGTTTCCAATAAACATAAATGCATCTATTTATCAGTCCAATTTGAAAGGAAAGCGACGACATGGGGCATTATGTACAAAGGGAGCACATACCTTCACTGTTGTTTGTTTGCCTGGTCATTATCAATGTCTAAATATGGAATGCATACCAGAACATGTTATATGTGACGGGATTTCAGATTGCACTGACTTTGAGTCTACTGGATCAGATGAACTAAACTGCAGTTCAGTTTGTCACCTGCACAATGAATCAAAACACGATATACAGTTTTGTATCCATCTCTGCAAGCAAGAACTTTGTCGCTGTGCAGCACAATATTATCAGTGTCAACACCCGGGTTCGGTGCCAATGTCGAAATTATGCAATGGGATTCGGGACTGTGTGAACGAATCAGATGAAACATTGTGCTCGGGCAACCTTCTGAGTTCTGATACTTTCAAGGCAGTGATGCAACTTTCTGAAGTTATTCAAAACACAGCTAATACAACGGCTACAGAGTTTGTATATGGGAGATTGCACCCCAAATTGTGCAAGGACCTGAATTGGCTGCCATGTTCACATTGGCCTGGCTCATCTTGTTTCCCAAGAGCGTATAAATGTTTACTTGATATAGATCCAAAAGGAAACATAAAATTTTGTTCCAATGGAGAACTGTTGGCAAACTGTCAACACATAGAATATACGAGTACCTACAAATGTCCCCGGGCATACTGTATACCCGTTCGCAAGGTATGTGATGGCATTTGGGATTGGGTTTTTTTTTGGGGGGGGGGGGGGTTGTGGAACAAAACTGTTACAAAATAAACTGTCTGCATCACTTTCGATGTAAAAACATGGGGACTTGCCTCCATTCTTCTGAAGTTTGTGATGGAAACACTTATTGCATTACCTCACATGATGATGAACTGTTGTGCAAGTTTAACGAATGTCCGTCAAAATGTACATACTAGGGACACGCATTACAATGCTTCCGTCTGCAAATGACAGCTATACGTAATGATGCAAGAAATGACAGGGTCATTCTTTTTTCAGAAAACTGCCTTGGTCTGCTAAACAAATTTTCTTTTTTTTGCTAATCCATTCCTATTTCATTTAGATACAAGTTCTAATGTAAAAGAAGAAATCCAAACTGGTTCATTCGCGGCAATGCCCAATATTCGGGAGCTTGATATAAGTGAAAATCTGTTGACTTTCATGTCCCCAAAGTCATTTGCAGACCTCAAGTGGATAACGACATTATATTTATCAAAGAATAAACTAGTGTGTTTGTACGGATTTATTTTTTCCGATTTGCATATGCTGTCTGAGCTTTATTCAAATGTCGCGAGGCTTTATCGAGTTCACGTTAATTCATTTGTTGGACTTATGTCAATGAAAGTGCTTGATCTGGCCAATAATCACCCGAAGAAGTGAACAAGTGGCATTTTTAGTGATTCTATAAATATACAAATACTGAATATTAGTGGGAACTATTTAAGTAGCTTTGACATCCACGTGGATATTAAGCAGAACTTGAATTAACTGATAGAGTTACAGAGTGACCAATTTGAACTGTGTTGTGTAGCTGTCTGTGTTGAAAATTGTTATCCACGCACAGATGAACGTCAAATGTGTGGACAACTTCTCCCACAGAGGCTTACACGTTTGATTATTATGTTTTTTGCTACTTTCAGTGTTGTCATGATTGCTTTTGCTGCAAGCGGCATCTTCTGCCTTCGAAATTCACATGTACAGTATTTTCAGTTGTGCTTTTTTTCTGTAAGTACATGGCTTTGCATGTACATGTACATGTACATTATTTTGGCGTTCAATATTACGTTTGGTGAAAATTATATAATTTTAAGGACAAATTGAGTAATCAGAGTCCCTTTGGTCCTGTAATTGTGTCCAAAGAAATCCCTGATTTTCCCTTATGTACTATGTATGGAGTAATTTTATCCCATGTCGCTTGTACCTCTGGCTCTGCTGGAGCCCCAGAAAATTATGCAGCTTGCACACGTCACTGGTCACAAGATTCTGTCCTGGGGTAGAAGCACTCACCTTTATCAATCATGAAAGCTAAGATAGCTTTACTTAAGCATTTCGAAAGCTTTCCAGAAGTTAATGTTCTCTCCAATAAGCAATTGTAAGCATTCAAAGAAATGATTGCTAGTAACCAAAAGTGGTGAAAGCTATCAAGATTTAACCGCTTAGCTTTTGAAAGGTTTAAAAGCTATCAGTTTATTGTCAAGTTAGAAAGCCGTGACCAGCACTGTACTTTCAGCTTTCAAACCAATTGAACTTTCCTTAGCTTTCAATTTTTTATTTATTAATTAATCCGAAAGCTTAGATGGTCACATGCTCCAATCAAATATATTTCCTGCTATTTCCCTCCAGTTAATTCTGAATTTGGACAAGAAAGACTGAAAGAGGTAAGCCATTTCAATATATCTATAGTTACAAGGCAAAGTCTTCCTGAAAAAAAAATCTCCTATTCATACATGTGGAACATAAAGTATCATGGACCATGCAGACGCAATATGTGGCAACTAAATACTGAATATTTTTTAATATTTTACATATATTACAGGGTCACTGATATTACATAACATTCTAGCATTGGACAGAGTCTATATATCCTATAAAATAAGTAAGTCTAATCTAATTACTTTTCAAGACATGGAATTTTATATCCTAAAACACTTTTTGCTCATAAATTCTGTCAAAATATAGGTGGCGCCATAAGTATCATTAGCATTTGCTAAGTTGCTGTGAACACTGTAGCATTTTTAATTTTTGGCTGACCTTCACGGAATTTGCCCATTTTGGGGGAGGTCAAAATCTATCATTAGCAAAATACTACCGTGTTTACAAGATTTTCATATTGTGATATTGCATAATATTGTAGATGGCACCACCAATATCGACAGAGACCTAGATTTTCATATACCCTGTAAGTCCTGTGAGTTATATTGGGCTAACTTAAAAACTGTTGACGGTATCGTGGTAACCAGATTTTCACATTTTGACCTGTATATTACATTATACTATAAGTGACGCCACCAAACATTGATGACTACGAAGATTTCCATACACTTTAAAACTTCTAAATGTTATATGGGCTTAACACAAAAATTGCGGGGGTGCAGTGCACTCACGAGATGACCCCTATATTCAAACTGGCCATTTGACCTTGACATTTACCTCATATTAAAAAATGCGAGATATTTGGAGTAATATCAGTATATGTAAGCACACTTACCTCTCGACCATTGTTTGCCTAGACCTCTGTGTCTGGGTCAAATGCCCATGAAAGTTACCTGCTCGCTCTGGGGCAAAGCCACCTGAGGTGCAGAAGGGACTGCAGTTACTGCTGTTGGGGGAACAGAAAGTTCCGCCTGGACCACCATAGGTGCCGACACCATTGGGGCCAAAGACTACAGGTCTGGGTGGCTTCCTCCTACGTCCCCTTTGTGTATGCTTACGATCTGAGCTCTTGGACCCGAGAGCTCAGGAAACATGCTTAGGCACCCATTGTTTGCCGGACACTTGGGATGTACAATCTGAGGACTTGGACCCGAGTGCTCAGACTAGCCAAGGTGCTGGCTTTCAATACTTCTCGGACTTATGATCTGAGCACTCAGACTGGTAGAGGTTCCGGAATACCTGGATGGGAACACATTGGTTTCCACTCGGGATGCACTGTTTTGCATGGTCATTGCTGGTTGGAGGAACTTGGATCCCGAGGACCAAGATCTTGACAGCTGCAATCTACACTTGGCTGACTTCTTTGGAGCAGAGTCCAAAGAAGAAACAGCCTGGTGAGAGGGGGCAAGCAATGCATGGAGCATCTCAGCCTGCATCTCCATGCTCTGTGACACAGACTGCAAATCAAGGGCGCACTTTAGGTCAGTGCCAAGAGCACAAGTGAGTGGCCTTTGGGGTAAAGCTGGTTGCTCAAGATCCCCATGTGGTGATCTCTTGCTGCGAGACTTTCCACTCCGACATCTCTTCACCTTACTCTCCTGTGGGTTTTCTGGTGTTGGGACATCCATCAACTGGGACTGCAGAAGAACCGTCTACGCTCTTTCCCGTCAGCCACATGAGACTGCAGACAAACTGAAGTAAGTCTATGCTTTTTCTCATGGGGGGGGGGGGGTCTGAGGTGAAGACTCAGTTGAGTCAGTCATCATTTCAGCTTAATGTTTGGCAGCTATGACCTGCCACCAATGGCTTACATGAACTGACTTTCTCTGTGCCTACTCCAAGAGCAGCCATTTGTCCTGTCCCCAATCCTAGCAGTATTTGCAAGTTCGGTATCAGAGCAAACTTGACCCAACTGCAGGTGACACCATAGTAGTGTGGATGGTCATCCCAAGCCACCATGTAGTGGTTCCATGAATCCAGCTTCTGCTTGGGATCCAACAAGGACAAGGATGCAGGCAGAATGGTCACTGAATCAACACCCACAGCTCGACTCCGAAAGGAGGCAGTAGCCTGCTGTGCACTGCTTTCCCTCTCTCTGCGATCTGTTTGCCGAGATGCCATCTTGAACATCTAGGTTTCAGGCCTATCGACCATCATTGCTCCCAACTATTTCAGTGGTATCAGGACACAGGAATCAGCTTTCTAGCTACGCAGAGGTTCCCTGACCAATGAGAAAAGATTTTCAGCAGGTTAGGGCAGGCGTAAAGCACTATAGCAGTGAGTGTGAACAAAACTTCATGGAGCTTCAACTGGAAAAAGGCAAGCCTGTATTGGCACCCAAATACGCAGTATGATATGCGGAGCATGTGCATCTGGAGTCACCATCAGTTCCACAAGAACTAAGAGATGGTACCACGGGACGTTCAGGTTTTCAAAATCAAGTAAAGTTATCATCAAATGTTTAATGATATGTTCAAATACTGAATTAAAGGAGCAATGGTGCTCCATATGTATACACATGTATATTTGATAAAATTAACATTTGTTGCACAATCTGCATTGACAAATAAAAATGTCAATCTGGTAGATATTCCAATGGAATAATTATTTTATCTCCTCTTAAAGATGTAAGCAGGAGCAGTCATTCAAACAATAACCTCATGTTTCCAATGACAATTCATTTTGCAAGAGGCCATGCATTTTTAAATATATAACATTCTAGCTGACTTTTGTCCATAGCTGGGATGTTCAGGATTTTTAAAACTTGGTCACAAAGGACACATCACTTGCCCACACTTTTGAGGAATGAAAAAACATTTTTACTTTCATCTGATGCTCTTAACTCATTCACCCTGATAGGAGACCGAGCCAACAGCTTTCCTTGGCACACTCTGTTGACAATGGGACTATATTTTGGAATGATTTTCCTTAGAAGTTTCATCCAAAATTTTGGAAAATAATCCCTAAATTAGTAAAATTCAATGAGCAGATGACATTTAGAAATTAGCGGGAAAAAGCGTCATTAGATTGGGATGAGTTAAAAAGTTGCTGTGCCATGCTGACTTGATGAAGTATGACTAGAAACTGGCAAATTGAGGTACCCTTCAGCTGACAATACAGTGGTCCCTGCTTGAGAGACCACCCCTAGGGCAGGTGAAAATGTGGCCTCTCAAAACAGGTGGTCTTTCATTAGAGGTATAATAACATGGAAAAGATAGCACAGTGTTCTGAGAGAGCAGTCTTAAAAAGATATGCAGTCTCTCATGGGAGGGGTCTCACAAGAAAGGTACCACTGTACAGATATAAATGTTTTAGTGGCATTTGGCTGTTGCTAGACTTATGCTAAGATAGGATAGAATATTTGAAACTGAACTGACATACATCATACATGAGATATGCAACCATCTACTGCAGGCCTAAGTACATGAACTACTAACTACTAAACTGGTTTAAAAATTTGCCTTTGATATAGGCGATTTTTTCACCAGATTCATGTACATGATGTCACAAGACACAGAGCTATGTTATATAAATGATATAAATATATGACATGGTACTGTGCAAGTTTATAACACAATTGGAATTCAAAGATCATGAGATTGAATGTTTTTGTTTTTACGTTCTCTTTTAACCTTCTAACTTTGTTGTGTAGGTTTCAGAGGGTTAGGTAGTTTATTCCAGTGAGAGGGTGCTATAAGCTTGGTTGAGTTTTTACCATTATTCTTTTTAGACGGGGCAGAAAGAGATTTGCACCTTGTCGGGTGGGATTGCATGGGTGGGGTAATCATTATATATAAAGAGGGTCGCTAGGCTCCATCTTCTTGTTTTATGCACAAAACTGATGAGGAGCAACTAAACTCTGGCTGCTTATGAATGAAATCTATATTTGTCTTTGCATAACAACTGAAGATAATTTTTGATAATTTGAAATCTTTTTAGGTTTGAGTCTGACGTTTTGCTAAATAGTTCAATCTCATATAGCAGTACTGGATCCTTGCAACATTTGATGGGATATGATGCAGACTTTATTTGAAGCAATTGGAACATTTGTTTGTGATACATTGTTGCTCACTACATTTTATACATGCTCATATTCCTGTTTAGTTTATCGTCAGAAATGATGCCAAGGTATCTTGTTGATTGTGCTCTTTTTATAGCATAGTCTCCCAAGTTAAGATTTGAAAATACATTCTTATCATGATCTTTGAAATAGCTGACTTGTCAGTATACATGTATATATTTTTGTATGTATGTTTATGCAAAACTACTTACTTGTATCAGTTCTCCCGAATTTGTTCATGCTCAAACATTTATTCATTTAGGTTTTCCCTGCCATAAACAAATTTGTGTCATCTACACATAATCTAATACAATGCTGTATTGAATACCATTTATGTAGACAAGGAACAAAAGAGGCCCTGAAACCAACCCTTGTGATCCACCACAAAAGGTTAAGAGAGTATTTGATTTTGCGTCATTTAATGAAACATATCTAGTGTTCTAAATAACTATCAAGCCACCCTAATGCTTGGCCTCTTATACTGTATCTTTTCAGCATTGTTATTATTTTTAGCAGAATGGCATGGTTTACAGTGCCAAGGGCATTGGCTATAGGTCTATGTATATTCCAAGTAGGGCCTACATATCATATCACTATCATTATCTAAGTTGGATTTAACATTATCTACAAATTCCATCACTGCCAAGGATGTTGATAAATTATGCCGGAACCCAAACTGGTCTTGGTATAAAATACAGCATTTCTTTAGAAATGAATGTAATCTATTGCGCAATCAAGTTTTCAAGGAGCTTGCCAAAACAATGTAGCAAATTTATAGGTCTGTAGATTTGATAGAACAAGCTTTTTTCAGGGTTTTATGGAATTGAACAACAGATCAGTAACTCTACAGCTACTATTTCTTGATACACCTCGCTATTAAGCAAACCATTGAACATGATTTCAAAAATTGCACGATTTCACTCATGCAATTCTTTAAGCTCTCAGGCGAGACATCGTCTGGTCCTACAGCTTTTTTCAAAAATAATTCCTTGCCATTATTTCGGCCTTCCTGTCATTACGTTTGTAGATGTGAGGTACACATCTTGGGATGGGAACGGGGCTCTTAAAACGACTCAACTGGTTTTGGATAAAACAGGATGCCAGCTTTTTGCGATCTTGCAAAAGTGTTCATTGAACATTTGTATTCTGTGCATGTATAGGATTTCAAATGTTCAGCCCATTCACAATTAAGTTGTTTTTTTTCTTTTTTTTTCTTTTTTTTTTTTTTTTTTTTTTGGTTTCTGTTTTTTGACAGGTTTGCTTTTCTTTTATTTAGTAGAGTTGGTACTTTTCCCATTGTTTCTCCTAGTATTTTATTAATTACTTTGGGTGTTGAACAGTTCTTGATAAAGTAGCTTCATAGTTGCACAGAGGGTTGCTGGAAGCCAATTTCTATGGGTGTAGTATTTTTTTTCCTTGCATTTGCTGGGGTTGGGTGCTCTAATTGGATACATCTTGATTTTGCCCACTTGTGAGAGAGTCGCTTTAGAAAATTTGATTCAAATAATTTACTGTATGTAGATATAATAAGTATTTTTCACTCGGGGATTTATTTTCAAAATTGGAAATCCAGTCTATTTCTGCCAAGTCGGACATGAATTTGTTATACTTACATACATGTATACAAAAGAGGGGTCTTTGTTTTGAGGCTTACAGTGTACCAAGCAAAAGAAATTTGGTTATATACACTGCAAGACAAGAAGAAGAGGATCATGATCATCCTTTGCTCTGCTGACAGGAATATATGCTTTTACAGGATTGCAACACATGCACTATAGCCTGTATAGCTATATACATATGCAATGGTATCAAAGTTTGACATATAATTGATTTCAAAAAAAAAAGAAAAATTGCAGTGCCAGCTGGTGGTCAAAATAAGAACTAGGTGGCTCCAGGTGAACGTGTATGCAATATTAAAGCAATTGGCCATGTAGTTCTTCAGATGATGATTTTTTTCAGAAAAATTAATTTAAAATTTCATAAAAATAGAAAAATTATTGCATCATCATCTCCTTTGCAAACTTGGTAGAGGTATTCCTGGGGAACATCCAAAGCAAAATCAAAACATTCCAAGCACCGCTTTTTGAGAAGAAGTAAAACGTGAACACAATAGCCATATATACTATAAACTGGTAACACTTACCCACAGTCGAAAAGTTTGATTTCCCATAACTTCAACAAAAATTTACATGTATCCATGTAACACTTTCACAAACTTTCATTCTCTAAAGTCAAATTATATTCCGATATTTATTTAAAGCAATTCTGTGTATCCCTGCTAGAGAAGAAGTCAAAAATAACCTTGACACACAAAAATTCATTAAAAAAATAAGAATTGCAGGGTCACCTGGTGGCCAAAATAAAAACTAAGTGATCCCAGGTGACCCTATGTGCAATAACAAAGCAACTGGCTAAATAGTTCTTGAGAAGAAGGTTTTTTCAATAAATTAATGTAAAAAATTAATTAAAAGAAAATACAAAAATTATTGTATCATCATCTCCTTCATAAAACTTGGTAGAGGTCCACCTGGGGAACACCATGTGCAAAATCAAAACATTCCATGCAGCCGTTTTTGAGAAGTCGGAAATGTAAAAAGTCTTAACCAATGGACAGATGGACGACAGATGCAAATGGATTCAAATAGATCTGCCGACTGACAAATCAGCAGAGCTAAAAGTATGTACTTCTTTCTTTTCCCTTACCTTTCTTTCTCTAGCTCCATGAGGGTCCCCGTTGTAGCCCACAGGTCCATGTTTGGAGAGCTATAACTGGGCACATCAGGTGCACAATTCTGCTAGGTGGAAGCACCTGCTTCCAGTGTCAGGGCATTTTATTTTCAAATCAGTGAATGAAACGGGTTTTGTTTTGCAATAGGTGGATACCAGGGGGAGGTTACCTATAGGGCCACCGACAACTGACATGTTTAATTGGTCAGGAAAAAGACTTACCTTCAAATGAGATTACCTGAACAAAAACAGGGGAGTTCCATAGCATACTGAAAAGTTGGTTACAGAGTGTGAGGATTTCAGAGATTGCAGCATAGGATGAGATTGGTGGTTTCCGTTAGGAAGCTGCTACTTTTAACAAGTTTAAATATATTTTGTTTTACAGACAAGGACATATGGGGAAGACTAAGTGACTGGATAGCTACACGTGATCTGCAATCCCAGAACGACATGCTTGCTCTGTGACTTATTATATACTACAACGGCAAACATAGAGATGGCATAAAAGTTTTATTTGACAAGTTGACAGCAAGTTGAAGCACACACACACACACACACACACACACCCAAGCAAATATGCCTGTTCTCAGACAGCCCAATACCCCTGTAATGTACAGCAATACTTCTATTTACTAAGAACCTCCGTGTGTGTGTGTTCTCTGTAAATATTACTTTTTGCCAGCATGAATGTCATGCCTTTTGGATCTCACATAGGTGGAGTGACATATGGTGTTTTCCCATCAAGATAACACATTTATAGGGAACATTCATGCGTGACCACTGGTCACAAACGAACGTTCCCGACAAATGTGCTCTCTCCTGACAGGAAACACCGCTTCACTGCTAGTCAATTCAGATTCTATCTATTCTGCTTAACTGGGTATGTACCGCAAAAATTATGTGTACACCATAGGCCTACTTTAAATGCTGATCGGAGGTGCTATCTTTGTTTACGCCGGCCATAATCATACCGTGTCACATCCAATGTACAATTGAACACCACGCACATTTGATTTCATGTATGTATTAATGCACTAAGTCACTGTTGATGGCACATCACAACTAAGTTGTAACAATGTTTTGGTCATGTGACTAGGATGGAGTATGGTTTTTGGTTTTAACTCCCCAATAACTGTACTTAACCTCCCAACATAAAATAAATACATTGTCTTACCATGTGATCATGGTTATACGCTTATTAAAAATTCAAAATTTGTACATCTGAAAAGACATCATCAGTTTGTAATTTCTTCTTTATGATTTTCCATGTTATACAAGATATTTAATTTTGGTAAACCACTCTCTTCTTCAAATATTTGAGCCTACTTCAAAAGTCTTGAATATGCTGCTATACCTAACCATCTTTTGTACCACTTTCAAACTATGTCCTAACAATTTTTTTTCCGGCAAAAACTCTGTGCACTAAATGAACACTTTTGGCATATGCTCTCATGTAATTCTGCAACTTGTGCAAGTACATTATTTTTCATTGTGCAGACAAAAATAGGGTACTTATAAATAGTAACGTAACATTACCCAGTGCCAAGCACCAGAAGCTGATGCATCATTACCCTGTAACATACACCCAATGAGGCTATATAGCCTGGCTGATAGGTCACCTACCAGCGCCCAGGCCTATGATTGTAGTAACTCTTATAGTTTATGTTCGGAACGAGCAGAACTCGAACCTGCAACCTTTGGCACCAGTCACCTAGCTGATATGACAATGACCCTGCATTGCCAGCACTCAGGCTTCCGTGCTGCAGATCACTCACAACATAACCAGACACACGCTTTAAATAACGTACACCTACCAACAACCAGGCCACTAACTTATGGTACCTCTTTCGCATGGTTCATCTGAGGATGAGAGAAAAAAATCAAATGCACTTTCAGGTTAATTGGTCCTTTAAGGTGGGTAAATTGAAAAGTGTTCATTTTTAAAAGAACACCATAGACCAATTTTGTATCTGATAATAATGTAAACCCTTAAGTTAATAGTCAAACAAACATTTAGGTTTGTGTCAAACAGGAGATGTCATATAACCTCCATATATATGGACATCACAGTTTATAACAAGCTGAATCAAACTGTTAAATTTTCTCATGAAAGCAATGCAGCAATAAGAATGACAGATCTACAAGGGCGAACCATAGTTAGCTCTTTATATTGTTATGACAGACATGCTTTTCTCCTGATAACAAGGACACAAGGCTAAGCTGAAAACAATTAGTCTGAACACGCTTAAGCTGAAGGTGTGGAGCATTAAGAGCAACTTTTGCATCACTGTCACCAAAGACCAACATCTGTTTGTGACCAAACTTGACTAGTCTACACACACGATATACCCACATTGAGCATGATGTTCACATATGTATCTCCTGTCCCGAAAAGAAAACCTCGTGTTGATGACCATGCATACTTTTGTGACTAGTAAAAATGTTTACTAACTTTTCCAGGTACCTATCAGTATCAACTGTTGTGAACAGACAAGTTACAACTTTGTGCAGGATAAAGCTACTATCTTTCTTTGATCTGAATAAGACTGAAAGAAATGCTTTCCTCGGTGTAGGTTGGGATTACTGCACACAAATTGGTGGCTTCTATCAGGAGGTGGCCTTAGATGAAAGGGGATTTATCAGAGCAGGACAACAGTATTCACCAGAAAGTCTAGCTCCAAAACTCATAGCGGGCGGAGGGTCACCAGTGCAGCCACTTGCAGGTACCACTTTTCAAAGTGTAATAAATATAATTCTGACACCATAGCCAGTGTAGGGCTACTGGGGGCCACAAGTAGGTACAAGAAACACACTGAGTAGCTAACATCAAACTTCCTAAGAGTGTCCCCTGCAGGAGTCTCTTGTACAATATGTACACAAGGTGGACCACGCACAGGGGCCACCAGAGGAGATGGTACAAGACTTTCTGGTGGCACTGTAGGTCAACCATTTTCATCTACAAATATGCATTTGTCTATTTCCTGTGTTGCTTTCATGCACAGCAGGGCAGACGAAAAAAATATGTAAATTTTTTGTACACTAAAATCTTTTGGGGTATGTTTGTGTACTCTAAAATTGTTTCAGGGAACCTCAAATTAAAAATTTACATTGGGGAGGGGTGGTGACCCCAGGTCCCCTTTCAAAAATTGTAACTTTCTTGTAACTTATTTTTAATCCTTTGTGTTCCCTAATATTTATTTCTGGCAGAATTGACAAACCTGCCCAAATGTATGTAACACCAAGTGTGAAGATATGGACAGATGTAGTTTGGTTCCAGGACACACAGACCATTACACCAAAGGTAATATTCACTGATGAAAATTTAACACTTTCCTGATCAAAGCGCCCCCAAGCGCCCATATGCAAACTGCTGTCTGCTTTACTCTTTTCAATTAAATTTCATACAAATAGAAATCATTTTTGCTAAGAATTATAAATAAGACCTGTCAGACATTCACAACAATAGCTTTCCTTGGTGCCGGTTGGGCACATTGAGCTATGTGCCCAACCTGCACCAAGGAAACAGTTAGATACTTCCCCCTTTCATTGCCAGGTTATGGACTGAGTTAACAGCTTTCTTTGATGCTTTTTGGGCCCAACGTATGCCAAGAAAGCCTGCTGACCCATGCGTTTCTTCTGGAACAATAGACATGTTGGTAGCTGTATGGACTGACTTTATATTACCAATTTGAATGTAGGGTTATTATTAGAATTCAGATAGACATAAATTCTGTACTGCACAATATACGCTAAAACATTACGAGTGATTCGTATCCAAGGCCCTGGGTTATGCACACAGTTCACATCTGCAATTAACGTATATAAGATTCAGTGGAGATAAAGCCATTTCTAAAATACTCTTTTTCTGACAATCTTTTGAAGTTTAATTCCACAAACAGCTGTGTGCTCTTCAGATGTCACTCAATTAGAACTCTGCAGTGCTCACATCGTGATCTTCAGCTATACGCTACTAACCCTAATAAGCACCATCACACTTTAAAAAAATGGGGGGGGGGGAGGGAGGAGAGAGAAATACATGCAAACCTGAACTGAGCCCCTATATTAAGAACTGATAGCTACAATAATAACATTAAAAAGATGATTAAAAGGGGATTTCATTTCTTTTTTACACATTGCTTTGCCTAAGGCAAATATTTGGAATGAAGGGCGGGGGGGGGGGGGGGAGGAGGACAGGATTAATGAAGGACTATGGTATACATACATAAAAATGTCAACTTTAGACTTTACATGGGTAACATCACTTCTCTCAGTTCAGTGTCTCTTTTCGCCAGTGCTCGCTGCCTACAACTCGCTATAATGGTAGCTCACCATGCTTACATAAAAATGCCTCAATTATATATGATTTCCACACTCTGTCAGGTGATAATTCTCGGTTGTTTAGAAAAGTATCATGCAGTGCACTTGTAACCTGCCACCCAAATACAAGTTTTGTTCAAGACGGGAAATACACCAATTGCATATTTCAGTAGTTTCATCCCAAACAGGCTCATAGATTAAAAAGTATCAATGAAAACATTGCCCAATTATATATTTTTAAAAGGATGGGACCTAAATATTTTAAATCTGACCAACCCTTCAATTTTATGAGCTAACTGATAAATAAATACTTAAGCTTATGATAAGCATGTGCAACAGCATATGCCTGTACAAAGCTAGAAATAACTCTTTCAAGTTTTCATCATTTAAAAAAAAAAAAGGCAGAACTGATGTTTTACACTTCCACAGCTACAAAAACATCCCCAAGATTTCTTTTCATTGCTAATATGGTTGTCCAAATAGGGCCTGTCAAACTTGAAGGAACTTCCAAATGTGTGAACATCACTTTTAGCTGTCAGTAATTCAAAAGCAAAGTAAAACTGATAAAAGAAAATCCTGTTGAAATTTTTGGCTGCATAATATATGAACACCTAAATTTTGAGCCCCAATCTTGGAATTTGACAAAATCTGTAAAAAGTGACTTCCATATTTCTACATGCATTAAAAAATCCACTTGTTTACTTGACAATCAGCCACAAAATTGAAACTGAAGTCAGTTTTAAAATCATTGGATCATGCTCTTTTTAACAAGTTACTGCTAATGCCCTACTCAAGTTGAAATGCATGAATACTTTCCATCACAGTGAAAGATTTACAAATTCGTTACAAAGCAATGATCAAGAGTTTTTTATAGGGTTCTAGTCCACCCTCAGGTACATCTGATATAAATTAGAAGTTGCCGCCAATTCTTATTTAAATATCAAATTAGTTCATACACTTGGGGTTCCACTCACTTAAAATAAATATTTTTTATAAGTTAATAAAAAAAATTGAAAATGATCAGAGGATATTCTTTTTCCGTATGCATCTGGTCCAATTATGAGGCTTTTTTCTCAAAATGAAAAGCAAATGCTGTGGTTGATATTTTTTTCAGTTATTTTAGGATGTGTAACATCATGAGGGTGGGCTGACTGATGACTCTGGGGACTCAAGCACCCTGTGGCACTACAGTAGTCTCTCCTTTGAGAGACTGCCCCTAGTGCCACCCAAAAGGTGGTCACATACATGTAAAGCAGGTGGTTCCTCCGAGGAGGTATAAATAACATGAAAAGTACTACAGAAAGACCTGACAACTGTGGTCTCTCAAAGGAGGTGGTCTCCCAAAGGAGTGGTCTTCAAAGGAGGGACTACTGCACATACATGTATGTACATGTATGTGTCAAGGGTAGAAAGACAGCTGCCGCAAACCGGCAATCCATTTAGAAGAATTAGCCCCACACAGAGGAGACAACCTGTGACACTAAAAGCACCATCACAGAAATTTTAAATTTCAAAACAGACAATTCTATTTGACACAACACAAAACCACATATGGTGCATGTTGGGTGTACCTTGTACTTCCCCCATCCCATGTGCATCTAGGCGTTTACCACAGTATTAAAGATCAAATACAGCACACACCGTTTTTGAAAACACGATTACCAAGTACTTTGTGCAGTTCTGTCACCTCTTGCTCAATCCTCTTCAATATAAAAACATACACATATGTAGGCAGACATAAGTTCACATTCCATCGAAACATTACAATGCACAGATTATCAAAGGAAATACATAGAAATCTGAGCAAGCCATCCTTTTGATGTTGCATAGTGACGTATCTGATGATGACACTTATTCTTGCGTAGTGCTTGCAAACTACTTTAATTCCACTGTACCAGAGTACTCAATATATCATGTGTAATACAGCAAAACATTTGGCTCACAAAATGATGCACATTTCTTGTTCTGCCAGTCTGATTTAAAGACTTTACAACTGCATAATCCTGTGAACTGTCTGTCTGTTTGTTTGTTTGTTTGTTTACAGTACCTTATGTGACATATGTGTATATTTATCTATTTCATTATTCATCATATTTGCATGTGTTGATACCCTCTGCACCACAGTTCCTGTGAATAAGTTACAGAAGTCAAAATTCTACAGATTTACAATATTAACTACATCGAAGCCATGTGCAAAATTCTAATCAAAAGGCAAGATAAATACTTCTGTGACACCCATCACTCTTGCATAGGAAAAATCTTACTTAACAAACCTGAAGTGCATATTGAATCTATGCCATCCAAAGACATGAGGGGATCAAAATTCTAAGCCTGTCATGCATGTATCCATCTGCCACATATAAACCTTTATATCATCTTGAATTGGAAAAATCAACCAAACCAGGTCAAAAGTTGACTCACATACAAAGTTTGTTCGGCATAACCTCATCACATGGGCACAATCACAGCAGAAAAGTTGCACACGGGAATAAAGCCATACAGGCCAACACTTTATTCCATGATGCACACACAGATGCGCAGAGCACTTGTGCCCGTATGACAAGGTTTTGCAGTTTGTTCACACACAACAACCTGTCGCCATCACAAACATATCAAAATATCACAATAAGGACTCTTCTTTCATTTTATAGTATCCATAATTTGACATTAAGGTCCTCACAACACTTGCGTATTAATAAATACATACTGACTAATTTTACCTCAACTATTATTTAATTGTGGCATTCGTCACTCGGTAACATTAAAAAACAAAGCACATGCCATACTTCTTAGAAACCACAAACTGACTATTTACTGTTCTTCATGGATCATGGGATGTGAATCTTGGTTGGACTCCGCCTGCATCTAATTTCAATTAAAAAGATTCACACATGGCACAAATAAAACTCACAAAGGGCGTTTCTATTGTATATCACTGACCCTTTTAATATCGCTTCCAAAACTGCTGAAAATAAATTAACTCACAAAATCTAGAACTTGGACAAACACAGTATGTACATTGAACAAAGCTGAGGCTATCTATCTCACTGCTGCAACAGTTTTATGACAGGAAGTGAGATTTTTTTTTGAGGAGTATACATATACTGACACAATGTGCATCTAATAAATGTCTCCACTAAACCTACACTTTGTGACTTTAATTTTAATAATGTACATAAAACATGCCAATATCTCGGATATTGCACAAATACACAATTTTTCAAGTTAATATTTTACAATGTTCACCACAACTGTCTGCATGTCAATGTTATAAACAAATGTTCCTGCAATACGATGATATATTTGAGCCATATATCTGCATTTAAGTGGCCAGCCAGTTTTTAAGTGCCAGGTCCAGCTACTTCTTTGTGTGTTCAAAGTGCGTGTGCAAGAGCGGCAAATATCCAAGACCTGTACTTTCTATCCCTGAAATGCTGACATGAAACATTAAATCTGCAAATGACAATGCTGTTTTTCTTGGGTGGAAGGGGGGAGTGAGGGGATGCACAGCATTGGATATTGAAAACAAATAAATATTTGATATATTTGACTGCTTTGTATCCACTTTTCAACAGGATGACTGCTGACACACACCTTTTTTTCCTGTTCTATTTTAACCTAAGGTTTACTGCCATCCCCTAACTTTGTCACATCATGAACATCTCCTAATTTTGGTTCCACCATTGTAGGCTGATTTTGTCGCAGAATTAACTCTGGTCCTCCACTGTATATATCATACAAGAAAAGCCACATTTCCTCTGACAGCTGGCCATAATCTGAGCTCATCTTGACAGTGGGCTGCCCGTGCCTCGTGACCGCAATTCGTGAGTTGTCAATTGGGCCTGGAGGTTCTGCAGATGTACATAATGTGTGAATATCAGTTTGAACAAGTTATTATTTTCTTCAGTTGATGTCGTAAAAGGGAAATAGTTTGAATGTGTTGACTGTTTTTTCAGTTCAGCACTCTTAAAGAGTATGTTTTGGTTCTTGTTTCTGTTTTTTTTCAACAAAAACCAACAAAACACGTGAAATATCCAGAATAAGAATAACTTTTTTCGTTCACATGTCAGATTATGATGAAAATTGTTAACCCTTTCCCCCTTGAATTACGACCAAGTCAACAGCCTTCCCTGATAGGAGTTAAGTGCTTTTTTGGCACTCAAGGCACATCAAGGAAAGCTATTCACCTTATTTATCTTCCTGGGTCTTACGTACAACTTCCACCCCCATCATTTTGTGTTCGTGTTGAAAGTAGTCCACAACATTGAAGCAGACATTTGATCATCAGCAGGTGTTAATGAGTCTAAAGGGACAACGTTAGTCAAAATTATTATTATTCTTTTAAATTTCAAGTTACCCACTACAGGGTACGTAAATTCACTTTAACAACCCTTTTAAAGGGACAACGTTAGTCAAAATTATTATTATTCTTTTAAATTTCAAGTTACCCACTACAGGGTATGTAAATTCACTTTAACAACCCTTTAACTCTTTATGTGCAACAGTCTGGGCCGAGTCAACAGCTTTCCTCGCCATGCTTTTGGCACACTTAACCCAAAGCACACTGATGAAAGCTGCTGACCTGGGCTATCATATCTTATGTAACTACAGGCATGACAGTACTTGAGTCAAAGGTATTTTTTTGCAAAGAACATGAATTTAGCTCCCTGATCACAATTCACTGCAGTTCCTTTTTAGTAGTAAGTAGACTTGAGTGGCAGTTGGCACTCGAAGAGTTAAACGCTAACTGGACACCGAGACAACATATTTCCTAAGGCACTGTGGGTGCAATATACCCAAAGTACAGATGAAAGCTGTTGACCTGGTCCATTCTTTTCTATGGGGATACAGCCGGGCTGGTACTGTTCTTGGAAAGAGGACAGTTTGAATGGTATCATTATAGTATCCTAAATGTAGTACTAAAACTGCCCTCATACTGCATTTTTAGTCCTGTAGCATAAACTGTCTTTCAAGGGACATACCAAAACCAAAATAATTGAGGATACTGAAACTGTCCAATTAGAACACAAGGATAATGTTACTCAAGCAACAGCCAGTATCTTTCCAAGTGAAATACAATTTCCTCATTAACATAAGATTGAAAGTCAGTATATCCCTCACATTCTATATTTAAAGACTAAATAATGATTAATTAATGATTAAAAGACTGTGGTAATCTGTGAACTCACCATCATATCTAGCTCTGACAAAGTTTTCCCACTCCTTGAACCAGGCCATACTGATCACATAGATCACATTTGGGTTCTCTTCCTTCTGGAAATCTGAATTCAGCTGAAAGTAAACCAGAGATATAGAATATGAAACATTTAATGCAATTCACAAAATGCTAACATTCCAACAGACACATCAGTCTGCCTGAGAATACACTTCAGCTATACAGATTGTTTTCAATACACAAAAATACATACTGTGGGACAATCAATTTTCCACAGCAAAGAAACACTAATGAGTAGTTTTAAAAAAAGAAAAAGAAAAAAAAAAAAGTTTTGGCCAGTAGTTATCTCTGGCTAATGACTGGAAGAACAGACTCATCTCTGGTTGAAGTCTAGGAGAACAGACTTACCTGAATAAATGTCTCCATCTCATACTTCTGTCTTTTCTTCAGTTTTTCTATTTCTGTCTGGCAGGTGGTACATAAGTAGATATGATTCACTGCTGGACCTCCACCAAACCTGAATCAAAATAAACACCCTTATATTCTCAACTCTGTCCATACTCCATGCATTGACAAAACGGATTTTTGTCCTGCATGTAAAACTTGCTAAAATTTTCTAGTTTTCTGTGCAAAAGCTAGGCTTTTTGTGTTAGTATTTAGAATACCAATAAAGCTTGTGGTGGGAAATAATACACTTAATGACAGATAAAGACAACAAACAGAAGGCTTTAGTGGGAGTCCCACACTTTCTGGAATTAACAACAGAAATTGGCTTGCATATATACTTGACACTAGCTTCCATGGAACTCCTTCAACACTTTATATATCTGTGTGCACTTGACCATGTCAGCTTTATGGAGTGTCTCCAGTGTCCTCAGACTGTAACAGCACACAAAGCAACAGTATACATGTACCAGTACAGCCTGCGGTTACCTCCGCTGTGAAGCAAACTTTGGTATGCCAGGTGCATGAATGCTCATTAATAATAATTTTATTGAACCTCCGGTGACGGAGAAAATAAGAGAAAATGCATACAAATAAATGCATACATACACAATTCAAAATACAGTAAAAATGCCCAGGATAGCTGATGATTATACAAAAACTAAGAATACACAGTGCATCAGCCCAGAAAGTGGTATAAAAACAATGGGCATATCATCATTCAAAATCTGTGTTTTGAATATGCCTTTTTCTCCATCAACCATATTTCCATGGGCAGGCCCATGCTACAAGCTTAATGAGATTCAGTGCTGGCTACAGTGTGGGCCTACCTGTCCTATCAGTTAGGATATTTTCTGCTACTTGTCCATGACTGTAAGATTCTTATAATAAATTTGTGTAAGTCCAAAACACAGGACCTGTGGATCCTGTTGTGATTAAATGGCTCAAATCTGTGTGCCTTTGACAAATGTAGTATGATTGTAATTCATCTGCATAGACCTATGTGATATAGTGCAAGGTCATAACAACCGAGCTTCATTATTGCGATGTCCTGGTTTCTGAATCATTTAATGCTCACTACTACATTACCCTCTTTGAATCTGGTTCCAGTATTCATACTACAGTGGGTGAAGGTATATGCATGGATAACAGAACTTGACAGAAGCGGTTCGCTCTTTATTCACCAGGTGGCACCTCACTATTGTGTGGTGACAACATTTATGCATGATACCATCCACTAGTAACTTGTTTCGGCGTTTCAGGGCGGTTCCCGATGTTACACAGCGTTTGCCAGCGTGAGACGGCGTTTGCCGGCGTTACAAACGCCGGCAAACGCCGACTTACGCTGGCAAACGCCAAAATCCAATTAAGCCTTTTGGGGCTCGGCGTTTGCCGCCGTTAGTCGGCGTTTGCCAGCGTTAGTCGGTGTTTGCCAGTGTTTGACACCCTTTCAAAGCCGGCAAATGCTGTGAAACGCCGACTAATGCCGGCTAACGCTGGCAAACGCTCAGTAGTCCTCTCAACTAGCAAACTCAATGGGATACATGTAAAATTTGAATTCAGTTGAACTGGGATTAGAGGGATCCATGGAAATTTGTGTCTTGTACTTGTACTAATCATTAATATACTTTTATTTTTTATACTCATGGGCAATACAACATAACTATCTTTAATATAATGATGATGATTTCTCCATTGAGGTGTATGTGATTGAATGACTTTGCTCATGATCACTGATATGTATATATATATTTTGGTCACCCCAATCTTGGTTGCAAAGTAAAGACAAACAAACAACCCTGTTTTCAATTTTTATTTAAACACAGCACAGCAATTTTTTATTGTTTGTACCGCACAAGTCAGCAATGCATAGCTTTGTGCTAGCATAGATGTGAATCCCTGTGAATACAATACATGGAATTTATTATTAAACTCCATTTTTTTTATTGAAGTCAGAAAAATATTGCTTTGGGCTAGCATACATGTCAAGTCTTCCCCCATAAGGCGGGAATCTCCCACTTTTTCACCCCAATTTTTTTATTCACGAGCAAAATTTTGCAAATTTGGCAGAATCTCCTGGATAAAAATTTAGTATTTTCTATTCTATTCTAAAATACAAATCTCCCCTCTATATAATACATGGGATTTAATAATAAATTCCATGTATTATATTCACAGAACGAGCCCCAAAAGGCTTAATTGGATTTTGGCGTTTGCCGGTGTTTGTAATGCCGGCAAACGCCGTCTCACGCTGGCAAACGCTGTGTAACGCCGGGAACCGCCCTGAAACGCCGAAACACACCCACTAATGCCAAAACAAGTTACTAGTGATCCCGTAATATAAAACATGTTGACATATTTTTCATGTACATTGTCATGAGAGGAACAAAGAGAAACTTGTGTGACAAGCACAGGGTCAATCAGTAGTTCATCTCAAGTAGGTACATATATATTCACGATCCACCTCACAGGACAACAATGTGTCCCTGCTGATCTCCAAAGGCTGTCTACAGATACACTTACTGATCGTGCAGAAACTGCCAGAGAGACTGAGACACTGTTGTGTACAACTCCTCCACATAGGGCCATTTCTGTGGTGTCACCCCTGTAATACAACACAGTCAGCTGCACTCTACAAGTACTTAATGTCACAGGTACAAATTTTAGTGGCTTTTGTGTTTCAGGCATTTAGCTGAAATCTGTACTTCACTATATATGACATAGCTCCTATTAAATCTCTGTTCAAGTACTATTTCATAGTTTTTTTATTTTTACGGTTTAGTGCAACCAGCAAAAATTAAAATACAGCAAAATTAAGCAAATTTACAGTTTCCAAACTGGCTGATGATCAGCACACAATCTTATATCATCAAATGTACATCAAATAAGCTGGTGGTGGCAAATCACCACTGAGATAGGTCTCTTACCAGTCTTAGATTTGAATGAAATCATTTATGCAATTAAACGCAACTCATTACATACAAGTCCCTAATTATTTATGTACCACAATTCAATAAAAATATTGTATTCTCAAATTATCTTTCAAAGAGCTTTTCTTCAAGTACAATGCCTAGTTTACATATGGTGGACCAATTAACTAGAAAAATGTGGTTTGCATTGCCTTGGAACTCATGATGCACCATCGAAGGCCATACAGAAAACAATTATCAAGGCTTTGCCCAGCTTAGCTTCAGACTAATTTCAAGGTGCCATGATACATGAAGTATGACAAAACATTGCAGAAAACTCCCGATAAATGCTCAGATTGCATTGCTCTTGGTTATAAAATTTCAGATACAAAAGTGTCAGCATTGCATTTTAATATCCTATACATGATCAATTTGCGAAAAGGTAGTGAAAAAAACAACAACTTCTTATCATTACCTCCATGTCTGCAGAGAAAATCATGGTTTGAGATTGGTCCTGGCTCTGAGAATGTGTTGAATTTGTTGATCCATTGGCGAGACACGTAAAACTTTAGGAGGCTATTCTGTAACAGCAAATATATCAACTTTTCTTATTTCAATTGCAAAATTTTTGCCCTGTTCACTACTTGCACTTGTTTTTCCACCGGACAAAGCTGGAAAATGCAGGAAGTGTGAATGCCTGCATTCACTGATATTTATAATCTAAAAAATTATTACCACTTCAAATTAAGCTTTATCATGCACTCTTTGGCCAAATTTGAGTGAACTTTGTCTGCATGTTTTTTTAACACACCACGGTGACCAAAGTGACCAGATGTGCATTCCATTTTGTGCAGAACTTTGCAAATAAAGTAAGACTAATTGCCAAATAGGTCACAGTGACTCCACAATCTAATCATTTTATCTCTACCTTTGTGGGTACTGTGTATAGTAAATTGCTTTGAGACTTTTATTGTCAATTGACACATATTTTGTGTTCAAATAAACTCCCAAATTACAAAATGCCATAAAATGGTAAATATCTTAGAGTTTTTAAAATTTCCTTCTCATAATAAGAGCCTCATTTGAAAGGCCATGTATTTCAGAATATGAGTTCAACACATCGTACTTGGGTAATCTCATTATTTCAGCAATGTTGCAGACAATGCAAAGCTTCACAACTCGCCACAGCTTGCTATGGGGAGTTCACAAATTACGACATATGACAAAGAAAACTGAAGATTAATACCAAAATCAGTTCTATTTCCAGTTGTGGGGCAATATTTTATCCACTGCCTTATCATGCTTGAAATCACTGTGGCCATCTGCCAACTTCACAACCTTTGAACTCTGAAAGGTCAAATTCTGCGTAAATTTTCCCATGACCGAATGGGACCCAATGAGCATCGGTGAACTCTGCATGGAAAGGCATTGGTAACCTGCATCCCACCACCTTTGTGGGACTATCTACTGACGATGCCTTTCCATGCAGAGTTTTGCCACTGCACACTTTCAACCCTCGTGGAATCCCTAAGCTCTGTATGGGATATCACATGTACAACATTACAGGTAATTGAGGGCAAAAACTTCAAACATTATGTTATTGCACAAAGGTAAAAACATAATAAAAACAAAAGCTAATAATACGTCTTATCTTTACCTCTGGATTTTCTATCATCTCTCGGGCTTTCTGTCGCAGACTGTACATTCCTTCATTTTTCTTCCTGCAATCACAATTCATTTCAAGCTTGTTAGGATGAGAAACACATTTCCTGTAGGTGCACATTACAATCTTGTTCAGTATGTGAAATTGAGGTTGTCAACAGGAAAGTCTCCACTGCTTTAACATTAACAAAGATATTAGCTGGGATGGTGCTTTGGCCTGTATCATTCAGCAAGTAAATATGCACATGTATGAAAAGATCCCTATTATTAAATATGAAAATATGTTAACTGTTGCAAAACTTGCAATCTGGACAATATTTACTGTTTAACCCTTTCCCCCTCAAACTGGCCAAAACCGGCTGGTGGTCAAATGTCGTCTGCTTCAGTGTATTCTACTAATTTCAACAATTCTGAAAAACAATTTGACTGAGAAATGTACATGAGACTTATCAAGATCACATGCCCCAGGTCAACAGCTTTCCTTGGCATGGGTTGGGCACTTAGTGCCCAACCCATGCCAAGGAAAGCTGTTGACTCAGTCTTAATTCAAGGGGGAAAGGGTTAAAAAGTCCGAGTTGTGTTCTCCAAACACACTGAGCTTGATATCAGAAGACGTGATATATTTTGACAAGTATTCTGTATTTTCACAATTGATAGTAACCCCCTCCCTTTTCCATCAGTATGCATCTGTATTATATCATGGCAGCTGACTGTCCCCATTAACTGGCAACAAGGTCAGAGATTTAGGTTGGAAATTAGTATGGAGGTCTCATACTGTATCATGTTGCAAGGAATCGTACACTTCTCATACTCTTTCCATCAATAATTATTATCTTTTCAGGCCGTTTACCCAAGTATTCTGGGACTGTCATTAGTTTTGCACCATATTGCTCAATTCTAAAAATACCCATCTGAACTGGTATCAGTCAATGAACAACATTCTGAACTTTAAAGCTACCTGTAGTTTGAATGTACTATTAATTTCACAAAGAAAATCAAAGTTGTTCAGGTACCATTGCGACCCAGTGAAGTGTTTGGGTGATGATAACTTATCGATCGAAAGCATGGGAAAATCACGTATGCCCTGTAAGTTTGTAAGTGATAACTGCATTTGGTGATGCTTACCTGTAGAAGAGAACATAAGCCTCACAATTCTCAACCTGTTGGATGTCTACTTCTGTCACATACTGGTCGTCAAACTCGTACCACTGTTCATTCACATGGTTCAGAGCATAGGCTGTGTAGTGACCACCTGTCATGAACACAAGATACTTTCACTCTTTGATCAGTTGAGTAACACTTTTCAAAAAGTGCAGGAAAATATTCACTTGCACAGGTACAATACAGTTTTTCCGGTCTTGAAATGCCACTCCAATGATGACTCTCTGTATTGAAAGACCACCTTTGGAAGACACTTTGTGCAGTAGTTTTCATGTTATTTATACCTCCTACAAGAGACAGCCTGTCTTTAGAGACTGCCTGTCTTAAGACACCGCCTGTCTTAAGAGACTGCCTGTCTTAAGAGCCTGCCTGTCTTAAGAGACTGCCTGTCTTAAGAGACTGCCTGTCTTAAGAGAGACTAAAACTTTGGTCATTTCTGGGATGGTCTTTGGAGACCGGTTTTCACTTTACCACATATTTCCAGTGGTTGGCTTTCTGTTATCTGTTGAACTGAGTTATTAAACTCGGGATGTAAGCCTTTGTTTGTAAAGTATCTTTTGGTGAAGCTAATCTTTTACAATAACACATTTAAGACCCTGAACCTGAATGTTCATAACTTGCCATCACATTAACTCTCAACATGGATGTTAGTACTAATAAAGTTAATTTAATTAGACCAAATCTTCAAACATAACTGAAGAAGATTTTTAAATTTATTACATGGACACCTCAACAGTAGAAAAGAAGCTATGCCAGCAAAAATCTTAGTCTTTTTTTTTTATACTTTTATGTATACTTTTTTATTTAGTTTTCAGTTCAGACAGCATCACAAAGAATGTCCTATGCCTTGCAAATACCATACCATCCCCCTATCTTCCCTGGATGCTCAAATCCAGCTAAGATGAGTCTCAATTTGTAACATTACAGAAAGTGGCCAACAGATTTCAAGTATTCATGATAGGATGGCT
Source organism: Hermodice carunculata (assembly GCA_964020975.1). NCBI lineage: Eukaryota > Metazoa > Annelida > Polychaeta > Eunicida > Amphinomidae > Hermodice > Hermodice carunculata. The sequence continues at coordinate 61,376,041 of OZ026625.1, forward strand.
GTAGGATGTTTGGCTTTGTAGGACAAACTACTGTCATAAGATATGAAATATGGTAAAATTGAGGGTATTTTGAATTTGTTTAACCCTCTGGGGTCCGAGTCAACAGCCTTCCATGACACACTGTGTGCACGGCACCCAGAGAGCACAAGGGGAAGTTCTTGATAAAGTCTTTCAGTGCCACATTTTGGACTGAGTCAACAGCTTTCCTTGGTGCACTGCACCCAAAGCATACCACGGAAAGCTGTTGACCTCGTCGATTTATTCCATGTAACTACAGGCATGCTGGTACTTGAATGAAAGGTCTTTTTGCAAGGAATCTGAATCAAGAACCCGTATCACAATTCAGAGCAGTTCCTTTTTAAGTAGTTTGACTTACGTAGCAGCTGGCACTGAAAGATTTAATCAGCAAAATAATTCTCAATGAAAAACATCAGAGGCAAGATTTTTGACAGTGGACTATTTCTGTGCAAGTTTTAATGGGAAAACACTGTGTGCTGATAGATCAGTTTTAGGTTTCTAAGGTTTAAGAAATTTAGGATTCTGAAACTGGGCATGGGCGGATAATGCAGTTATATGATTGTGCTTTGTCATAATTTAAAGCTACATTATTGTGAAAGACAAATCACCACATGTATGTCACTCATCACATTCTATAAAGGTGGCCACGACACACAAGTCTTGCTCAATGATTGATTTATTTATTTAAAATATCTACACAAAGTGACCTCGTCGCTAAAAGCTGTTTTTTTTCTGGCAAAAATAACGTTAAACATATGAGTACAGTACAAAATACTGACCTCCTGCTGTTCCATGGTGACATATGACACCAACCAGATCATACACAGGCACCGCACACTTACAGTCTGAAAAAACAAAAACATCAAAATCTTAAATCCTTTCAACTAAATAGTGTACATTTGGGCAAAACATGATGTACATAGACATCCATGTTGCATTACATAATGACAATTTTACCCAGACATTCTAAGATGAAAATTTTCTATGCTGAATTTTTTTTCATAAAATAAGTTTGTATTCCAGAACAAACATACCCTAAATCTTGCGGTGCAAGGTTTTGGAATGAGTCAGCAACTTTGCTCAGTAATGACTGGGCTCTAATTCATCTAGGCATGCTCTGAATATTTGCTGATTTGGGTCAAGTGGAGCCTCTGTAGAGCAATCAATAAATACCACACGTATATATAATTGTGGTTGTTGTGGCTCCACATGACATCACACACCTTTGTGTAAGTATACATGACATCACATACCTTTGTGTAAGTATACATGACATCACATACCTTTGTGTAAGTATGGTCCCATGTCCAGTCCTTCCACAGGGAAAGCCACGTAACTGTTGATCTTTGTGGAAAACATGAACTCATGGCGGAATCGCTTCAGGTGGATGCACAGAATCTAGTCAGGAGAGCAATATGTGTGTCAATACAGAACACAAGCTAGCCAAAGAAGCTTAATACTGGTAGACATGTACACATAATACAAAAAAAAAAAAAAAGAAGTTACATTATGCAGTTTAACATATGCTCAAGGGGAAGATTCATATTTTGCACTACAATAAATCACTGAGAAAACCATAAAAAATTGTTCTGTATTTGGATGAAAGTTCTCCATTGTACACCAATATAGTGAGACCTGTTTTGAGTGACCACCCTTAGAGCAGGCCAAATTGTGGTCACATACAGCAGGTGCACTCTTAATGGAGGTGCAATAATATAGGAGAGGTAGCAAAAGGGACTGGTAATATAGTCTTAAAGGCAGGTGGTCTTTCATTACAGTGTGGTCTCTCAAAGCAAGCTTCACCGTGCATCCTAACATAAAGTCTAGTCATGTTGTGATCAAATGATGATAATATGGTGCATATACATATACTTTGAACATTATTTGATGTCCCTTATTAGTGAAGACAGCTGCCACCAAGTTACTTTGGCAGTGTCCACTTGGCTAAAGTGACGGCAAAACTGTAATATACGGGGTTTGACAAATGTGGCCACACACATAGTAGCTTGTTTCAAAGACTAATTGTTCTCAACTCGAACATTCTGTTGCGCTTTAACAATGATGCACTTTATTCCATAATTTACCGTAAAATGACCTTGTATCTGTCACACTTTTCAAACAGAATAAAGCTGTCTTAAGGGAGGAGCATGCTGCTTGTACAGATAGAAACCAAAACCCTGTACATTACGGTTTTGCCAAAGTGATAATTTACTGGATCACATGTAATATTTTCAAGCTTTTAATTTCCAGATATGGCCCCAAAAATTTAATTTCCCACGCTAAACATTCCACAGTAAGAAGACAAGGCAAGCGTTGATAAGAACAGATACTTGGTGTGCCTGACAATTTTCGTCCTTCACTGGACTCATCGGAGGCTAATGAGTCATGACTGACCAAAAGTTGAGGATAACTGTAATCTTATGCCCAGGAGTGCAGAGACTTGAAATGTTTCAACTCCACAGTTATGTGGTTCAATCAAAACTGAATGCTGCGTTCTGTGCATGGTCTTTATATAGGGCCATGTAACGCTACTAGGAAACATCTAGTTGTAATGTTGTATCGTGACGTCATCAATTATGGGTCAGCATGTTCAGCCTCACTGGACAGCAGGACTGGGTTGTGCCAGTCATCACGGGTGACTGTGCTGGTTTGATGACAGGTCATGTTCACAGATTAATAAGAGGGGGTTACACAGTGGTTCTCCTTAGGAAAATTACAGGCATATGTAGGCCAATCTTTTGGGAAAATTTATTTTAGACACTAGTTAACACTTTCAGTGCCATATTTCAGACTGAGTCAACAGCTTTTCTCCGTGCACACTAGGTGCAATGCACCCAATATGCACCAAGAAAAGCTGTTGACCTGGGATAATCTCTCTGGAACTATAGGCATGCTGGTACTTGAATAAAAGGTCTTTTAACAAGATACGAATCTGCCATCCAAATGATAATTCAGACTAGTATGACTTAAGTGATCGACTTTAGTCGTGATTGGCACTGAAAGAGTTAAAGGACAGTAAGATGTCCAGCCAGTTGATTTTGTAGTTTTGCTGTCTTACATGGATGGATGTTTTTTTTGTTTTTGTTTTTTAATTCTCTGTCCTTGAATGTACATGGTGTGCATATTGTATACTCCAGCTGTACCTACCTCTGGCAGTTCCATCACCTTTGAGTACTTCACTCCGTTTCTCAATCTTAAAACATATACATACAAATATAATGACTGTACTTAATTATACAGTCACTTAATTGAATGATGATTCACAGAAGTTGCTTATAAAAAAAAACTGAGAGAGTAAATGTATGTGAAGGATTTTTTTAACCTATGAGTATTGGATTAATTTCCTGTCGTACGTTTACGCTTTTAAGAAATACTCTTTGCAGATTTATAAAATGAAGAGAGAAGCATAAAAACACTGAAATGACACATTGAAGGTTAGCATTTGTTGTACCCATTTTGATAGTCACACTTACATACTGTGGTGGCAACCTGGACCAAATTACCTTCCCCTATACAGATCTAGATGAAAGCTAAACACTGCAGTATACTTACATGCAAAACTTTTGTGACTTTCTGCCAAAGTTTTTGACAATAACTGATGGTTTTTGGTTTTTATTTTCCAATCATTTCACTTTTAAAAAAGCCATCAAGATTTCCAAAACTACAGTCTATGTTCCAACAATCTTACTGTTTGCTATATCTGCAAATACAAATGGCTGTAGCAGGGTTTTGAAAACTGAAGTGGTAGTGTTCAGTTATTTCTACACTGCTTCGGTTGTGCAACCTGATGGATGCCACTACCTACTTCTTGCATTTCTCACAGCTGTACATGTTGTCACCCTTCAGCTCGTCGGCGGAGAAAAACGCAGCCAGACAGTCCCGAAGTGTAATGGTGGGTCCCCAGAACCAACTGCTTACAATCAGAGAAACAACAATGTATATGCAGGTTTAAGCCAAAACGCACACATACGCTTAATTATACTGAAAACATGATATGGTTTTCCACAAATACATGTAACCAGAGTCAAGATTACATTGGTTTAACTGAAATCATATTAACTGTACATGATAGTAAGTCTTACAGAAAGATAGAAATCCAGTCCACACTACTCTTATTTCTAATTATAGTCCTCCCTATGTACTTAGCTTCTAAAGGTACACTGTATGCAAGTTCATGAGCATGCCAACAACATGAAATTAATTACCATGTCAAATAAGGAACTATTAAATACTCCCTTCATCTCACAATCAATTTGCATTTTCTTTTTTTATCTGCAATAAATGTAAACTGACAAACTTGCTAGATTATTTTTTTTTTTCATGCACCATGGAACCTTTTGGTCTCAACATCTTCAATAAATAAGCACACTTGCTTAGTTTTATGCTAAATTTTTACTGTTCTATGCTTATTTTTCTCCAATACAGCGAACAGGGATACACAAATTCATACCATGACAACTCAAAACAAAATATAAGATTTTGCAAATTTTACATAACACATAAGGAAACTCATACCAAGAATTCCTATATCTAGTGTTCCTTCCCCCCAAATAAAGACTGGGCAATCGCTTTATTTCCACTCATCTGTAGGGTCCCCTCAACCACTAAGACTATCCTGTAATGGACACTATCTGCAAGTTTGTGATGTCACAAGCCCATCATAAAAAAGCATGAGTAAACCTTGAATGGCTTCCAGCACCATGTCACTCGACAGGTGCACCATTTAAGCAGTCACTCCCTGCATGTGACATTGGCCTACTAACATTAGCAACATCCAATGTTACACCTACATATCCATACAGAACCCGTCATGACCTGTTCCTGATGATGCCCCACTAGAGGCGAACCTAGTCAAACTATACTGTCAGTATATTTCTTTCAAAAAAGCTGTCAAGCCCTTGCCTGGCATTTTTTTAATTGCTTAATAAAGTCCCTGTAAAATAGAGTACACTACTCTACTCTTTGGGATACACTCTTGAATGCACTGCACAGCTTATCGTTGCATCAACTTTCCTGCTCAAGCACCTTTTTTTGTAATTAAGAAATTAGTTCCCAGATAAAGACAGATAACCCTGGACTACTTGGCTGTACTTTCAACCAATAGGAGCTAATCATATCAATTGGGATCCTGGGCTGCCCCTATCCAACAGCAAGGAACTTAACAGCCAGGGGTGGGGGTGGGGGGGGGTGGGTGGGCAGAATCATGTATTAACCAGGGCCAAATTGGCTTCTATGATAAAAGTAACAACTGGGGAAAGTAAAAAGGTAAACATGTTAAAGAAAAGTCATTCACTTAGTTTTAAAGCAAACAAGACACTAAACACATTAAGAAAATTTCATTTGTTCGGTAGAAAAATTGTTATTTCTGGATGGTTAAGTAACATTACTAGTAAAAGTGCCCTGATCATGGCAAAGGAATAGTTCTGTTTTCTAACTAGGAACCGAGGGAACCAGAGTGGGTCTATACTTTGTATACTTGAATATGAATACCGCCTATTGTACACATACATTCAACTCGCCTGCACTGAATTTATTGCTGAACAAATATGCGAAAATACGGAGATGCCACTACCTTTTCATCCAGCCAAACATCCAGGCTAGCCAGCCCTGGTGCAAGTTGACCTCTCCACAGGTGCCTCCCTTGCTGTGTGAGTTGTGTGAGGCATGAAGCATGTGTATGTGATCCTTGCTGGGGATCGGCAGTGATAAATCTTGGAATGTCTCCTTCGTTGATGACACCTAACAGATATTTTAAACAATAAAAGGAGACTGTTGTAAAGGCTGTTGTCCCTGTCAGTGTTATGTTGAGCACTGAGTCAACAGCTTTCCTTGGTGCACTTCTAGGTGCAGTGCACCTAAAGCTTGCTGAGGAAAGTTGTTGACCTGGACCATTTTTTAAAAAAAAAACAAGCATATTGGTGCTTTGATGAAACATCTGATCTTTCCAAGGAATTGAGTCTGCAGTCATTCTAATAATTGAGATTACCATTACTGTTGTTATTAACACTGAAAAAGTTATGCATCCAAACACCATTCCAGAAATATAAATCATCAGAACGGTAACTCCTGTTTGAAGAACTTAACCCTTAAAGTGCTGATTTACGATTGAGTCAACAGCTTTCCTCCGGACGCATTGCGCGCAAAGTGTCCCGAGGAAAGCTGTTGACTAAGACTACTTTTTGCTTCAGACAAGGCTTGCTGGTATTTGAATGAAAGGTATCTTCATGAGGAATTTCACTCTTTTAACCATTATATGCTTAATGGTAATGAGAAAACAACTATAGCAGTGATAAGTGCTTTAAGGGTTAACAAATAATATGATTGTATATGTACATTATTTTCTGTGCACTTGTACTTCTCCTTCATCCAAATGACCAACTAAATATACTTTCAGACGTTCTTGTACATGTATATGTGCATCACAAAAATACTGCCTCTTTTGTCATTTGCTTCTCATTTACATTTCAACTAAATGTTTGGTATTATTGGCACCCAGCGGACAAAAAAAAAAGCAATTAAATTATTGGCTTGATATCAGTATGGTCTACAAGAATTTTCTGTTCATGATGAATGGCAATTTTGTATTTAAACTAACGTAAAAATATGATGTGCAGACTCATGTTCTTCAATACATTTCTATCAATATCATGTGCAGAATAGAGCACATACGTAAATATTTTTCTTTTAAATTTTAATCAGGAAAATGACAAGAAACAGAGTGTAACTATATTTCTGTAAGACAATCTTACCCTCTCACAGGTGAGGCACTGTACTGAGCTAAGGATCTTGCCATCAAAAATGTCTGATATCACACTGTGATACTCCACCGACCTCTTCTTTCCTACAAATTACAATCAATTAGTTTTTAGTTGCTGGCATCATTACATACAGTGGTCCTCATTGTAGGGGCCATTCAGAATTTTAATGAGCATAGAAAAAGTATTGTGTTTGATATGAACTCCCCCACAGCAACACAGCTTACATTGAGAATGATATATGGTTGATTTTATGGCCATATACAGTTAAGCCCGTCTAAAACTTAACATTCAAACGTATTTTTTTGTGTTGCAAAGTGTTGTACTGGGGTTTATAAAGGTTGTACAAGGTTTGCAAAAGGTTGACAAAGGGTTCGTAAAAGGTTGACAAAGGGTTTCAAATGGTTGAAACGGTTGCAAACCATTTCAACAGTTTCACCAATAAGGTTGAGAAAGTGTGTGAAATGGTTGTTAACCACTAGAGAAAGGTTTAAAAGGGTTTTAATGCAATAACAGGAAATGGTTTGGAAAGTGTTTGAAAAAGGTTTGCCTTTCACTCAAATGGTTGGGAAAAGGTTGCAAAAGGTTGATACGTTTGGTGACCGTTAAGTTTAACACGCGCTTAACTGTATACATTATGCACATCCCCAGCATTTGCTTAAACCCTTTCTTAAATACACTTTCATCTAAATGTATTTTCGCTTTAAAACTGAACTTGGTGCTATTGCAAAACATTAAACTTGTGCACAAAATTTTTAGTTTTAAGCAATATATTTCTTTATTTTACACTCCTGCTCATGCTTGTTGACATACTGACAATTGAATCTGAGTTTCACCATTCTATTGTTGTCCCCATTCAGGTCAAAGGTTGGAGCTCTCCCTACTTAAACTTGGTCTGGGTGAGAAAAAAAAAAAATTCGATGACCTAAAAAAAATACACAGCCCGACCTCCCTCCCCACCAGTGTACTTCTTGTACACTCGTGAAAATTAGGATGATTGTGAATGACCCCTTGTAGACCTCTTCACGTTCTCTGAAAAAAGTGGCCTCTTAAGACGTTCTTTCGAAATCCCATACATTATACAGGCAAATGACAACCCAATGTGGCCGACGGCTTCTGGTGAGCACATGTGCTCTCAGATCCACACATCCAGGCATACTAGTTCAAAGCGCTAGACCTGGCTAAGTGCTGTCAGTGAAGCAGTGCATCAGCATCCCTAGGTACCTCAATATTTCTTTACAAAACTTGCGAGTAGAAAATAATCAAACTTGCACATGAGATCCATCAGTCCCATACAAAACTTGGATGACTGTAACATTGGGATATTGTCATCTTGTCCTTCAAAGTAAAGGACATATACATCAAAAGTTCCCCCAATTACTTGAAAATTGTAAAAGCCGGTTTCATATGAAAATGTACATGAAGTAGCAATAGTGTTCACGAAATGCATGAAGTGTGACTCACTCGCTTAACAATCACTGATGCACTCCCAGATCTGAGAATGAGCGCCCACCTAGTATGAGATGATTCTTACAGAAAGGTAGTGAATACTTTGACTCACATATTTTGACTCTGTGTGAGTTCTGTATTTCAAACAAGATGAACACAGGAATGTCTTAGTAAAGAAAAGGGGGCATATTCGCCAAGTAACAACTTAAAGCTTAAAGTAATTGTGACATTGTGACTAACTCCCTCTGGTTCACATGAGCTGACAGGGGCCATGACATCACAATAACTTCTTCCCATGATGTCACATTCAGCCCATTCCTTACAAGCAGATCGTGTGGTGACCGCCTTTAACAGATCTGTCTTTCTGCGAGTGCAAAATGTTTAATTTTGAAGATTTACAACTGTGAAAAGTGTATGAAGAGATCTTATTGAGTCTCTTGTAACACGGCGGAGAGGTACTCATGGAAAGTGGGCTGTATTTCTGCATGACAGGTACCAATTGCAGATGGATGCAAAGGCTTATATTCTCTCAGTAATTCTGGGAACAAATTTCAACCTGAACAAATAGTTATGATATGTTTCACAATACCATATCTGTGTAATTTCAATAAGATAAGAGTTAAAAACATATTATGCAGTATGTAGAGAATTATGCATGGCTGAGAGTGAATTACCATTTTCTCTCACGAGGGACTGCTCTTGGTGGAGAAAAACACAATTGACTAAAAGTCACACGTGATTTTCCCCACCAACAGCGATCACGAATGAGAGAAAAAAGTAACTCACTTTCCAGTAACATAAAATTTTATTTAGTCTATGTTAAATTGGGTTTTTACCCTGAAAATATGTCTTAGGCCTACTTTCAATGCCGATCTGACATGCATGTTTGTTTACATTTATCTTTGTTATCCCATGTCATGTGTGATATAGGCCTGTAATCACACAGCTCTCATGCACGTTTGATTTTGTCTATGTGTACGTCACTGGTTCAGGCACATCAATTTAGTTGTAACACTGTTTGGGTCTGTGATGTAACAATGTTTAGGTAATGTGATGTACAGTGAGATACTTCTTTTGAATTTCACTCTAGAAAATGATAATTCATCCCCAAACATAAAACAAATTGTAACACAACAGGGAGGTATACATGGATAAATCATCATAAATAATGTTTTTATTACCATCACAAAAGCTAGTATTCACCTGTTGTCAATGGATGCATTCATGTAAGTGCACTTGTTTGAATCAAATCAACTTCAACTTACTGTTCCAATTTATATCATAATACAATATTGGTGTAATTGTTTTCAGCCAAATAAGTACACTGGTTCCTGTCTTGCGAGGCCTCCTGCCTTCACAGACCACATTTTCAAGGTACTGTGCTTAGTATTTTTCTTGTTATTATTATTGTCTCAAGCAACTACCATTTCTCTGAGTGTCCTTGCCAACAGATTTCACCATACCACACCTTTTATTGGGGGGGGGGGTGTTTGCGCTTTTTTTTTGTTTGGGGTTTTTTTTCTTGATTTTTTTGTTTTGTTTTCTTTTTCTCTTCTTTTTTTAGCTTTACAAAGGGTGAACTAAAATCTTGGAACATTCCCATAGCACCAAATGCACAAATGTGTGTACATGGCATCTGCAACAGCCGACAGTCACTTCATTTTATCATCCAAATTAACATGTAAAGTGGGTTAACTGCAACCTATCCTATTGAAGCATTTGACAATGTAATCTTTGTCTTAAATTTACGCAATTCCACTGGGAAATGATGAGGATTGGGGTTTAGCTTGTTAGTTGGAGACTTACCTCTTACAGCTCCAGGACCACAGGATCCGCCGTGAGGTGATGTGCCCCTCATCTTTTTCTCAGCACCAGCGGAATGTGTAGACTTGATACTTGCACTTCTAGATTTCTGGCATTGGAGGGGTTCCAATTCTGAGACAGCATCACTAAACTCACCCGAGTCTGTGGTTTCTATGGTTATGGTACCTGAGTCTGATCCTACACTGCTTCCTTCTCCTGCTGCGTTTTTACATGCTATATTTGCAGTCTCTTTCAGTTCTTTGGGGCTTTGTATTTTCCCTATCTCTGAGTCACTTGCACTTGTAACTGGGGGAATATTTTCTACATTGCAGTTGTTTTTATCTGTTCTATTAATAACAGTATCATCTTGTGTTTCTTTTGGTGATTGGCCGATGACCTCAGGTTGTGACTGGTTTTCACTTTCAGGTTTCTCTTCTCTTTGTTGTTCATTGTTGCCCTGGTTACTATCTCCATTGTCATCACCAACAATACCATGCTCTACAGAGCTCCTCTCACTGCTCATGCCAGAGTCACATGTTTCGTAATCTGTGTCTGATTGGCCATTGTCTGTGTGTGTTGGCTGCTCAATGGCTGCCTCATCGATGATGTCATGGGTGGCAGGTTCAGGGGTATCCTCATGTCTGCTCTCACAGACAAGCTCCTCCCCTTCATCATCAGTCTCCTCACAAACACAAGGCTGTTTGAGCTCCTCATGTGTCTGATCCATGAAACAGCGGAGGAACTCTTGAGAATCCTGCAACAGTAAGGTAAAGCCTTGCTCAAACAATGGCAGCTCTTTCTGTTTGTTGACAAAGGAACGTCAGGGACAAATTTGAGACAAAGTACTCATGGTAATGTTTCTTAAGTAAAAAACACCAACATGTTTACTAGCATGAGCGTTTCAATGTAAAATAGAATTATCCCAAAATATGTGTACCTTTCTCTCCAACATACAAATAATAAAAAAAATTCAAGGCAATTTCTAATGCTTAATATTGGCTGCTGGACAAGGATACGAAATACTGCCACAGATAAAGTGGTTAGTAGGACATCAACAACATCAACCACTTTGTAATCAATCCTGCTTTCCCCCTAAAATCACCTAAAAGTGCCCAGGTGTAAACTCATACCTGCTTTCATGTTTTTGCTTAAATTTCACCTGATTAGAAAACATCTTGAACAGCAATGAGAAGACTTATGATGAAAACTGCTGATGAACTAGTCTGATTGCAACCTAGAAGTGTTATATGTCAATCTGTCAAGGAATAACACCCAACATCAACCATATGTGTGCTGTCATCCACAATCTTAACCCTTTCCCCCTTGAATTAAGACTAAGTCAACAGCTTTTCCTTGGCATGGGTTGGGCACTAAGTGGCCAACCCATGCCAAGGAAAGCTGTTGACCTGAGGCATGTGATCTTGATAAGTCTCATGTACATTTCTCAGTCAAACTGTTTTTCATAACTGTTGAAATTAGTTGAAAACACTGAAGCAGACGACATTTGATCACCAGCCGGTTTTGGCCGGTTTGAGGGGGAAAGGGTTAATTCCTACCTTTTCCAATGAATACAGTGAAACCTGTCGATTGTGGGTACCTCTAAGACTGGCAAAAAGTGTCCCACAGTTGGCAGGTGTCTACAATACACAGGTGTTTCTGACAACAAAATTGACCTTTTGGTACAGGACATAACTGTCCACGTCACAGACGTGTCCACATTGTAGTGGTGTCCACAAGGAGAGGTTTTACTGTACATGTTTTTGCTTGTGCACAACTGAAAGCTCCAAGTACTACAGTCATGTGCATTAACAGTCTAACGCAGGAGTTTTCCCTGAAGCTTTATAGCTTAACGGTGCCATAATGCTTTAGAAAAAATGTTAAGCTTTCAACTTGACCATAAAGCTTTAAATGCTTCCCATAAAGCTTATTTTTTGGAAAAATGCAAATATTACAGATTTTTAGGCCAAATGGCCCTTTTTAGGACAAAAAAATAGTGGAGACAAATACAAATGGTTATTTGAGCAGAACAAAAGTGTAAAGCTTTTTAATTTTTTCCAGGGAAAAATGGTGTAACATACAATTCTCATCAACAGAGACCACCAAGAGTATGAAAATATGTGATGAGATTCAGAATGTTAAAATGGCACGTGTCAAGGGCTTTCCTCAAAGTGGCTTAAGATGGACTCGAAAGATTTTCCTAGTGTGGGTGGCTTTGGGCCCTTGTCTGAAAGACTTATCAGTTGTAGACTTACTTGCTGTGTGTAACCCCTGAACATAGGGTGTACAACTTTATTCCATGGGCTACTCCTGTCGGTACCACATAGCTGGTCTGGAAAAAATATGCATACTCATGTTTGCGTGTTGAGAGAGAGAGAGAGAGAGAGAGAGAGAGAGAGAGAGAGAGAGAGAGAGAGAGAGAGAAGAGACACAGAGAGAGAGACAGACAGACAGACAGACAGACAGACAGACAGACAGACAGACAGACAGACAGACAGACACAGACACACACACACACACACACACACACACACACACACACACACACACACCAATACGATATCTGTTAAATTTCAGATACAGGTAGCATGCAAGTGTCCCTAGTTAAGCACATAATAATGAATTTTATGTGATTTCAACTTATGCAGTTGCACACAATGGTACACCAACTTTAACCAAGTGTAACATTTTATAGCAGACTGTCTGATGGACCATTTTCCCACCTTTTATCTTTTTTTTGTTTTTTTGAGTTGATTCTTTTAAGTAATATGGGATTCTGCTCCATGTTCAACTCATGTTATATGGCTAGCAGAAAACTGACTACCTGGTCTCTTTTAAGTTTCTCCAACCCATTCAAAAATGTAATTTCAATGAACTCTCCTGTTGACCCAGTCTCTACTGAAGGTAAATCCTTTTAGCCTTCAATACAATATCTGTTTACTTTATGTACACATTAAGTACAGTCTGTGCTGCAGATAAATGATAAAATAAAGTACATCCCACTGAGCCAATAAAGCAAAGGGTCACATGACATATCAAAATATATACTATAAAGCCAAAGGTATTTAATTTCACACAGTACAATTTTGCCAATTTCAAGAGAGAGTGAATTATGCCAAATTAACCACATAAAATTCAAACTCTTAAATATTCCCTCTATGTGATGGCAAATTTACTTATTTGTCTGCAGAAAAAATGATAAAATAATACATTTCCAAAATCAGGCACATGTATCCACAAAATTAAACATGTATACAGGTGGCACTGAATAATACGTGCCAGTCAAAAATACATGTAAAGCCAATTTTTTTTCAGAAAAATTAAAGTGTGAAATTTCTCTCTTACCTGCGTCTGTGCCACATTTCTGTGATGAGTTTGAGGTAGCTTTTGGACAGCATTGGCTTCTTGTCTGTCCTCACAAAGCCTGGGCAGTCCAAGAAGAAGCGGGTGACAGGGGGGCTAAAACAATACAAAGTGCCACATGACGCAACTCAGTTTCACTTAAATATTTATAAGCTGTAAGACTGTGCATGGGCCACAATGGTTAATCCACACAAACAGTAATGTGTACTGGTTTTCTGACCACATGAAACTCTTCAGGAAACAAGAAAAATGACACTGTGCCTGTTAGAAAGCCAATACATACTTTTCTGATGCTACATAAAATACAAGATCATAATTAACACAGGAGCTCTGAATCAGTTAATATACAGTTGAACACTTGTTTATGTGGTCATCCGTCACAAGACACCAGCCTGCTTTATTTTGATTCAAGCGTCTTTCACCCTATGTACATACAAAGACTTTTTACACTCAAAACTAAATCAAGGCCGAATTCCAAATAATTTGCAACCTGGACATGTGATTTCACTTTTAGGCCACAAGTCCCAGAAACATGCATTCCTGGCATAATAAACCTATACAGTGGTACCTCTTTTGAGAGACTGCCCCTACGGCGGGTCAAAATGTGGTCCCACAAAACAGGTGGTCTTTCATTAGAGGTACAACAACATGGAAAAGATAGCGCAGTGTTCTGAGAGAGCGGTCTTAAAAAGATATGCAGTCTCTCATTAGAGGGGTCTCTCAAGAGAGGTACCACTGTATATTCAACTGTGGCAAGTCTTGCAGAATCTGTCTGCACTATAAAATGGAACTCAAAATTCAAAGGTGTATAAACACGTGTTTTTAGTTAAAAACAAAAGTGTTTTTTGTAAAATTTTGGCTATTTCTTGACGAAACTTCACAATAAAATGGTCAAATTGGTACCCAACACATGTACCTGCTCAAAACATATCAGGGATTTTCCATAATTGTATCTGTTTGTTCACAATCGTGATATAAAAATTGAAAATGGTTGTTTTTGTGAAATTGATAAACTCTGTGGGGCTCTTCTTTTTTGATACAGAGTTAAAAAAGATCTGATCATCTCTTACAAAATCCATGATATGCTTTGCTCCAGACAATTTTTAGTGTAAATCAGTTATTATTCTATTAGAATAAGAGAATCCATTTTAGAGAGAGAGCCACATAAAACAAGACATTTTGAGCAGATACCTATTGTCAGTAATCAAGATTCGAAGGTTAATACAGTCCATTGACCGCTGTGTTAATTTTGAGCACATTTTTTTAATTTCTTCAGATTGTGTTGGGGCTAGAACTACTACATTTGGACACATCATAGAAAACACTAATGTCTACTAAAATGTCCCCAAATCTTAAAATTAAAAAAAAAAAAAAATGTCCTAAATTGGTTGGACATTGCATTAACCAGATTGTATGTCTCCATTACTTACCAGTTAGACAACGTCTGGATAGCGGCATTCATGTAGCATGTATTACCAATGTTTTGAAGACCAGTCAAACCTGAAAGTATAGATACAAATGTCCACTCAGGCCTTTCCACTGTCAGAAAAAGCTGAATATTTTGATGAATTTATCCATCATTAATAACTGTCAAACAAGAAATGTAAGACAACTGCAAATTCTTGAAGTTTGACATCTCAAGGAAGCATTGGCTAACAAAGATATAGCAACAGGTTTCAAATGTACATCTAGTATTCAAGACATACTGGTCCACTCCAGCATTAGATACAATCAATCGCTGATAACGTATACAAACTGTCAGGAGCAGTGTTTCTGGTTGGGACGAAATGATTCTGGGCACAAAACCACAGACATGAAATGCGGACATACGCACGGAAAAAGCAATTTCTACATGCCCTCCACTGTTACGAGGGTAGCATAATTACTAATGCATTTATGAGGCGGACTGTTTTTTTCTTATTGTCTGAGGAGTCCCAGCAAGAATGAAACCAGTATCAATTTACATCTTGCCCATCATGACATTTGCTCCGTCATTACATATGCAGATTTTAATGAAGGTCCTTACATTTTAATATTGCGCTTGGATACACACATATTTAGGACATGATAATGAAAGCACATATGTTATCAGATGCCAGGAATCTCCCCCAAGAGCTATGCACAAGTACAGTGCACTATATATGTACATGTTCACAGTACAATTATCTTTTGTTATTGATGATAGTGATGGACAATAGCTTTCTTATGTGTGCCCAACTGACATCAAGGAAAGCTCTGGTCCTAGGGCATGCCATCATGAATGGTCTTACATACAAATCTCAGCAAAAATGTTTTCTAGTCAAAAGAAATTGAAGTGAAAACGTTAAGGCAGACAATTTACATCGAGATGCTTTTGGGTAATTCGAGCGGGAAAGGGTACAAAGTACATTTTACTCAAATACCGTATTCATTCCAATTAGTGCACATGCCCCAATAAGGGCACACCCCCACTTTTACTGAATTATCCCCAAGTTACTTAATGTGAAACTGGTATGGTTCTCAATGTCACTCTTTTATCACCATGCATGACTAGCTATGAAATCAATAGTTTTCCAATCAAGTACAATTCTTTATCACAAAAAGCATGATGGTTTGTTGCGTTTTTTAAATGCTCTCCACCTTATCTGCATCTCCGTGTGTACTTTGAAAACAAGAACTCCCTCTTTGCTGAGCACTTTCTGTCATATTGCACATGCTCAGTCGCCACTTCCTGTTCAGGTAGCCACGCTGGTTTGCTCACATGGGGGCAGGCCAAGGCATTTAGTTGGCTGAATGTCACCTCTGTTTACCAAAATTTTTGTTTTTTATCGACAGAAATAAAGTTTGATATGTATGTTAGCATCCTATGGTGCTTAGGTGAGTCTACAAAACCTATATTGATAGTTTTACCGGCGATTTCACTGACGTGAACATGATGACTGTTCCAACTCTTTGGATGACTTGCCATGGGAAAAATGGGGGTGTGCGCCGGTGATCTATTTTTCTGGGCTGGATTTTCATGTGAAATATATTTTTTAAAGCGCACAGTGTGCCACTTGGAATGAATACTGTATGTTGCATTCATCCTGCTGAACTCCTTTTGTCTCTTTCTGCCACAAATTTACTCGGGGGGGGGGGGGGGTGGTAACTATTTGTGGGAAGCATTTGATATTCAACTTAATCCACACCATGGAAAATTGTCAAGATAGATCCATGCCCTGACTCCTTGGACACAGACTAATTTTGCACGTCCTTCTTTGTAGGGGCTGTGTTGAATTTCAAGTCATCTCCAAGAGTAGCTAGAACCCCGACTGTCCCAGTCCATTATCTATGTAAATAACATTATGTGCCACCTCTGTGCCCATCATCCTGTGTATGGCCAGCTGGCACAGCAATATTTGGTAGTACAAAACGACTGGTTGTTCTTGGTGAGCATCTCAGGTTGGAGATTAGAAGGTACAATTTGGCAACTTGTTTTCTTTGAACACTTTCCCAAAATCAAAAAGTGCCGCCTAATTGCTCTTAAGACAGGGCTGAGCTACTATTTAAGACGTGAAAAAAAGGAACTACCCTTGCATGTTCAACTGACAGCATGTTGTTTTTTAAGTCTTGGACTGACGGACTTAATTACCTCTTGGCTTGTAATCTTCTTCTTCCTCGTCACTGTCAGATTCCTCCTCTGGCGGTGAGGATGAGTGCATGGGGCTGGAGCAGGGAGATGTGGCATTATCACTGACCGATGGCAACAATGATCTTCCTCGCATTCTGCAAACAGTATAATTGTCAAACACTTAAGTGCACATTAACTCTTTCAATGCCAACTGCAAATAAAGTCAAGCTACTAAAAAAAACTGCTCTGAATTATAACAAGGTGGATAGATACATGTTCCTTGTAAAAAGACCTTTCATTCAAGTACCAGCATGCCTGTAGTTACATAGAATATAGTCGTCCAGGTCAACAGCTTTCCTTAGTGCACCTGGGTCACAATGCACCCAAAACGCACCAAGGAAAACTGTTGACTCAGTCCAGAAAGTGCCACTGAAAGAGTTAAAGGCAAATACAGTGAACTCATTCCATACGGGTCCCTCAATTCACAAAATACAGTAGTCCCTGTCTTGAACAACCCCTCCTATGAGTGAACACTTGGTTTGAATGACCACATTTGGTTGTGGAAGTTGTTTTTCTTTAATAATTTGCCACCGCATAATACAAATTTGAGCCATATCCGGCCACTAAGCCTCAAGTCGGCCAACAAAATACATGCACGCAACTCACCCATTGTTATAGAATTGACATGATTCTTGTCAAATTTATGGAGTGCAAACAATAAAGGGTTTCTTTCTACAGTAAATTTCTTGAAACAAGTATTTAATTTGATCAATCAGTATCTGCTCCTCATTTCAAATTCTCATGAGCGTGGGATCTTTCCATTTAATTACATTTTTATAACGGCAGTAAATGTAGTCCGCATGTATCAGGCCTCTCCATAGCAGATCTTGGAGGATTTCGAACACCATTATTTCCTTCTCAGTATGCTAGGATATTATGGATTGTTTTCTGAACTAAACTTCATAATGATAGGCAGAAGTTTACTAATGGGAATTTTATCACTCCCACTCATGATTGTTCACATCATCCATCTTGAAATGCTTCAAATCCGAATGCGAGAAGAAGGCTGCCGAAGCTCTCAGGAAACGCCCGGAATGATTTTTCTCGTTTCCCAGAGATTGTCAGCCCAAGTGGTCATCACTTTTTTTGCATGCGAAACTTAACCTAATTATGGCAGATAAGTAGAAAGCCACAGAAATATTATTACTTAATATTCTAGTTTCTATTTGAACCATGTTTTACAATAGTATAGTCTATAAAATGAATGATGATAACTTTCACTGGATCAAAATCAAATGGAATCCAATTCAAATACGTGCTTGCCTGCTTGAGTGTGCGACCAACACTGACAACGTGGCCTGATCCATTTTTTCCCACTGCTCAGAGCGAGGTAAACATGGCACCCAAAACACACGTGGTGGTAATGGGAAAATGCCAAGTCTTATTTTGATCCATAACGTATGAATCACGGTAAGTTAGGCTCCACCAAACGAGTAGAATAAGATTAAGTCAGTAAGTTATAAATGCCAAGCTGATTACCTTGCAAGCAAAGGCTTCACACCAGGCGATCCACCAGCCCATTGAGCGTAATGGGAGATGGACAAAACTCAAGACTGGCAAATATTTGCAAGTTGTGAAACATACCGTAAGTGAGGACAATACTCTTCAGTAGGTCAAGGTTACTTCTGTTTGACCTAACGACAAAGCTTTGGTACAAATGCAATGAGCAGAGATATCATGGCAAGGCCATTTTTCTTCAATGCAGCACTGTGACCTTAATATGTGACCCAGTGACCTAGTTTGCACTGGGTGTCTGAGGCATCCTTAGGACCACAGAGACGGGGGCAGACAGACATGCCCAAGACTGAAACTTTTTCAGGCTGCTGGTGTGTAAGATCACACCTGGGACTTGGGGAGGGGGGGTCAAAATGCTACTTTTAAAATTTGTCATATATAAATCGAGAACTCCCATTGAGTAAAATCAAACACAGATATGTGTATACACTTGTTTATTTAAACCTGACAAGACAATACTGAAAGTGTAAAATATGTTTATGTAACTTTCCTGTGTTTTTTAGTTGCTTCTTTTGCACGATGAAGCTTTAATTTGGAAACGGCATTAGCTAATTTAAGTTCTCTCTCTTTTTATGTTCAAGTTGTCTGTGTCCATTCAAATGCTCCTTATAATGCTTGTACGCCCTGTGACATTGTTTTCTCATGTTTGCTGATATTTTCAAATCTGTAGATTTCATTCCCCTCCTCTTAAGTCCATGCTTCATGATGGAAAGTTCCTCATATACCAGGGCTCTGTTATTTTAGCTATTCATTCCAAGTGATGAACACTAAGTTGGTCAGAAATTGCATGATTTATATTTCTGTGCACTTTCTATTTCAATTTACCTGAAAAATTTGATGCCCTAAGTGGTGTCAAGAGTCTCACCTTAAGTGCAGTGACTTTTTTTACCAAGCAACATAGGCCATGCAACACAAGTGAGTGTACACAGGTATGCTCCAAGCCATGATTTTCAGCTATATACATCTGTTCTTTCCGGCCTTCGACCATGAATTTGATTACTATCGTGTTCTTTCATACAGATTTGTTCCATTCAAACATTTTAATAAATTAAAGCAACAAAATTTTGTTAAAAACATCAATAACTGATGCCTCACTAAGTTTTGGAGGTAAATTTTACAGTTGTATCATTCAGAATGTCGTGAAAAACAGGCAGTTGTTGACTTGTTATCCATTTGATAAGAATATATATATTTTTCACCACGAAATCAAAATAACCATCCGCAAGAATTGAAGATTGTCTACGATAAAATGCACACACTTGTAGGTAAATAAACACTGGGGGCCACGGGAAAGCTGATTGAAGGTTAGCTTGTGTTGCTCGTGGCTGGACTCCACCATAGTTACACACTATGTTCACATACATTTCCAGTACATGTGCTCGAACATGGTGTGCTAGGGATTAATAAAAAATCAAATTGTCAGCAAACTAAAAATGCACATTTTACCACTGATGTGACATTTTAGGTAAAAGATTTGCACCGTTCAGCAAATCCATGCTGTAATCACCAGCGTCAGCTGTAGCATCCGTTGTAAACACAAAGGCGTGGGCCAGACTTGGCGACTTGCTGATAGGACAATGAGGCCAACAATGAAATGCATAATTATTTACAGTCCGGAAAAGTTAGGTACAACAAGGTATGAACAGGTTTATTGTATACAAACTTGTCCCCACTGATTTCTCCCCATTTATAACAGTCAAGTCTGCTTCCTTTTTAAAAAGGAAACTTGTTTTTTTTTCTCAAGATGGAAATCCGTCTGTAGCCGGACGACTCCCACCCCTGTGACCAACTGTCATAAACAATTGGTGCAGCTACAAGTACAATGCGAAACCTAAAATAAAAAGATATCATAGTACCGCCATTTTTCTTCAATGCAGCACTGTGACCTAACTATGTGACCCAGTGACCTAGTTTTTGATAGGCTTCTGAGGCATCCTTCGGACCGTCATAAATAATTGACGAAAACATTAAATATTTTTCAGATATTGTATTGACACCATTTTTTTCTTGAATGTAGTACTGTGACCTAGAGACCTACTTTTATATAGGCACACGAAGCACCTCAGTGGCCCATGTGATAAAAATTTGGTTTTTGTAAAGTGAGTATTTTTGGAGATATGGCGTTCACATGGCACCGACGGTGCGACATCTCTAGTATGTTACACTTATTTAGAAAAACATAACCCATATTCATAAATTTCAAACCCAACAATGACAGTAAAGAGATTCCAGAGACGCATAGATGATGACAATACCCCTCCGGCCTAAAAGGCCAAGGGATAAAAACAATAATATTTGACTGAGAATTATGGATGAGACCTATCAAGATCACATGCCCCATGCCAAGGAAAGCTGTTGACTCAGTCTTAATTCAAGGGGCAAAGGGTTAGATTGCATTATTTAAATACATTTTATCTTGTAGATATATATCCCCGATTCATATTCCACACATACCTGCTGGTAGTACAATGAGTAAATCATGACTGAGACAGATGACACTGGTCAGATAGGTAAATCAATATTAGACTATCGCTACTGTACACTAGATATGCTAGCAGGCAATATTAAACATGAACTGATAGTATACTTTTTGTCATGAGGCTGGGTATGCAATTATATTCAATAGAGTTTAGTTGCTTTTAGACCAGTGTCCTCGCAGGAGATACAAGTTATAACAACAAGCATAGCATCAGTCCATTAATGGCATATTTAATACCCTTGGGATACACGCAGGAAAGCAACACAAACACTGGGGTGGATTTTGCAAGCTTTGTCAACATTGTACTTACATGAGTGGCGGGTTGTTCCCATCTCGAAACACTTCACACTCACAGCTGTAACACCAAATACGCTTGGTCGTCATGTTCAACGTCAAGTAATGTTTTCTTTCCTATAAAGTAAAATAACAGAAAAAACAAAACATTATTATTATTTAAAAGCCACATGAAGTAAATTGCTGACTGGCATTCTGACAGTTTGGCAGATCTGCTTGCTTTGACCCCAAACTGTCAATTCACAAATGATCTCGTACAACAAGTGGACTTTCATGCCAGGTGAATTAACTCTTGTAGTGCTAAATGAACAGATTTTATGCTCAAGTGAATACTTTAACCGATTCCTGATATTCTCTTTAGAAAGACCTTTTTACTCAAATACCACCCTGTGTACAGTCCCAAAGATGGGCCCAATGGCCTACGTCAACAGCTTTCCATGGTGTGCTTTGAGCATAATACACCTGAAGTGTGCTGAGAAAAGCTGTTGAGCCCGTCAGGTAAAATGTAGCATTGAAAGAGTTAACACACATTTTGTCACACAAAAACAAGTTTACTGCAACAGATGGTCTTAAAAGCATGCATATGCTGTGAATCTATTTGAAGTATTCATATTTTCAGTTTTTCCATTCAACTCAGTTGGTTCAGTGTATTGACTTAACATTTACTATTCCACAGTATGTATATATTACAAAGTATGTGACTGTATCAGGTTTGTATGCTGTAAATATACAGTAGAATCTCCAATTAAGGCCATCTCCATAAAGAGAACATCTCTGTATTAAGACCACCAATTTACAGACCCTCATTTGTTTATTGTTACTTAAATTATATCCCCATTAAGACTACATTTTTTAGTCTGTTAGGTGGTCTTACTGGGGAGATTCCACTGTATGTACCAGTAGTACATGTATCAAAGTAACACCAAGTATCCTTTATAACCTGTCACCACTGGGGACCCAGCAGAAAGGCTCAGATGTTAAGTATTCCTCAATTGGTGGGCAAGGTGTGGGCAGAGTATCTGACATCCAGGACATATCCATTGTACACCCATGCTGTAATATAGCGCGACTCTTTCTCCATGCACCTTTCTCTTTCACGTACACATACATCTTCGGTATCACTCAAACCATCTTCAATGCAATTGCGACAGTTAGGACCAAGAGCTTTAAATTTAATTTTGAACTGTTTTTACAATATTGTACTTGTCCTTCAGTCCCTCAAATCATCCTGTACATGTGAGTATTCAGTACATGGTGGCAGGACTATCTGAGCTTTGGTGGCCTGAATTAACTGTTTTGAGTTCATAAGTGAGATATTATCAGATACGATATACGCTTGGACAAATTGTAAAACACATAGTTTTATTCATTTTCACTGGGTCAACAGCTTTCCTCTGCACACTCAGGGGGCATTGCACCCAAAACACACTGGGGAAAGTGTTGACCTGGACTAGTGTATTCTCTGTAATTGTACGCATACTGCCACTTGAATGAAAGGTTTTTTTTACAAGGAACGTGAATCTATCACCTTTACAATAATTCAGAGCAGTTCATTTTAAGTAGTTTGATTTTAGTCCCAGCTGGCACTGACAGCGTAATACAGCTGTATAACCCATTTACTGCTCACACAACTTTTTGCCACAAGATGAGCGGCACTGCTCCACATAACAAGATACCGTGCAAAGCACTTAAAACCCTTCGGCCAACACGGTTTCACATGTTCAGTGACCCAAGTTTGACCTTTGAAGGACACTCAAGGGAAAATTTAGGAATGTCAAATGAAAGCACATAAATACTGTGCTATTCATGTTCAATAGTAACCAGGGGCATATGATCAACCATCCCACAGGCATACAAAAAAAATAGGATCTTGACCCCAGTGTGACCTTTCAAGGTCATCCAAAGTAAAATTTAAAAACACCAAAGGAAAGCCCATAGGTACTTTCTATTCATTTTCAACAGTAACCATGAGCCTCCAGTCAACCATACCCAAGAAATACAAAATAATAAGATTTGCCAAGTCAAAAGAAGGTAAAAAATAGGTCATCCACTTTCAATACAGAATATAATGTGGGCTCAGGCTTCATTCAAGCAACGAGAGCAACCAAGTGCTGTACAAGCATGCAGTGGTTGGAGAAGCCCTTTCTTGATATGTTTCTATTATCACCAGATGCAACCAAATTCTGCAAGAGATTGCCCCTGATCTTGAAAAATAGATCAAGATCAAAGACGTTTGAAAGCTTGGTTTTACAATGGTGCAAATCCATGCACAATTTGGAAATCAGATTTCAAAAACCTTCTTAGTTAGAGCAGTTCTGCCATCTGGATGCCAATCTTAAAAATCCACTCAGTTACATCAGCACTTCTAATGACTTTTTACCTTAAAAAGTAGCTCAAATATAGAGGTATGACCTTGACTTTACATAGGTTTTTAAAACACTCTATGATGCTTCTTTTGTGTAAAATTCGGATTGATAGATGCAGACTTTCAATAGAGGAGTTTCGGACCCCAGATGGCAGCAGTTGACGGTGTTTATTTGCATAAATAAAAAATTAAATTTGGCTGTTTGAAATCCAAAACTTCAAAGGGATTTGTTGTTATGCAAATAAGTATAACTATGCAAATGATCAACCCCAAGTGCTGTCCTCTGGGGTTCTATTCAATAGTTAGTGCGGTAACATTGCTCTGCATCTGTATATGGGACCAGTGTGTCCTTGAAATGTAAGTCAAGTTCAACCATGCTTACATACAACATAGATCTCACAGGGATGTACAATCACATGCAATTTAGAAGTCCCAACCCAAAAACTTAATTCTTAAGTTAAGTTATAGTGGTAACACCAGAGGGACGGAGGTACAGACGGAGGGGCGGACAGATGGAAGGAGAGGGGATGATAGTACCCTTCGGGCCTGTACGACTGAAGTGTAAAAAGGGCTATACAATTTTTTTTCAGCATAGCCTGTTTACTGGTTGCAGGGAATTTCCATTTGTGCAGGCTTGTAAAAGGTTTGAACACCTATCATTTTGAACACCTCTCCTATTGGCTGGCATGGAAAATACTTCAAACTCCTTGAGTGATTCAACATCATAGGTATATGGTACTACATTGCAAATTTTAATAAGATTTCCTTTGTCCATTTTTTTGGATATTTCAATAACAAAGAATGTGTCTTAGTCACAAAATGTACACCTATAATCTCCAGTGTCATTTCTCCGGTCAAATATATAGGTCTTGCTTTAAAAAAATTTCCAAAGCCTAGCTATTATACATGTAGTTTCAAAAATTTCCACTGACAATAATTTAACCTTTCCATGTCACTCAAGGTCAAATGTGACAGCACCAAGTGAAAACACGTCATTTCCCATTCATATTTAATGGTAACTATGGTTGTAAAATGTACGAGTTCCCATCCTAAGATTTTAATGCCCCTCCCCCTACCCCGACCTTGATTTGATAATTCAAGGTCATTCATGGCCAAATATGACAGCACCCAGTGGAAGCTTACGTGTTATTTTCTATCCATGTTTCACATAATCATGGTGCCAAAATGCACCATTTTCCACCAACAGAAAAATTAATATCTACCTATAAAGTGCTCAACAAATCTTTCTAAACAATAAACGATGGACACTTTCCCAAATAGAAGAATCAAAACATATCAAAAGCTACACTCTGAATGCCATTTAATTTTTAGAAACCTTTGTACAATAGTTTTACAGGAGAGGTCATGACAAAATTGGCTGGATGGAAAATCACGATCACTACATCCCCTTTACTATTGTGTGGGCAAAGGACAAAATATTGACAGTATTATGGATATGTTTCCTTGTGCTAACTTGTCTCCTGTTAACTACCTTTCTGCTGGTACATCAGGGTTCTCCACAGGCCAGTTTAGTAGGATAGCTCACCAGGCTATCCTCTGGGGATCACCTGCTGAAATTTCTGCCACTCCACCCCCCACCAGTGAAACACAAACTTCATTCATACAAATAGGTCATTATTTTTTTCAATTTCTATAATATTTATCCACTGTTTTATCCGGGTAATCTTTTAAGGTTCTTAAAGTTATTCCAAAGTTCATTTTGACACTTTCATCAATATACATGTAAAGTTGATCAAAATGAAAGAAATGTGCTGTATTACAAAATGTGCTTAAAACTTTTTTTTAACATGATGGTTTGTGACCATCTTGCCAAATATTAAATTTTGGTTGTGGAGAACACTGGTGCTTGTCGGCCTATGGTGGTAGTTGGGTCAAACTTAAAGACGTTCGGTACACTGGTTAAAAGAATTTAGAAATCTCTGGTTTTTGAAGTGAACCAAGATATTGGCATTTTAAACAAAATGCAAGCAAAAAATTGGCATGTCGGGGTGCTACTTTTGTCGCTAGGTGGCGCTACATGTAAGGACTATAGAAATTTGATAGCAAATATTACATATGTGGGTAAAAGCAAAAAAAAATAAATTAAGGATGCAAAAATATGCATAAAATAACTCAATATGAGTGTATGCAATGTATATCAAGCCTTTTAATAACAAATATGTAGAAAAGTTTGAAATAGAAAAAATATTTGCAAATCCCTGAAAAATTGTAGGGGGTTTCCAAAATATGCACTGATCTCATTGATTGACAAAAAAAGATATCATATGGTGCTATTTTTTCCGCAATTGTACAAAGAATTCACGCATGTTGACTTAATTTGTTCTAAGTTCATAGGCACAAGGTATCCATTCATTGTCTAACTTCGATACCATATCCATATACATGTATGTAGGTTAAATAAACGGCAGTACATCGTTAATTTTATATTCCAGTCATAACATATACTTTCATAGTTTTACTGATCATGAGAAGAGGCAAACATTTTAAGATTCTCTCCATAGTGCAATACAGCAATGTGGAAAAAGAAGTAAAAATAAGAATATCAAAATTATAGTTGCCTTAATACATTATCGAATGGTAACACAGGCAGCACATTATCAAATATGCCTGTCCCACCTTTTGACGCTGGGGTATTACTGTGGTTACCCCCCCCCCCCCCTCCAGTTGGGACAGCGTTTATCGTACCACATTCACAAGAAATGTAAAGTACACTGGCCAAGCCATATCGTTTTTCTGATTCTGTATTTTTTAGGGACAACGTTTTTTTTTTACATTCCTCGCATACAAGATTATCGGCTAGTACACTTAGTTCCATTATTCTGCGACCTTCGTCCCAGTTATAACTGTCAGTGTTTACATGTTCATGTGGCATTTGGGGGGTGGGCGTGGCACTTTCGACGGTGGCTTGGTCAGCGTTCGCTGATTGTGTACATGCGTTTTGGTCTACCACTGCCGTGTTTCGACGTATTCTGCCTTGTTTTAAAGCATTTAGTCCTTTGTTTTGGCATTTGTTAACAAACCGCCCATTCTTTTTCCTTTTCACTCTTCGTAAACAATCCATATTTCTCAAACGGAACTGCACAAAATAGGAAAAGCGAACAGCAGCTAGTGCAGGTATCGACAAATACCAGCTCTAACTGTGTAGAGGCATTGGACCATAAATGGTTGTGCTTATCGCGGTGTACCAAACGTCTTTAATTGTTGTAATTTACTACAGTTATCCAGCTACCAGGAGTAATTACAGCAGGCCTGTAAACAGTCCTTACTGACAGACGTAATGTCATTTCAACGTATCTGATTCAGGATATCTCAAATTCAAAGCCCACATTGTTTGGTGCGAGCTGGCCAATTTTTGGGTCTTCTCTTTTTTCCTTTGCTAGTCCTGAGGGCAATTATTGATATTTCTAATTGCACCCAGGGCAAGCAGTGTTCATTCTTGGGTGCGGCCTTGCGGGAGTAGCGCACTTTTTTCAGGGAAGACGCACATTGATTTGAGTGACGGGGCCTGCCGGGCGCACTGTATAAATTTCTCATTTTCTAATTTTGTTGTAAATTGTGAATACTTGATGTACATTTTTAATAAATTCATGATTTCCAACCTAAGCGTGTAGGTTTTCGAAGCTACAGAAATCGAGTGCGCACTCTGTCAGGTGCTTCTCGTGTACATTGGTGGGGGGGGGGGGGGGGGGGGTTAAGCACCGTGCGGTCATGTGGAACGGCAGCTCTGATTGGACAGAGCACAAAGGTCTCTCAGTCATTGTCCAATAGCAGCCGTATTTACATGGTTACACTTCTATGAACAACGCGGTCGACACGCTGCCTTTTGCGACTCCAAACATGCCTGACAAACCGAAAGCAGCCGACAGTGAACAGACTAAGAGTGACCCAGGGGTCACATTATGCGTGCGTCTTGCGTCATAGACGCAAAAAATGGAAAGACGCCAGGAAATCAATAAAACATTGTTATTTTGCGTCTCTGTGGACGCACGTGCAAAAAACACAATGCATTTTGAATGATCCAACTGCAAATATTACCCCAAACTTAGTAACTTTGCACCTTTGTGGTCACGGTGTTTCGCATCGTCCACCATGACCATGATTATGCATTATACTGGTGGAATTCTCTGATGTTCGTCTTTGTTTGTAACAAGCTCTCTATTTTGCTAAGAACAAATATTCCTGGGGTATTCCTGCAAAGATCTATGTCATTTCACCTCATTTTAAATGCGCTGAGAGCATTTCCAGGTTCCTCATTGGGTGGATTTGATCACGTGCAGCTCACTGTCCAATCAAACTCATTGCTGCCCACACATGTGCCTGTCTCATGTGTGCTATGTTGGGGAGGAATTAGTCGTATTAAAGCAAAGATTATTGGACCAAAATGTTTAATTTTCACATCATATTTTCACCAAAAAGACTTCCATCGAACAAATCTAGATACAGATAAAGGCACGAATTAAAAATTAAATTAAAAATTCCAAACGGAATGCAAAGGAAACACGCAGATTAGTCACTGCATGGTCACACGTGGATGAAGCGAAGATTTGCGTAAACACAATGTGATCATGTGTTGTTGATTGCTGTCTCCTATGCGTCACGTCGTCGTTGGTGAGTTTTCACAAAATTTTGATGTTATGATTTTATTACATTGTTTGAATGGAACAAATCTGTATGACAGAACAAAAGAGGAATGAAATTCACCATCGCAGGCCGAAAAAATATACGTACAACATAGCGGAAAACCATCCATGCCTGTGACAGGCTGTGTACAATCGCTTGTGTTGTGTTGTGTTGTGTTGTGTTGTGTTGTGTTGTGTTGTGTTGCACGGCCTGTACCGTGTTGCTTTGTAAAAAAAGTGACCGCACTTAAGATCAGGCTCTTGACACCTCCTACGGCATCAAATTTTTCAGGTAAATTGAAATAGAAAGTGCACAGAAATATAAATCATATAATTTCTGATCATCATGTGGAATGAATCGCAAAAATAACAGAGCACAGGCATGCTCAATATGCATGCCGCTTGTTGTGCAAGAGAGTAAAAAAACTGCCCGATGGCACACGGTGTGCGATAACAGATACTGGCACAGTTGCAGTGTGCTAGGGGTTAAGACCACTTCACAGACCATAGTTTGGTAGACTAGGGACGTGTTATAGACTCAGTCTTAATAGCAGGTCCCTGTATAGACTGAATCCATCCTTGGTACAATCAACAAACTTTTATAGTAATTAAACTCTTTTACATTGGCACATTGGTAACTTTTTATTCAATCTTAATTATAATTATGATTTGCCTGCAGTAGCATGTAGACAATATGTTATGTTTGTTTCTAGGCTTAAATTACCTGCATGTTTTATCTATTCAACATTTTTATGTAAACTCACGCATCACTGTTTGTTGATCATACCAAATAAAATCAATCAAATCACACAAAATGAAGTCTAGTTTGCACAAGTTCAGACTGGACCCATTGACTCAGTCCATGGACTCACTATTTTTTCTGAAAAAGAAGAAAGATGGGTCCAACGGACCCACACTGAAAAATCCTTAATGGGATACCTGCTGCAACACGAGTAAGATTGAGATTTATAATTTTATTACATAAATGACACCGGGTATCATTTATGTAATGAAATTATAAATCTCAATCTTACTTGTGTTGCAGCTTGATTTATTCATTATTGTGAAACACTTAATATAAAACTTGCATGAGTGAGTTGTGAGGGAAATGTCATGGATATTTTCTGGTGTATTTTAGGCACCTGAAGAATTTTTTCTCCTTTGCTTGCTTGTTGTTGAAGTCTGTTGAAGCCAACAGTTAAACTGGAAACTTCTGGTACCGCTGGCAGATAATTTTATCCAATTTGCCCTAGTACTGTCAGCAGAGCTAATTTCGTCGAACTTGCCATAAAAATAATTGAAATACTAATTACAGTGGTAACTGATAACACAATATATGATATCAGTTCCAAGTATTGTTTATATTTCATTTATTTGTTGGACAATGAAATTGGCTGTTTTGAGTTTAAAATCTTCCTGTCCTTGAATATTTCTATCTACTTCAAGAAAATCATGATAATGTAACTGTGAATGTTTGTGGAGTCTGGGCACAATTTTTGCAGTTCTGAATCTGAGCATGTTTTATCAGAAGCCTTTCAAATTCATTCACACTGAGTGTAACAAAGTGATGGTACATTAAAGGCCCAGAGGAGGATATTTCACTCTGACTCCACTTGCTATGGCTATGCATGCACTGTGACTGGCAGTCTAAAAGTATAAAAATAACCTTTATTTGTGCAGAACTACAGTCTGATCTTATCCGATCCTTCCTGGTGCAGTTGATAACATTTATATGATTCATATACTGCTGTACAGGAATTGGTACCGCTGAAAATTAAAAAATGACCCTAAAAGACACAATTTTCACTACACAAAATCTTCAAAACGCTTGATTTTGGCCTCAGAATGCACCATTTGGCATACTTTATTTAAAAATTTTTAGGGGGAGCATGCCCCCGGACCCCCCTAGCTTGGCCCATCCCTTGCAGGGATGGGCCCCTATTTCACAGCCTCATGGGGCCCATGGGCCCCATTTTTTACAGACCAAGAATGAACACTGGGCAAGTACTTTGTGCTTTTGATTTTTGTGTAGGTCACATGACACTCCAAACACAGAACTCACCTGGATAGTTGTCTTGTTATTTAACATTTATCCTTTAGAAGTACATGTAAATAAAATTTAAATTTATGAATAACCCTAAGAGAATTAGGTCAAGGTGATCCAAATAGAATCTCAACCAAGGTTTCACCTGGACGAATTATCCCCCTGAGTTTCATCAAGTTATTCAGTTCCACAGAAACTTTTGCAACATTCTTTGTGAGTTATTGCACAGAAACCAAAAGCGTTGAGGGAGTGGAAAAAAGGGACAAGAAAACAATATACCTCCCTGTAATTCCCCAGCAAGACAAAATACAGACAAGTGAACAGTGATCCAAAGGATCTATGTCCCCCGCCACAATATACAGAAGAAAGCTATACAATGTATACAGCATGTCTGGATGCACAAAAACTGAGATGTTCTTGGGCCCTGTGACCTTGAAATTAAGTCAAGGTCAAAAACAATATATGGCACCCATGTCCTTGATATGATGCATCTCTCCTGTAAATTTCATTATTCTATCTCAAAGGGTTCTAGAGATGTGCTGCCAGCAGGAGGAAGTCTCCACTATGATACACTCGTGTAGAAAAACATGACCCATATTCATAAATATCAAGCCCAACAATGACAGCAAAGAGATTCCAGAGTTAGCAAAGCATCAACATTCATCTTCCAATACCAATGTGAAGAAACAAATTTCACTCCTGAGTTGAGACAGGCAGTCACCCACAAAAGGCAACTGGTGCTTTTAAACCGGTCCTCTCAACCTTTGAAATATTCATTCAATACAGACTATAGTGTTTCCAATATGTACAGGCCCAACCACTCAAAATCCAAATTTTATTACTTCTGCAAAAGATAAAGGAGAATTGGTAGGCCTATCACTAATTTTGGTTCTTCTGACTAGTTCGTCAGCTGAGTTTATAGCAAAAGTAGAAAGTAGGCCTATATCGTTTTTGTGATATCTATGAATCTGGAATACTATCTAATTAATAAGTTAAGTGATTGAATCACTGTTATAGAGTATCTATGCAAGGAGTGGACTTCTACAAGTCCCTCACTAAACAATTGAAGTTCTACAGATGGACGTCTCTACTATGATACACTTAAGTAGAAAAAAATGACCCATATTCATAAATATCAAACCCAACAATGACAGCAAACAGACGGACACGGCCCCTATCCCCACTAACTCTATGTCCCCCTACGCCACCTTTGGCGGCAGGGGACAAAAAAGCTGAGGCCATTTTTTTTTTTAAACTGGGCCTCTTCTGGTAAATCATATAACAAAAAGTTGCCCGCCCACACAGCCCTGAGTCAAACAAGGCTATCCTACACACATCTTATCATGCTTATACAGTGGTCCCTGCATCTATTCAAAATAAGAAAGATAACTTGAATTTTGCCCATATCACTTATGACCCACCAGGTCAGTAACTAGGTTACAACAGACTATATTGTACTGTTTGTTGTAAATTATGGCAGCTGCAGCATGACTTGCCAGACAGTGCCAGAACCACTGACTTAAGACTATAGGCTTGTTGGTACTTGCGTGAAAGCTCTTTTCATGAAGAATTTAAATATGCAATTTTTGCCTTAAATCTAGGTAAATATACAGAAAAATCAGGGACTGGTATGGAATGAGTTAAAGACAAGCACATCAAGTGAAGTATGTGACAGACAAGTCAACTTGTCCACATTTTACATGCATTTCACCTTTCCTTGGGACACTGTTGGTGCAATGTATCCAAAGTGCTCAAAGGAAAGCTATTGACTCAATCCTTAGACTGTTACATAACAATCCCTTGAATTCTGCAATGTGCTTTGTGGGTCAGGCACCAAACAACAATACTTTCCTTAACCCTTTCTCCCTTAAACCGGCCAAAACCGGCTGGTGGTCAAATGTCTTCTCCTTCAGTGTTTTCAACTAATTTCAACAGTTATGAAAAACAATTTGACTGAGAAATGTACATGAGACTTATCAAGATCACATGCCCCAGGTCAACAGCTTTCCTTGGCATGGGTTGGGCACTAAGTGCCCAACCCATGCCAAGGAAAGCTGTTGACTCAGTCTTAACTCTAAAGACCACCAACTCAGGTCACTGTCTATGTATTTCTTTACTAATTTATCTGCAATGAAAGACCACCTGCTGTATGTGACCATTTCTGTCTGGCATTAAGCGTGGTCTTAAACATGAGATACCACTGTACCTACAATTTGGGTCTGTTTACCAGGCAAGTAAACATAACTGCTCCCCACCCCCAGCCCCAAACACACAAACAACTAAAGCTTGTGAAAAACTACACTTACATTTACATTGTTGAAGCCTGAATTCAGCTACAGACAGCCAGCATCCCTTTTCGAAGTGTCAAATACATATTGGTGCGATAGGCCACATACTTTCCAATGATAGGACAACCAGAAAATTTTAAAATGGATGTGTATAATTACAGAGCAAAGTTAGACTACAAAGGGTGTGATTCTGGAAAGTATAAATTTACCAACACACGTTAAACGTGTTTGTGTTTGAGCTTTCGAAATTGAACCACTAAAATACCATTTACCATGACCTAAAATTAAACACGTACTGCAGCATTATCTGGTTGAGACACATCTGATCACAGCACATTTATGTGTACACAGGGAACATGGGGAAGCTCAATACTTTGCTCAGCATATTATAGGAAACAATGTCATCAGCAAAATGCACTGATCTTCACAGACATAAAACAGAGTTTTTAGAAGATAATTGTAAAAAGCACCAATTGGCAATTTTCCACCAGCCACAGAATGCAGCGATGAATGTTTATGCTTATATTTGTATTATTAGGGACTGGTTGATGAAAGCATCAATCATTAAACTTGACCAGTGTGCATGCCCACAGTATTTCCCACACAGAATTTCTATATTTGTCTTTTTCTTTGGTTCTATATGTCTGACTGGGTAAATATACTTCATCACCAATGGTTAAAACTGAAACTATACTTTACTACAGACCTGGATATTAGACATGAACACCTCTTCAAGCTACCAGCATTACAAACTCTTTTTTTAAGTGAATAGCACTCAGTTCAGCATAAATAATGTCCTATTTATGTATCATCTTGCTACTAACCTACCATACCAGGTGTGTAACGATACACTTTTTCACAATATGATACATATTTCAATATCAGTACTGACTATACTATACAAAACAATACAATTCGACAGTATCATATGAAATGATGAGAGTGATGAGATGATCGAGGTGTGAAATATCTATTCACCGAAATAAAGAGCTGTTTATTCATATTGTTTGAGATTTTATTGAAATAAAGAACTATAAAATACTCATGGAAATCATTTGTCTTGTTTTTCTGACATATTTAAGTAAAGGGAAAACACAACTAGCAGTATCTTGTTTGTGTGAGTCTCTTTTTCAGACATTTAACGCTTCCCCCCTCAAACCGGCCAAACCTGGCTGGTGGTCAAATGTCGTCTGCTTCGGTGTTTTCAACTAATTTCAACAGTTATGAAAAACAATTTGACTGAGAAATGTACATAAGATTTATCAAGATCACATGCCCCAGGTCAACAGCTTTCCTTGGCATGGGTTGGGCACTTAGTGCCCAACCCATGCCAAGGAAAGCTGTTGACTCAGTCTTAATTCAAGGGGGAAAGGGTTAATAATGTTTAACACAGCAGCAGCAGTTAACTTTCTAATTTAAATTATCTGGCTCATGCATTTCACACTGACATGGTCGGACACAGGCTAGTTATTGAAGATTGATATGACTTCCTGCCTGTGTCTCTTTCCAGCACACACTGACAATGTGTGCTGAGAAAGACTTACACAAAAGTAAGAAGCCACATCAATACTGCAGTAACTATATGATATCAGACCATATCAGTGTGCAATGTGTGAACATGGACCTATTAACTGGTGTGAGCCACATCATTTCAAGTTCTCACGAGTGTCGGATCTTTCCAGTGCACTGGCAGTCAATGTAGCATACTCCCCATGTATCTGGCCTCTCCATAACTGATCTCAGAGGATTTCAACCACCATATTTGTTTCTCTGCATGCCGGGATATTATGAATTGTTTTCTGAACTAAATTTCATAATGATCGGCAGAAATTTATTTGTGATAGGAACTTCATCGCTCTCACTTGCAATCGTTTACATCATCCAACTTGAAATGCTTCAAATCTGAATGCACGATGAAGGTTGCCGAAGCTCCCTGGACACATCCACAACCTCTGTCATGTGTGATCGTTGACTCATGCGGTCATCATTTTTCTTGCATACGAAACCTAACCTAACAGCAGCAGATCAGCGGAGAGTGACAGAAATATTGCTATTATAGTATTTTCATTTCTAATTGAACCATGTTTTATCATAATATATGCTATAAATAAACGACGGAAACTTCCGCTAGATTAAACTCATATGGAACCCCGATGAAACATGTGCTTGCCTGCTTGAGTGTGCATGGATTCATTTTTCCCACAGTTCAAAGCGAAGTCAACACATCACCCAAACAAAAGTGGTTGTAATGGGAAAATACCCAGTCTTATTTTGATCCATAACTTATGAATTATGGTGACTTAGGCTCAGCCGAAAGTGTAGAATAAAGTTAAGACAGTGGGTTATGCCATCAAAACAATTTTACGATAATTTAAGCTGATTACTTCGCAAACGAAAGCTCCATACTAGGCGATGCATCAGGTCCACTGGGGGTAATAGCAAAACGACAAAAATCAAGACCGGCAAACATTTTCAAGTTACATAACGCATCTTTCAGCACCCAGACACAAGTTCTTTATTGACATAAAGATTTTACAGGTTGTAATTGTTTAATTTAATACATTATAATTTTTTCAAAACATACATGTATGTAATCGATAATGATGAAGTGGTGGTGGCAGACATTTGTGTACCAGAAAAAGTCTGCCCTGGAGTTGAGCATTAAGGTCAAGCATGTGGGATTCCTCCAATGAGTGACCACCTGCATGATACAACCGCTTTTTGGTCTGCACCAGGGGTGGTCGCTCAAAAGAGCGACTACTGTATCGTATTTTTTCGATACTGGGGAGTTGATTTCAATACACATATCATGGCTTGACTGTATCACGGTGCGCCATTATTGCGGTATATCTTCACACCCTTGTACCATACTCCTCGCAATAAGAGCCCTTTCTCTGATATGGGCCCCAAACCTTCTTGGAATCTGAACGCTCAAAAATCAGACCCCAAAAAATCCATATTTAGTGATCTTTTTCACAGCAGTCTATCCGTAATGTTTAAATTCAGGCTCTAAATTGAAGGCATATTATAGTGTAATTCTGTCACCACCTGGAGTGCTAATAGGATGTATTCATAATTGAATGCGGTCCTACTCTAACACCTATTGAGCAAAAGAAGGAGCCACCTGCATCAGGGCAGATCCATGTATTTAGCATGGTCAAAACTACTTTCTCAATAAAATAAACAACACAAACACAGAATAATCTTATGAAAATGTTTTAACATATATTTGAAACATAAAGGATGCCTAAATTGATTAGAAAAGAGCTCTCTTTTGGTTGAAAAGGTGTTATTTATGGATGTTTATGTAGTATATAATTCAGATCTGCTTTGATCATGGTGGAAGCATCAGTCTGTTGCCCCGGCAACACAGGAAATGAGCAGAATCGCAGTTAAATATGAATGTCTCCTATTGGGAAGAACACAGTACTTGATGACTACCTCCCTATAGATTACCCAGTACTAAGTTTACCACATCAAAACTCCAGGAAACCTGACATCTGGCTATCAGTTGTGATCATTACTTAGTGGCTTGTTTTAAAACTATACTAAGGTCAACAAATTACACTTGTTTTCATGATTCATTTACTCTTTAGACTGACATACTCAGGATGTCCGAACACACAGAGAATATTTGAGCACAAACAAAAACACCAGTTTCTCTCTTCGAAGATGTGTAAGAACTCTGGCAGTTCAGATGATTCTAATAGTGGACAACCACAACATTCTGCTGACTGGCCATGATGGACATGAACACGAGCAGCACAAAAGACCAGCACCCAAATCAACCCCCACCAAACATACGACACGTATACCAACACTAAAGCTAAGATAAATCAGTCTACATCCTTGCTATGAACCACCTTATATTACCTGTCTTGATAATCGATGGGTGTGAGACACTGTATGATGACAAATCAACTGTTTCTGGCTTTATCTTGCAACAAATGTACATTCAAGAACAATGATGAATATATATATGTTTACAGTATCATATAAAAAGCTACATGCAAATAAGGGCGTGTTCATGCTAGGCCCAAGGACAACCTGGAAGGGCTACATGGGGTGTTGTCCTTTCCTTGATTGACTTCTCAGGTCTTGCTCCAGCTGCTCTTGAGGCAGCTGGAACATGCTTCCAGTCAATGCAAGTACCACTGACTTAAGTGTCTGGCAGATACAAGAATACTGTCACTTGAATTGTAGTTTTATTTGTTTAGTTATATTAATATTGTTTTCTTAAGAATCTACTCCTAGCCAAACACATGGCAAGATATCTCAATGGTATACGATAGCGTAAAAAATGTACCAGAAGGGTTAATATGGGCTTTGCCTGCTGCCTAATTGTTTGTTTAAATAAAATATGTCCATCCCCTAACACAAACAAATATGAGATATGCACATTAATTTCCCGCCAGAACTGCATAATTCAGGACTTTCCCCCACAAGTGGAGCCACTGTGCACAACTGCTTTCTTGCCTCCATTCACAAGAGAATCCCCTTTTGGGGGGCAAGCCTGCTTGATTGTATATTTTTAACATGGGCACTTATCCAGGAACAAACCTCGGGTGATTGGAAAATAGAATACATGTACATGTTCAGATAGCTGTGCATATGAAAAGAGTGTGGCAACTCAGCTGCAACAATGTTCACACAACAATGAGAAAAGGGAAACTTATTCCAGTATATGAGGGCAATGGATGAGCTCCGCATTGAAACAGGGCGATGGTCCCGCATGCCCAGGGACCAGAGGTTGTGCAGGTGTGGAGACGTGCAGGACGAAGCA
This sequence comes from Hermodice carunculata, assembly GCA_964020975.1. Classification (NCBI taxonomy): domain Eukaryota; kingdom Metazoa; phylum Annelida; class Polychaeta; order Eunicida; family Amphinomidae; genus Hermodice; species Hermodice carunculata. Next base: position 61,413,483 of record OZ026625.1, read on the forward strand.
CATGTTATCGGACACTGCCCGTTGGTACAAAGCATTAGGGAAAGGTTCGACAAGCCGAATTTAAGATTCCCTGAATGTATTATTGATGCTGGGGTGCTTGACGACTTCAAGCTGGTTTACGAAATATTGAAGTATTTTGATTGATTTAAGTGATATGCCAGTGATTTAATACTACCATTGTGATATAATATTGTTATCAAAATAATATATGCTGTTGTGGATCTAGTATTGTTATCATACATTCATGTGTTAATAGGATATTATGCCTTTGTACTTTGCTTTGGACCGTGGTCAATAAACACTACTACTACTACTGGGAAAACAAACTGCATTTCCTCATTGAAATGCTAGTAAGTACCTTGTTCTGAGTTGATCTTTTCAGAGTGTGCACATACATAAATGACTGGTGAGTAGCCACTGTTGACTATGCTGCTGCATGGTAGTTAGCAGACATTCCTCAATGTCAAAATGTACTCAGTGCATAGGTGTCAAAAACTATGCAGGTAATTGACTCAAAGGTGTCAGAATCACCTCTCCCCACACATGAAATAAAGAGAGCCACACCTTGAAGATGTTAGTTTTATTCCCCTCTCTTTACAGTACAGCATTTAGCACATAATGTCACAGGAGAATGCAAGTAATTCAGGGCTTTCCCCCACAGCTGGACCACTGTGCCCAGTGATTTTCTCACCTCCAATGCCTACAGAAAGCCCCTTTGCTGGGGTAAGACTACTTGATTGAATAGTTTTAACACAGGCACTTTCCACAGAGCAAGGTTTACATGGTAAAATAACATGAATATATCTCAGCTGAACAAGTTTAAGTATGGAAGGAAAATGGCCTCTAAACTATTGATGAAACCTTTCATAAAATGTTGAACTTAAGTTAAGACTACATGTATTTTATGGCAGTAAAGCTTGCCTCATTAGTGAAGTGTCCAGGGCCAGAATTTCGGCGAAAATCCGAGAATCCATTCTCGTACAGATTCTCCTAAACTTGTCTTTTTTAAAAACGAAAACTAATTGACAAAAATCCAAATAGATTCTCGCAAAATTCTCAAAACCTTTCATAAAATGTTGAACTTAAAACAATAGGTTAAGACTACTTTAGGGCAGTAAAGCTTGCCTAATCAGTGACGTGTCTGCCATAACTGAAACAATGGTGTTTTGCCCTTTAAACACCACACTTGTATGAATGGTAATATCCCACAGAGCCATATGCTGTGGCATCATGAGCACAGATTGCCAAAATGTATTCAGTTTAAAGGTTTCACAAACTACTCTGGTGATAAATTAACCCCACAGGTGTCAGAAACCAACTGACACCTATGCAAGTGTGGGTGGTCAGTACACAGATACGGACTACCGTATGAGGGTCTCAATAATTTTGTTTTTTAAAGTTTTTACCATCTTCAAATTAAAAATTAATGGTACATTACTGATGTTGACAGGCATACTAATCAAATAGTTTTACAATTTATGTTAACATTTCTATAATTGACCTCAGATTTACTTTAGAGATTGGTACTTTTAACATGCGTTTCCTCTATGCCCACAAGTGTTCACCCCCCCCCCCCCCCCCCCCGCAATTCCCTCTCAAGTCTGCTGGAGGTGAGAAAGGTCTATGCTTTGCTGGTTCTGTGAAAGGAGTCAATAGACCATGTCAGAAATTTCACCACCAGATGGCTCTGGGGTACTATCCACCCTAGCCTGACAGAGTGCCCACTAGCTAGGCATGGCAGAGTATGGCTGGTGGACAGTCTTTGAGTAGAAACAGGAACTAATCAAGAGAGGGGCACCAATTAAAGGCAAAAAGTGTGATTTAGTAGAAAGGTAAGTACTTGCTGATCAGTTTCATATATTATCTTACAGGAATTTATCCCAAGATTATAAGTTTAGTCACTTTACTCCAATGGGTTGAACCAGCAGTTTACATCACTGGTCATATATTGCTCTGTGTGTGTATAAATACCTCTCTTGGCCACACACAATTCTGTGACAAGTCAAATTATGAGACTGTGATTAAAAGTATAATCAATGTTCCATAAAGAGAGACTTTCATAGCCATACATACATTATTTTGAATGTGGAATAACCTGGTCAAAGTGCACATAGGCCACCAGTAGCCTGACCTGAGCCAAGCCTCTGGGGCCCAGCCAGTAGCTTGTATATTGGGTCACTCCAGGGGATAAGCAAGGTGTTAATGCTGCTGTTGTCTAGTTCCTCTGGGGAGAGTGCTTTATTGGTGTGCTGTGTATACAAGACACTTGTTGGTAATGTGTTTGTCCAGAATAACAATGAGGTAAAAACACTGCATACTCAAAGGCAAAGATGAAAAACTAAACAAGAAAAGGAAAAGTAACTTTATGTCCCCTCCAGTTTGAAAGTTTACCTTTTTCCTTACATTTGAACAGCTTGGCTTCCCTTCATTACCTCATACAGTTAAGTTGACAGGACACATATTTAGTCTAGCACTTTTTTTCAGACTTGACGCATATGACAGAAATAACAATTTTCATTCTGAACCTATACTCAGTCTGAAAAAAGAAACACCCCTTCCTCAATGGCCCGACCAAGGATTCAAAACCATAACTGAAAGCACACAGAACATACCGCCAATGGCATTGGCGGTATGTTCTGTGTGCTTTCAGTTATGGTTTTGAATCCTTGGTCGGGCCATTGAGGAAGGGGTGTTTCTTTTTTCAGACTGAGTATAGGTTCAGAATGAAAATTGTTATTTCTGTCATATGCGTCAAGTCTGAAAAAAAGTGCAATGCACATGTCCCATCCCAAAGTTACTTTTCCTTTTCTTGTTCAGTTTTTCATCTTTGCCTTTGAGTATGCAGTGTTTTTACCTCATTGTTATTCTGGACAAACACATTACCAACAAGTGTCTTGTATACACAGCACACCAATAAAGCACTCTCCCCAGAGGAACTAGACAACAGCAGCATTAACACCTTGCTTATCCCCTGGAGTGACCCAATATACAAGCTACTGGCTGGGCCCCAGAGGCTTGGCTCAGGTCAGGCTACTGGTGGCTTATGTACACTTTGACCAGGTTATTCCACATTCAAAATAATATATGTATGGCTATGAAAGTCTCTCTTTATGGAACATTCATTATACTTTTAATCACAGTCTCATAATTTGACTTGTCACAGAATTGTGTGTGGCCAAGAGAGGTATTTATACACACACAGAGCAATATATGACCAGTGATGTAAACTGCTGGTTCAACCCATTGGAGTAAAGTGACTAAACTTGTAATCTTGGGATAAATTCCTGTAAGATAATATATGAAACTGATCAGCAAGTACTTACCTTTCTACTAAATCACACTTTTTGCCTTTAATTGGTGCCCCTCTCTTGATTAGTACCTGTTTCAACTCAAAGACTGTCCACCTCCCATACTCTGCCATGCTTAGCTAGTTGGCACTCTGTCAGGCTAGGGTGGATAGTACCCCAGAGCCATCTGGTGGTGAAACTCATTTCTGACACGGTCTATTGATTGCCTAGTCTCGCTTGGTGGGATATGGTGAGATACGGGTCGGCACCCATGGGGACAAGCGGGATATTATTTTGGAAATAAAGAATACTTATCAAAGGCAGGTGAAAATTGTTCTTTATATAGGGGTTGGGAAGTACTAGATGAATACCAGTTTGGAATTTGTGAACTTAAATTTCTCAAAAATGCTAAGTTTGTGAGAAATGAACATATGACCCTATCTGTGACAGTGATGTGACCCGCACATACCCTGTGATCTCCTGGCGTCAACCCATCCTTAGTGGCGGGAAATTAATGTGCATATGGCGTATTGTACCTGTATGAAATTTTAGGACCCCTGCACCAGTAAAGTAGGATCTTATGACACACACACAAAAAGATGTCACAAGTATGATAGCAAGATATGTTTGTAAAACATAGATGCCCCCCTCCCTCATTACCCTTGCCCTCACTACCCTATTGATAGTGGTAGAAGGGGCACTAGTGACCTTACAAAATTAGTGAAGGTTGACCATACATCAATGTCACATATCTTTATACTTTAACCTAGCCCTTAAAAAACGACTAAAAACCTGGGCAATATAAAAGTTATAGCCGAAAAATTAGTCATCATTTAGAAACCATATTCAGCAAAGTGGCTTTATGACCTTGGAAATAATGGCAAGGTCACTCATTTTCACATGACCCTCTTCAGTTATTGTGCAAAAAAAAGGAAGTCTTCTGTCTGTGTGTGACCCTCAAAACTGGGTCAAGGTCACCCATCTACAAACTCAAACTAGCCCTTATAGGCAACCATAAAGCTGTGCAATATAAAAGTGCTACCTCCAAAATGCAAGTTATCATGCAGAAACAGTATTCAACCAAATGGCTCTGTGACCTTTGAAATTAGGTCAAAGTCACCCATCTTCAAACTTGACCTAGACCTGAATACGGACAATTATCTAGTGGAATATAAGTCCTAGTTTAAAAACCTCTTCAGTTATCATGTGGAAACCAAAGTTAACTCAGGTACCATCCCATATACAGTACAGTGGCTCTGTGACCTTTAAATGAGGTCATGGTCATCAATCTTCGAACTTCGCATAGCCCCAAATATGGACTATTATCCTGTGCAATATAAAAGTCCTAGCTTACAAACCTCTTCAGTTATTGTGCGAAAACCAGTTACTTCAGGTACCACTGTGACCTTGGAAATTAGGTCAAGGTCACCCATCTTCAAACTTTGCCTAGCTTTTGATTAGAATGATACACCTGTACAGTATCAAAGTCCTAGCTCAAAAACTTCTTGAGTTATTGTGCGGAAACCACAGTCAAACTACAATTTCTCTGTCACCCTGAAAACTGGGTCAAGGTCGCCCATCTTCAAAATCAACCTAGCCCTTACAGAGAACCATGAAGCTGTGCAATATAAAAGTTCTAGCTCCAAGGTATAAGCTATCATGCAGAAAGCATGAAACCATATTCAGTAAAGTGGCTCTGTGACCTTTAAAATGAGGTCAAGGTCATCCATCTTCGAACTTCCCCTAGCCCCAAATATGGACTATAATCCTGTGCAATATAAAAGTCCAAGCTTAAAAACCTCTTCAGTTATTGTGCGGAAACCAAAGTTAACTCAGGTACCACTGTGACCTTGGAAATTAGGTCAAGGTCACCCATCTTCAAACTTCGCCTAGCTTTTGACTACAACAATACACCTATACAGTATCAAAGTCCTAGCTAAAAAACTTCTTGAGTTATTGTGCGGAAACCACAGTCTACCGACCAACCGACCGACCGACAGACGTGCAACGCTATATGCCCCACCTTTTTCGAAGGGGGCATGATAAAAAGTACTATGTGTTGAAATTAGCTTACATGCTCTCTTCAGCCATATTATTTAATCAAATGTACTTTTCTGACACAGGCATGGTATTTGTGACATGTACTTAGCTACTTGTAGAAATTTCATGTTGTTATTGAAGACAGTGTGTTAATGTCTGCCTCCCACCCACCCCCATTAAAGACAACCAGGGGCCAGAAACCATTCCAGACAGAACTAGGAGTCCAACCACTAATTCTTTCTCTGCTGTTACCATTCATAGCAGAAACAAAGGATACATATATCTTTATGCAAACAAAATTTTAGGAAGCTTCACTCAATGTCCATTTATATACATGTACTCTTCCTGACCAAAAAAATCAACAACTCCAACAACCCTAAGAAGTAGAAGTGGGTAGTCCTATTACTCTCACTTAAGAGCCCAGAAAACTTCTTAAAGCAAACTTTCTTCTTTACTTTAATCTTATGGCATCTTATTTGCGGCTCTTAAGATGGTCTAAGATCTTGCCCAGTCAAAAAAGAGAAAGTGGGCAAGACTCAGTAAGGGGAAATCAAATCTTGCTATGACCATGAGCGAAAGAAGCTGAGTCAGTAAGACAATCTTCAGACCAGGTAACACTTTCAGTGGCTGGCTCATTAGCATAATGAGAAGATAAGAATACATTCAGAAAGAAAAAGACATTGGGTAGATGGTTTGGAACATTTGCATAAGAGAAAGGCCTGGGGGTGACAAGACTATTATAAAATCTGGTGAGATGTTTTGGTGGTAGGGTAATTAACACAACTAACATGATCAGATATAACAAGACCTTGTAAGATGTAGGAGCTAGGATATCTACAAAGTGTCACAAAACAGTATGCTTTATGTTTGTACCATCCTACCGAGCAACACGTCCACTGATTTTCCATTCTGTGTCCTCCTTTTTAAAGTCAAATCAGGGTCCAGACCATGATATATCTACCTAGCTAGAGATACACATGTACAGTATAATACTCCCACTCATGTATGTTGTACCCACAAACTTCACCTCATCTGGCCACTGTAGTGGACAGTGTGTTCACAAGCTCATCACTAATGGAGGGCAATGTATTGAAAGTTAAAACAAAAAATACTTGTGGTCCAAGAACTGTGACAGCATATGTATATATGCAGTCATCCATTACAGCCTAACAGCTACATTATACTCTGATGGGCAGGCCTTCAAACCTCAGGCATCAAAGTGTTTGTCCTTTTTAAACACACACCTTTGCACACAAAGTAGACTGCTTTTATCGATTGAGGTTGAGGATTGCTATGCAGGCAAGTTTCACCCTCCCTTAACCCAGGACAATAAAGTGGACCCATCTACAAGGCATGTACATACATGTATATATACATAGATGGAGAATGACGGAAAATGAAGAAACAATCATGATTTCAAACATTCACATTTTCATTGCCTGCAAAGCTGTCTCACTTCTAGGACATCAACTGAGACACAAAAAGAAAAACTCTATAAGGTCTATAAATGCAGCATTATTATGATTTTTATCATCCCTCTCTTATGGGACAATGTATCATTTTATGACATTTTCGGTGTGAGGTTATGGAATGAAAAATAAGCTCCAAGAAGGTACTTACATGCAATTTTGCTTTGATATGGGCAAAAGCACGGGGTATCTGATCATTTTGTGGAGATACAATCATGTGACACTCATACCTGGGGGACTATGCAAACATACTACCACATAAAATGTATCTTGGCAACTGATCTTTACAGATTACAATATGGGACATTCACATTGGGTGCGGTGCTGCTCTCACTTGTATCATATTAAACAAGGAAGTAACTGTGGGTACAGGTGGATGCCTATCAAACAAAGCAAAATATATTGCTCTTGGCAAAATTGCAACTTGGATGAAAAGACCTACTGAAAGGTCATAGTCATGTTCTTCATTCATACACTGAGCTTGTACCGAGTCATCATCAGATGTTTAGATTCAGTATTCCCCACTTTAACAAAATATTATTGACACTCAGGTTTTCCATCATTATGCCTGTAGCAAGTCGGCTGATCGTCACCATTGCCTAGTCACTGGGTAAGAAATTTTGGCAAGTCCTGTACTATTATTGTTGTTACAATATTGGTATTACACGATCCCTCAGAGTAACATCAGCTTAACTTCTGTACATCTTTGAAGTGTTTTGTGCACATTGTTATTGTTCCTGTCGGGCTCTCTAACCCTTGCCATTTGGTTAGGACTGGAATGACAATTTTCTGATTTGACGACAGCACCCAATCCATGGCAAGGGAGTGTTGCCCCACACAAGCTATGTTTATGGTATCCTGTCCTAGCAGATACATCTCATTGTGTAAGATTAAAAATTCTCAGCAAAATCTTGCATAACAAGGGCAGTTTTATAGCCTGGCAATACATATAGTAAGCCCCCACCCCCACCCCCCTTCAAAGCCAATGTTGTCTGTAGATCCTACTGTACACTATAGTAAATATGACAAGCATTTTCCATATGCATGTTTTCTGTGATCAGGTCAAAGGTCGAGCTGTTTGTGTTAAGCATATTTTATTTCACAATTGCGGCACAAGGATTTCCCTATATGAACCCTCTTGTACATCTAGATTGGAGGGGATAGGGTTTACAATAAGACACAGTTAATTAACAAACAAAAGGTCGAGTTGGCCTGATTGTGTCCACAACACATTCCTGTCCCAAGAATTATGCATATACCAAGGATTCTGAATTCAGGATTCTGGATTTAGGATCATTTATTTGACCAAAATTGCACACATACAATAATCCTCATGTACATTATTTTTGTAATTTAATAAAAAAATCCCCAATGCATGTGCTAGTACAGCTGAATTCAAAGTTTACATGTGCAGGATGTATCCACAAGGCCACGCCCCCGACCCTCAATTACCTGAAAACCTCAGATACCCAAACATTTTGGCTGGGTCCCAAGGGCATTCGGCCTTGACAGGTTTTACTGTACATATATTGACTTGTTGACTGATCTGGAAGCATCAGTCTTTGAAATGTTAAACTTTTGTGTTTGATTGCATTGCAGCTGCTAGTTTTGTGTCAGTGTTTCATGGCACATCAGGGTCATAATACAGTGCACTTCATAAATTGCATGTAGATAGGCTTAAAACTGTCCAGTGGCTGGTCAAAGGAATTCAAATTTTGTCACTCAGTTGGATTAATTTGAAAGTTATTTTTATGATTCATACAGTGACACTCATTACAAAAAGTCTTAAATAAATTTCAACTTTTCTTGATATTTATCACTTTGCTGCAGAAAAGAATAATTTCATTTATTTCTATTAAATATGTATATATCTTTCCATGTACATGAAGTAGCCAGTGTGCATACTTGTGGGACTATAATAATGATGACCCATTATGTAAATGTGCTTTTATTAAAGGAATGCATGTGCACAGAGCTCTCTTATGATGTGATATATATGATAAAAGCTATACTGTTTAACTCAACAAATACATACACTGTATGGGAAAACTGAATTGTTTGCCACTAAATTCTGTTTAAATGCAAGATTTATTTGCATGCAATTTAACTGACGGGCATGGGTGAATGAAGATAAAGCTAACTGATGTGTACATGTACATAAGTAAACCAACTAATCAATATGAGTGAATGGAACTAAAATGAAGTGTTATGTACCATAAATGAGCAGTTTCCCTTCCTTTCTATTCACCTGGATTCATATTTTACCTTTTACAAATGCAGTTGTTAGTGCAGCCCAGCAGCCAGGGGCAGATAGCAGCGAAAGGCTCTCTGCCATTATCTGCCATGCACCGTCTCCCGCCAACCACCGCTGTCTACTGCTGAGCTCCAGAAGTCTCCATTGAATTTCAGTGGCAGACAGCTGCAGTTGGTGGGTCTGCTGCCAACCACTGCTGTATGCCGCTGGTTACCACCCAAATGCTGCATACACCGCAGAAAAAATTTACTAGTGCCATGTGTGATAAGACTCCAAGAAGGTGGTGATGATGGTGGTGGCTTATGATAGCAAGGGCCCTTATTGGGAGCAACACCATATTCAGTTCCATGAAAAACACTTAACCCATGAAAGAGGACAGGAATTCAAGCAGTGTTGTAACTTCTTTTATATATGTATGATTATACAACATTTAATATCCAACATAAGAACAACGTGTGGGTGAAGAGTTTGCCTGTGCTGACTGATGAACATACATCTGTCTGCTGTCTCTCTCCTGGGTGTTTAACCCTTTCCCCCTTGAGTTAAGACTGAGTCAACAGCTTCCCTTGGCATGGGTTGGGCACTAACTGTCCAACCCATGCCAAGGAAAGCTGTTGACCTGGGGCATGTGATCTTGATGAGTCTCATGTACATTTCTCAGTCAAATTGTTTTTCATAACTGTTGAAATTAGTTGAAAACACTGAAGCAGATGACATTATGACCACCAGCCGGTTTTGGCCGGTTAAAGGGGGAAAGGGTTAACCCTTCCCTCCTGAACGAAAACTAAGTCAACAGCTTTCTTTGGCTGTTGACCTGGGGCATCCTGCACTTCAAAAGTCACTTCTCCAATCTTCCTTCGATATGCTTTTCACCATATCAACCCACAATACTTGGCATACAGCCAGTTGTCGGGTGTTTAAAGGAGAAAGAGGTAATTCTAGAGTCCACAAATAGAGCTAAAGAGTTTTAAGTTCCTGTGATTAACCATTTCTTGCTGTTTACAACAAGTCATGCTTATCTAAACCATCATGATGGGTCCATATTTAAATTCCTCTTAACTCCTTAGGTGCCACATTTTGGACTACATCAACACTTTTCCTCAGCATGCTTTGGCCACAATGTGCCTCAAGTGCACTGTGGATAGCTGTTGACTTGGACTATTGTATTCTATGTACCTAAAGGCATACTGGTACTTGAATGACAGGTCTCTTTGCAAGGAACATGAATCCAGCACCCTGCTTATTACATATTCAAAGCAGTCCATTGTAGTCTCACTTTGGTTGCAGTTGGCACTGAATTCAAAAGGGTTAAAGAGGCCCTTGACTCAAGTAACAGCATTCCAGTAGTTCCTACAAAAATTAAGAGTAGTCTAGGCCAATAGCCTTCTTCGGTGCACTGAGGAAAGCTGTTGACTTAGTCGACATCCTAGCACCAAAAGAGCAAACTCCTACTTGATAAATACAGGATTTTACGCTCTTTTTTTGGGGGGGGGGAGGGGGGGGGGCGGTGAAGAGAGTTAACCCTCACACAAGATCTGCAGCATCACTGAACCATATTTTTTTTTGTACAATTTCAGCTGTTGGTGTATGTTTCACACATGAGCAGGTTCCAACAGATGTGATCACTTCATGCTCTGTGCTTATGTATATAGTCATCCTGACACAAGAACCCACTCCTGCCTCTGGTGTCTCTTTTTGCTGATATGTACTTGCATGCTTCATCATTTTCATATGTAAGGTGGACTGGGGGGGGGGGGGGGGGAGTATATGATAGTTTTACTGTTCTCTTCCAAAAATGTAATAATCCTGGTAAAATCATTAAGTAATCAGGCACAAGCTTTGTGTTTGTCTCTGGGCTCTCAAAGTAAAAGACCACAAATCTTTGTATTTTGATACTGCAATAAATCTTGCCGATACATTTTCACCTGAGATGAAAAATTAAAGTTTGCCAGATTTTTGTTAATTTTAGTCTCCTATTGCCAAATCTACTGGGAAGTGATCATCTTTAAATGTGAAAAAGTGTTCTTTTTAATGAAGGGAGGAGACCAGGCTTAAAGCAAGCTGTCAAGTAAACTTTCAGACAGGACAAGTAAAAGTTTTGAGCTTAACAGGAAATTTTGTCCCCGACATGTCTGTATTTTAGACAAAAAGTGCTGAGGCCCAAATAACAAAAATCTCTGATAACCACCCATAGCAGATAATGAAAAAGAAACTTTGTGTACTCTCTCAAAAAATGTTGAAAATGTGTAATCATCCCGTACACGTATATATCTTACAATTCTACAAGTCAAAGCATCAGGTGAAAATAGGCAGCTTAAGCTTCAGCTACTTACATTAACTAAACAGTGTGTATTCCCTATGACGAGATGTTGATGCATATACATGTCTGGGCCTGAGTATCACTCTGAGGTTGCGAGTTGTATGATTTTTACATGAAAGTGGCTTATCCCTGTCCATTCATATGCTGTACATTTCAGATCTGCATTCAATGTCTCTGAGAAGCATATGCCTAAACCATGCAAAGAGGACTAGATGGTTTTAACTCTTTTAGTGCCAAATTTTGGATTGAATCAACAATTTTTCCCGGCATGCATGCTGAGAAAAGCTGTTGACCTAGGATATTCTCTTTGGAACTAAAGGCATGCTGGCACTTGACTGAAAGGTTTTTTTACGAGGAATACAAATCTGTGATCCTTATGATAATTCAGACTAGTTTTACTTAAATAGATCGACTTCAGCAGTGCTTGGCACTGAAAGAGTTAAAAAAATCCACATGCCCACAGGGTCAGTCTACATGTATACACTGAAAATCCAATTGGCCTCAAAATAAATATATCTGGCAATATATATTAATGTTTTCACATCAATAAACCTGTTTTCTTTCTTTTCTTTATTTTTCCTTGCAATATTTTGGTTGCATCCCTGTTCTGTCTCATTTGTGCATCCATCACAAAATGCAATTTGTAAAGGCAAATTTTGTGGTTCCCCCTGGGGCCAGTGCTTTGCAACTTTTCCTCGCCCTGATTAGGATTTCACTCATCCTGGGCAGACATGGCTGTTGGTGAGCTCTGCTAACTACATAACGGTACATAATCAAAATGTGACACAGCTTACTAAAAGAATAAGTCTAAGTGTCCAGTTCTATCATGTGCAAGCCTGGCTTTAATGTCTGTAACCAATGCACAACAGTAAATTTCACTGTCATTTAGCACTCACTGACAAATTCGATTGTGCCACCTTGCAGAGTGAACACTGTATTTTCTTTGTTCAGGGTCAGTCATATGCAATCCAAGCAAAAAACAACCCACCTAAAAAGTATTTACCAGTCCAATTTAATGGACAAAATTTAGAAACGTCAAGCTAGTATATATAGGTTTATATCTATTTTTTCAACCTCACACAATGGAGAAAACTGAATTTACCAAGAGATTTAACCCTTTCACCTGGATTAAGACCACGTCAACAGCTTTCCTTGGTGTGGGTTGTATATGAAGGGCTCAACCCAACCTGAGGAAGCTGTTGACCTCGTAGGGTATGCTTTCTTGATATGTCTCTTCCACAAGTCTCCTTTTAAACATTTTTCATTAACTTAACTCATTCCATACCAGTCCCTGATTTTTCCATATATTTACCTAGATTTAAGATGACAATTGCATATTTAAATTCTTCATGAAAAGAGCTTCCATTCAAGTACCAACATGCCTATAGTCTTAAGTCAGTGGTTCTGGCACTGCCTGGCAAGTCATGCTGCAGCTGTAGCATGACTTGCCAGGCAGTGCCAGAACCACTGACCAAGGCCTGTGACAATAGTATGGAATGAGTTAACAGCAAAATTAGAAAATATCTTTACAGCCAATCGTATCCAACCTCCATCACTTTTGGCAAGTGTAAGAGGTCAAAGGGTTGAAGGCAGGGTCCAACTTCTCTGCCACAGCAGCCTGATCACGACCCTTTGACGACCAGCAGACAACTCAAAAGCTTTATGTGCACAATTGGTCTGCTGGAAGTCATGATCACTTTGTTGTATATAACAATCCCAATAATTCACCTCGCTGTTGTGACTTTTAAAAATAGATGTTGTTACCAATATGGTTTGGACCAATCCATACATCTGCAGTTAGCAGGATGTATTGTGAAATTTCAGAAAGGTCAGCTGTGCAAATTGAATCACAATCCTTTTGTTACTGAAACTTGTGGCAGTAGATGTACAGTCTCTTTTCTGTTAAAATGGTGACTGACTAATGTAAGCTCTTAAACTTTTTTCCCTTGAGTTTTGCAAATCTGTAAAAAGAAGCCCAGAGGCCTGGTGCTCTGGTGTCATGTAAACAGATGAATTTAAGGACATGGACTGGAGTGTGCTCATGTGACAATATTTTTAAATAGGGTCTCAGTTAGTGTCATAAGCAATCAAGATTTTGATTTCCTCTACAATCCCATAAAATTTCATGAAGACCCACAAAAACCTGAAGATGCTAGAGCACACACAAGATTTTAACCAGTATATTATGTGATTATGGAGATGGTGCTACCAATATTGCATTTGCCCTCGATGTTCATAATTACATACTGCAAACTGATTTAATTTTGCTGTATTCTTATTTTTCTGAGCTCACTGATGGCATGAAACCGTGAAAATTAAAGTGAAATAGTATTTGAACATTGTTCAAACAGAAATTATGTCCCAAAAAGTGAATTAAAACTATCATGAAATGTCAAAAATACAAAAACTGTGGTAATTTCAACACACAAAAATAAAGCAATTCAGTACTTAAGAAGTCCTGGAAGTTATGTGGGTCTAACATGAGAACTGTGGACCATATCATGTTCAAAAGTGAAAATTCACAGACAGAAGGTCATATGGACATATTGACATACATTAGCAATCCCATTTGCTCTGTAGCCTTTGGTCAGCCAAACTCATTAATGTATTGTTAGGGATGATTCAACATTTTAATCATTTATCAATTACTACTTTCAGGACAGGGGGTAAATGGACCTGTGCACTTCTACAGACAATGGAAAATGATGGTCATTTTTAACCCAAATTTTGTGGTTATTTTGGTATTATTTCTTGGAAGATCATCATTTTTGAAGTACTAAGTTGGGGGGGGGGGGTCATGAAATTTAGTACCCGAAGTACTAATTCAAAAATGATGATAATGTTGAACCATCCTTTAGTTGTCCACATGTCTTTGTGCCTACTCAGTGTAAATATATATAAATAATCAACAGCTTTTTATGGTGTGAACTGCCACTTACAACCACACAAACATTGTTTCCAGTTTCCATGTAACTGAAAGGTTATACAGTAACTGACAGAATAATTACCTGCATAACAAAAAAAGGTCAGATTACACATACATGTACATACACTCAGAATCCATTTTTTTTTTTTTTTTTTCAGAATCCAATCTAACCTTATTTATGGACAACTATGACCATGGACACTGATAATCTTAATTTTAAGACTATTTATTTGTAAATTGCACCTAATTTTCATGACAATTTATTTTTGAAGGTTTTGCAATGTTAGAAATGTATCTGAAAATTTCATGAAAGTGATTTGGATTGCATTGAAAATATTGCTGTTGTGTGTTGTTTTCACAAATCCTTGGCACACAAACTAAATCAACAAACCCACCACAGAAAAGAAATTTCATGGTGTTTGGTTTCAGAGCTTTACATAGCAATTCAGTTTTGAATGTTTTGCAATGTTAGCCAAAAAGATATATCTGAAAATGTAATGACAGTGATTTGGATCACATTTAAAATTTTACTGTTGTGTGTGGTTTTAACAAATCCTCAGTCCACAAACAAAATGAATAAACACAGGACCAAAAAGATGAAATTTCATGGTGTTCTCTTTCACAGACCCTTGCACCCCTTCCCATCCTCTGACCCCCACCCCACTTTTTAACCCTTTTCCCCTTGAATTGATACTTGAGTCCACAACTTTCCTTGGTATGAGTTGGGCACTAAGTGCCCAACTCATATCATGGAAAGTTGTTGACCTGGGGCATGTGATCTTGATACAGCTCATCTCCAATTCTCAGTCAAAATTGTTTTTCATTACTGCTGAAATTAGTTGAAAACACTGAAGCAGATGACATTTGACCACCAGCCAGTTTTGGCCGGTTTGAGGGGGAAAGGGTTAAACATGTTATTCCACAGCACTCTGTACTGTGGTTCAGCTTTATTGGAATTCAGCACCCTCCTGCTACTATCAGCATGTGGTATGGAGGCTGACAAAGTGGCATCAACACGATACCACTGTGGCACACCTGCACTGTGGCGCCTACGAAGCCAAAGTTGGGGACACACCCATAACATGATTACTGTACACTTGTATGATACAACTTTGTCCTGCTGAGACAAATATGGTTAACTCCTCCATGCTGGGAATCTGAAAGGTCTGTTATACATGTACATTAATCAGAATTCCATCCCTGCTGTTCAATCTCAAACTGTCTCTTATTTTGCTTGGATTTTATTTATGATCTTTTACCTGTCTGAAGTTTCACACTGTCAATGAAAGGATTTTTTTTGAAATCTAACCTTCTCTTCTTACATTGACAAGACTTTTTTTTGCTTTCTAAAAATGAGGTGAAAGGAAATATGGTGTTGTTGTTTTCCCCTGAAATACACACTGAAGAAGTGTAGTATATTTCAAAAAACAAGATCAATACACATTATAAATGTGTCTTCTGTTATAAATCAGAGAAATATTTGACTTCTGATCACAGTTGATTAAAAGATTCAAGTGAAAAACAAGAGGCCTGTGGGCCTAAAGCTCTGCTGACACTGTGGCTATATATTGCACCTCTTCATTTCAAGGTTGAGAGCCTGAAGTGGCTTCTGTTATAAAGCTTATGTAAATTTAGTGTATAACATGTCCACCAGATGGCACTTTGCTTCACATGTAATCATAGCTTCTTTGTGCAATTCATGTTACAGATATTGTTGCATGTGCCAAGACAATAATCAGTGAGTCCTTAACTTTATGTCCTCAGTGACCTTGGGATAGAAGATCAAGGTAATCCAGATTATGTAATAGAGCCCATGGATGGGCCTGGTGCTGTGCTGACAATGCCATTGATGTCCATGCTACACCATGCCATTACAAAATCACCTCTTTCAACTTTACAAGCCCAGTGACCATAAGGATGGTTCAACATTTTCAAAATTTTTGAATTAGTACTTTCAGTACATAAGGGGGGGAGGGGGTTAATTGGGTCTGTACACTTTCACAGAATATGAAAAAAGATGGTCAATTTTTGGCCTTTTTGTGCAATTTTGCTATGATTTTGGGGGGGAATATCATCATTTTTAAAGAACTTATTTGGGGGAGGGAGGGGGGTCATGAAATTCAATAACCTGAGTACTAATTCAAAAATGATGATAATGTCAAACCATCCCTTACAAAAATACGTCAAAGTCACTGACATTATATAATATTCTAGCCTTGGACATGGTCTCTAGATGTTCTAAATTTGGCAAGTCTAATCCAATTACTTTTCCAGATACAGAATTCTATGTCTTAAAACACATTTTGGCTCATAATTTCCATCCCATTATAGGTGGCACCACTAGGATCATTAACAATTTAGACTTTCATCTGTCCACAATCCCACCCAATTTGGTGAAGATCCGAGGGGCGGACAGACATGAGCGGTCGCATACGTTCTGCGCCCTTTGACCAGCAGAGCTAAAAAAAGCAACTGATGTATAATGAACTCATAACAAAAATAGAAAAGGTCTTGCTCAGTTGTTTTTTAACCAGGTTTAAAAAAAAATGGAATAAAATAAATATTATTTTGCATTGCCTGAGAGGGTCTCCTGCCAGTGTTGTAAGACTTACCAGGCAATGCAAAATACCATGATTTAGACCATGCAGGTTGGTACTAAATTAAGAGCTGCCATCATCTGATCATTATTAAGAAATCTGAAAGTACTTTCATATAATTGTACGGGGAATGACGTTACTTGTACAGAAACAGTTACACACTCTTGAATTCTTCTGCAGAATATTATCTGGCATGTCATATGGAAATGTGGGTGGAATGAGCAGGGGGTTAATATTGGTGGCAACGAAAATATTTTTCCGGCTGATTGCAGAACAATATCTGGCCATGGTCTTCCTACTTTAGCTTGATGACAGGGTGGGATGGGCTGGTGTTCACCCTTTTACACCCATACCATCCAGAACAGCGTGCATGTAAAAAAAGTGTTCGATTGAATGCTTTAACTTTGCCTTGTTAACAGAAAACACTTTAAAGAAGACGTGCAGACCAACTGACGGGCTTATTCGGACACTGTGCCTGGCCACCATTTTTCTTCACATGGGCTGGGCATTAACTCTTTCACTGCCAAATTTGGGACTGAGTCAGCAGTTGTCTGTGGCACAATAGGCATACTGGTACTTGAATGAAAGGTCTTTTTACGAGGAATATGAATCTGGGATCCTAATGGTAATTCAGACTGACTGAAGTAGATCGACTTTAGCTGTTGACTCCCATCTTATTCTAACCAGGTGAGGTTCAAGTTGTTTACTTGTCCATAAACTTGTAATTATATTTCCAAAACACTTGATGTTGTCCAGTTGACTTGCATTAAAGGTTACAGTTCCCAATTAATAAATTTATCAGGCCTCTAACATGCAGGTTACTTTGTTTCATCTACAGGAGTAGACCTATTTAGAAAATTAAACAGAGGCATTTTCCCTGTAAGACCTACCTGACCACATTTAACAATGACTACAATGATACACAATTTTCACCATAGATAAATGCTACCAAGAGGAACATAACAAAAGTAATGGCATCAAGTCACTCTAGTATTTCTGGATTCTTCTGGTTGGTTATACAGATGTGACAAGAAACCTCTACTTGTGGAGTCACCTAGTGGCAGATATGCTTCTGGGTTTATCATACCAGCAGGTCCTGATATATGCACCTGTAAGTGTATGATAGTGGCCAAGTCATGCAATACGGTATTTGTTCCACTCACATCTTTACAAAATAACACAACATTTTTCCTTCAAAATTGTTCAACATTAGTCCAAAACAAATGATTTGTCTGCTTGAAGCTGTACATATTGTCAAAATAGGATGACCATGTGTGAATGAAGAAATATTATGTGTATTACAAATGTTACTGACTGCTGTCTTACAGTTCCGCCCGAGCAAAACGTTACGAACGCATCAACATGAGAACGGACACAGAACTGATTTAGAATGAACCACTCTTGAGTACAACGGCATGGAACGAGAACGTTTTTTTTTTTTTTTGAGGAACGCGTAACAAAACAAACACATTCCTTTTCTAGCACAAGCTCTCAATAGCTTGGACTGGACGAGGAATGCATTCCTACTTCTCCTTCTCCTCCTCCTTTGTTTTGGTACAGGCAAGGAACGCATTTTTTCATCGTTTCATAAGAATGTGTAGCTTATTGAAAGAAACTTTATTAACACATGCTTAATTGCCGGGTATGGTCACAGACGTATCAATCATTTCTACCAATATGATTTTTACCACAGTTCACCACACTGACCTAGGCCTAATTTGACCAACTTTGTCAATTTGAACTACGTGCTATAGGATCACTTCATTCTTATGATGAGCGCTGAAGTAGTTTGTGCGACTTGAAAAACATGAAAAAAAATCTGAGCCAAATTTGCCAAAATAGGAAAAGAAATATTTTTTTAATGTACATTTATCAAGTTCAATTCGAGCAAATACAAAGGTTGTTAGGATTTGAACCACAGTTGTGCGGTTCTAAATATTTCATTTCTGGTAAAATTATTATTGGCCCAAACAGATCAAGACAAGCGTGTGTGTCTGCTTCAGAATAGGCATAGCGTAATCCTTCCAAAAGCCATCCAAAGGTAAACTTTTACGGATGTTGTCTCCTTGTGTCAAACCCCAAAGCTCTGTGACCGGGAGACTTCCATAAAAAGTGCATGAAAACAAAAATAATTGTCAGTTTTGCCACAAAATGCTTTCTTTCTAATCAATTTTGAGATCTCCAAAATGGGAGAATTTGCATAGGGCTCATTTGACATGTTGGCCAGGCAGAAGTTCTGAATCCACATGGCTTATTAATATTAAATGAGCATCACGCAGGGCTTACAATTTTAATTCAGGTGGTCATACAAGGATTGTACCATGTGATCAGTCCTATAATGAAAGTGTCTCAAGAAAAGGAGTTGCTACACGTACATGCAGACCTCCTGTTTGTTTAGTACGTACTCCCACACCATGATGAAACAGCGGGGGAGCAATTAACCCATCCATGTGTGTATAACGCGATCAGACCGCTCTGATTTGCATGATTGGTTTCTTTTAACTTTTTTTGTTTTTTGTTTTTTTTTTCTTGAGAGAGAGAGACACTCATTTTCTTTCCGTTTTTCTTTTCAGTTACATTAGGCCTAAATCACTAAAAGATCACTGAACTTATTTAAAAAATTCATTTATTTTTCCCTGTGACCTTTCTTATGATGACTTCTGTGGGGAAACTGACAGACAGGGGAATGTCACATTGAATTCACTATACGCTACATCATTTCTTTGCTCATCAATTTATTTTCTTTTGTTTAAGGATACATAACTGAAAGATATCAATTTCTTCTGTTTGGCTTCAGTTGAGAATTCTTTCAGTGTGTACATACAGAGACAACATGAATGATTTCAAATTAAATTTAATGTTAGAAGTGGGAATTTGAACTAAGCACACACAGGGGAAAGAGGAGTGAAAGAATACAGGTGACATCAGATATGAAGTGAGGCGGGTGTTTGTATGTGTGTGTGTTTGTTTGTTTGTTTTTGTTTTGTTTTTTGTTGTTTTGTATATTTTATTTATTGCAAATTTACTAACAGCGTCAAACTGACTCCTTTGACAGGAACTGGTGGCCCTGAAAAGGGCCTTGGGGTAGGGCCCTATCATTTGAGGTCAAATGGTGCTGCTGTGCTGTGACCAGGTTGAAGTGGAAAGAAGCATTATTCCCACTTTTCACCTGGCCTGCATGTGTGTGATCTGGTCGTAGCCGATCACCCAAGAACCACCAACTGTTTGCACTGACAGCATGCAACCAGTATTTACAAAAGATTGTAGGCCTACTTGAGTTTGAGGAGCGTGCATGCGTATGAGGTACATATATGTGTATGCGGCGTATCTGAAGGGTATCCTTCATAAGCCGGGTGTTGCCGTGTGCTAAGAGACACCAAATGGTTCGGAGTGGGAATGGAGACGTTATTTTACCTCAGTATAAATGCACTTAGGACATTCCAGGCTCCTCACTGGATGGATTTGATCATGTGCCACTCAATACCCAATCAAACTCTTTCTTCCCCATGTGCCTGCCTCATGGCCCCAATATTGGGAAGGTGAACAAGTCGTATTCACGCAAAGGTTATTGGACCAAGATGCAAAATTTTCACATTACATTTACACAAAAAACCTTCTATCGAACAAATCTAGACACAGATGAAGGCAGAAGTGACAATTCCTTACGGAAGGCAAGGAAAATATGCACACCACATGGTGAAGAAGCAAAGATCTGCCTAGCCATAAATACAATGACGATGTGTTGTTGATCGCTGTCTCTGATAGATCAGTTATTAACCTTTTTAACAAAATTTAGTAGTTTTTATGTAATAAAATGTTTGAACGGAACAAATCTGTATGACAGAACAGGATAGTAATTCATGTTCGAGGACTGGAAAAAAATAAATGTACATAGCAGAAAATCATTCCCAGAAGCATGCCTGCACACCACTTGTTTGAGTTGCACCGCCTGTGTTGCTTGGTAAAAAAGTGACCGCACTTGAGATCAGGCTTTTGACACCCCCAACAGTATCAAAATTTCCACGTACATTGAAATAGAATGTACACAGAAATATAAATCATGCAATTTCTCACCAACTTTGTGTTCATCACTTGGACTGAATCACAAAAATAACAGAGCCCAGGCATGTTCAATCATGCATGTCATTTGTTCCGCAAGTATGTAAAAAACTGACCAGTGGCACACTGTGTGCGATGCCAGATACTGACCATGCTGACAGGTTGCTAGGGGTTAAATTTGATGATAAAATCAAAGCATCTTGATATAATTAAATACCTGAAGGAGCCTGCTGGGCTAATCATTTCAGCACATTTTATCTTGGCTGTTGTCCTTTGAACAAAAATCAATTACAAAAAGTTGACATGGGACTTACTGTTGGTAAGAAGATCCTGACCGTACTAAGCTTAGGTCATGTTTCAGTCATGTCATTAAACTGTGCATCATACTGACTCAAAGCACTGTTTCCACTTCCACAGTACAAAGCATCAGATGGTAAGCCCCACAAACAGAAAATAATCACGACTGTCAAATAAATTTCACTAATTGCCAATAAAACTTCATAAACTTTAAATACTGTACTTGTTGCACATATATATATAAATATATATATATATATATATATATATATATATATATATATATATATATATATATATATATATATATATATATATATATATATATATATATATATATATATATATATATACCATGTATATATCAAAGAAAAAATATAATACATGTATACATAGTTATGGTATTTGTTTCCTTCAACAATTATATCATTTCAAAGTACGTAATGTCTTGAACTCTAGTTTTCCAGAAGTTTTATTCCAATATTCGCCTCTGAGATTTTCACTGTCATGTGTTATTTGCATACCAGCTTTCCTAAAACGGCAATTTTTGTTACCAATACTTGACCACGAAAGCTGCCCACACTAAAAGATGACTGTACGTGTTGTACACAGGCCATCAATGCCATTATGTATTGCCTCCTTGCAGGGTCCATTGGTTGTCAATTTTCATGAGCTTCAAACCCACACCCAAAGATTATAATTTTATTCATTAAGTGGGGGTCTGAATGGAGAGATTATACAATTCTATGGAACGTATGATGAACAAGAACACATGCAGGGTCAAGGAAAATTTTTCTACACACAATGACAAAGACAAATGAAGAAATCCAGGAGTAATACAATTTCATGATAAAAGGCTCCAAAATGTATACTTTCCATGACTTTCAGCCAAATCTTTCCAGGCCTGGATTTTTGAGAAGCACCTTTTTTAATAACCATATATATATATATATATATATATATATTCACACATGCATATGTAACAAATTAATAGGGTTAAAATATTTACCACTAAGGCTCAGTGGCAGTGTCAGCATACAGACCTTCTAAATTCTATTCATAACAATATGGCTTTCTATCTTTAAAGCTGCCAAGTATTGTACCTGAACATGAATGTCTACAGGATCGATTCCATGTACAAAGCCCTGAAGTGCATGCCATATGAGACCTTGACAAGATATGGTAAAGGCAATCTTGCATGCACATGCAGATCTTATTGATACAACTTAAGTCAGAAGTATTTAACTTCATTATTTTATCCTTATCCAAGATATCTTACCTCCACCCCCCAAGGGTGCATGTCGGCAAGATTTTATGCCCCTACTTTGACTTCAAGGCATTACCTAATTACAAAAATTAAAACCTGGCAAGACCAGTGACGGGGAACCAAAACTAGGAGAGAAAGCCTGACCGGTTTCGTATCGAGTGATACTCATCAGTGGCAGTTAGGATCACTGTGTCCCGCTGCTTTTATAGGCAGGGGTAACGTTGCTAATTGACGTTAGGTCAA
Organism: Hermodice carunculata; assembly: GCA_964020975.1. Taxonomy (NCBI): domain Eukaryota; kingdom Metazoa; phylum Annelida; class Polychaeta; order Eunicida; family Amphinomidae; genus Hermodice; species Hermodice carunculata. Next base: position 61,436,242 of record OZ026625.1, read on the forward strand.
CGTCATGGTGGTCGTACGTCACGACGCAGACTGAGACTACCAGTCAACTGTTGGATTTAACAAGTTGGGGTGACGTCTCGGAAAACGAGGACATCACGAGAGTAAGAACTAAATAGTGGTTGCTATGCACAGAGAAAGCTCTGTGTACAAGGCCTGTTTTTCAGCCTTAAAAGGAAATGGCTTTCCATATTTAGTGGGAATAAAGGACGTATCAGACTGGTAGCGATTGGAGCTTTACGGTGATCCTAAGATCAACTTTGAGGAAAGGTTGACAATGAGGTTATGTGGGGGTAGATCCTAGCGGTTCTGTAGTGTTTAACTGGTGTATCCAATGTCGTTCTCTTTCAAGTCTGAGAGACAGTCGACGTGTCATCTCAGGAGGGATGCGGGTATGTTCCAGGATCTGGATAATGTGAGGGAGATCTGTATCTGAGTGATTTGGGAGGCAAAAGTGTCTGCCCAGTGGTTGGTTTACATCTTTATGCATGATGTGAAGGAAATGTTCGCTCATTCTCCTCATCAATGTGCATTTGGTTTGTCCCACATACTGAAGTCCGCAGCACTGACAAGTGAGCAGGTACACGAGGTTGTTGTGCTTGCAGGTACCACTGGTAGGTGTTGTGTAAGAACGGCCGGTGGTCCGACTAGTTACTCTGCCTGACGTATCTAGTCTCTGACAGTAGCGGCAGGCCCTGGAATTACAGGGGTTTTGCTCTGTTATCCCTGAGACTGCAGCCCTGCTGGCAGTCAAGGGGAATTTCAGTCTGGAACGCATAAGTATGTCTTTCAGGTTTTTGATTCTCCTGAAGCCTAGGACAACTTCTTTTTGTCCCAGGTCTGTGGCATATCTTGAGGCTTGCATGATGCCCCAATTGCGTTGGATGATGGATTTGATGGGAGGAAGAGCTGGGTTGTATTCAGTGACGAGGAAAATTTTATCTTTAAAAAAAAAAAAAAAAACCTAATTACAACCTACTAAAAAATGCACCAAAAAAGGGTCCACTTTTGCAAGCTGCAATGACTTGCAATTCATGCCATACTAGCAGTGATGATGCAGAGCTCTGCGACATGAGGTTTCTGGTATGTTATGTCAGCCTGACATCACCTGCACCACCATGAAGAAAGTGTGGCCACTGTATGTAATAGACCTGTTCATACCGACTTGTACCAAACTTTTCCCGACCGTAATTAATCATTCATTCCATTGTTGGCCTGATTGTCCAATCAGCAAGTAGCCGAGTCGGGCCCACGCCGTCATATGTTTTCAACGGATGCCACGGCAAACCCTAGTCATTACAGCATGGATTGTGTTGAACAGTGCAAATCTTTTACCTAAATAGTCACATCAGTGGTGAAACCTGCATTTATAGATTGCTGATGGTTTGATTTTTCGTTAAATCCATGCACATCCTGTGTTTTATGCTTCCACGTGTAATCCGGCCAGCGTGGCCGAGCACAAAATGTAAACAAAGCAGGGTGTGCTTCCCGAAGTGAACCGAATAAACCTGAGTCCTATGAACTGGTCTATTATGAACTCTTCTGCCACAAGGTGACAAGATTATATTTAACTGCAGCCTTCTTTCAACAGTTAACTTACCTGATGTAGAATATAGGTATCCTGCTTTTTGAGGATATACAGCAAGTTAGCAGTGACTTTCACAAATTACTAAATATAACTTTGGATTCAAATATAAAGTATAGTAAACTAAAAGGTAACAAACCGAGGATGCCATTCATTTCAATTTCACTTTGTTAGGTGGTTGTAGTGTTAGTTTAAAAATTACACAAGTGATCATCATAATTTAGCACAAATATCACTTGAACTTATGCAAGTCTGAACACATTGGCCTCAAACCTGCAGCAAACTGAAGTTAATGTATTGAATCAATTTTTTTTTTAAAAAGTGCTCAGACTTTCCCATTTTTGTTCTGTTTTGTCACCAGAGTTGATCAAAGGTGGCTTGCCTTTGATGTGTCATCTTTTCAACTTCAAACAGCTGTATATAAGAGGAGCAACAACAAAAGTTCAAAATTTGAGACACGCTTTTTACATTTGTAGTACATTCTATAATTTACCACTAATTTGATATTAAAATCTATTAAAATGTAGCAGTCAAAGCCAAATGTGTGTCAAAGAATGATAGTCACTTCTATACACTTTGATAATTGCAGTATAAACATTGTAGCTACTAATACAGTGTTACATAATTAATCTTTCTATTGTTGCTTTCCAAAAATGTATACTTTATGAACTTTTTCAGTGTATTTAGAGAGTTGTCAAAGAAAAGTGTCCCTCATTACCAAAGCCAATGCTAACTTGTATATCCTTTTAAAATATTCAAATATGAACCCGGTATATCACTTTGTAAATAAAATACAGACAAATGAATTTACCACCACACTGACAACAACAGATGATAAAGATCTGTAAACAGTTTTCATGGGACTGGAAAAACATGGAATGAGAGAAAGTGTCAAAGAAATGCTGGTATTGGACACACTCCTAACTCATAATGTATTTTAAGAGCCATATTCTAAAATGGCAATGTTTCTTGATTCGCTGTCAGTAACTCCAAAGTATACAACCTGCCATGTGCTAATGTTCAGACATGTTGATAGCCTGTCTGCATGTCCTATGGGGACTTACGCCATCTACCATTCAATGGGCTAGTGTGGGGAATTAATTAATGCAAGTGTGGCCAATAAGCCAAATAGCCATCGCAGCTGAGCATGCTCAGTGACATGTGTTCATCTAATTAGGTCATAAACCATTCAATACAAACTTCACCCACATAAGAGAAATGTACAGAGGAAAAACATCAACTCATCAAGCTTTGAAAACAATTGTTATGGATGAAAGCTCCAAGTGTTTGTCAACATCTATAGGCCATCCAGTTTTAACTGTTAAAGTGCAGCAGGCCACGATCGTGGCTCTCTCGTAAAATGGGAAGATGGGAACCCTACAGCAAACTTTTCATTTTTAATTAATGCAGGTCCCAGAAACTTGCCAGATGTATGCAAGATGCCACATTCCTTTTTTTAACTTCTTTTTTTCATAAACAGTCTGTTACCTGGCTTCGTCAGTTTACAAATGAGTATGCAGATAACTGGATAGCACAGCATCAGGAGTATCTATGGGCAAAGCCACGCAGCCATGTTCATAAATGGCTAAAGCAGGAGGTTGTTATCATAATATACAACATTAACACAGGAATTGTTCACTTACATTATTACTCTACATATAGCATTTTGTTTTTATATTGTAATACATCATGAATGCCAGATTTTGACCGAAAATAGTGATTTGTGACAAGTTTGCACTCATTGACCCCAATTTGACCTTGCGATTACCTAGCAACAGATACCCAGTTATCACTCCAACACACTTACTACCTAACAATATCATCTTTGTAAATTACCTATCTAAATTTATGGGCAACTGTAGATGAAGGATCTGAGATATGTGAGCCAGGTTTTCTATAGAGACAAAATGGTAATGCAGGGCAAATATGTGCCCATGATATTGATGTTTTCTCGCCTAAAATTTCCAGGTAAATTAAAAATTTGGGGGTATTTGTGATATTATGACATTAGCAACACAGTAATTTTCCGTTTTAGTAAGATTTATTCTCCACTTATTATTTCAAGTTGTAATATATCTTGAATTCCAAATTTTGACCAATCATAGTGATCTGTGGCAGGTCTACACTCATTGACCCCAGTATGACCTTGAGATTACCCAGTAACAGATACCTAGTTATCACCCCCAACACACTTACTGTCTAACAGTATCACCTTATAAATTGGTTATCTGAATTTATGGGCAACTGTACATGAAGAATCTGGGATATGTAAGCCAGTTTCTCTATCTAGTCAAAATGGCAATGCAGGGCAAATATGTGCCCTACAATATTGATGTTTTCCCACCCAAAATGTCTGGGTAAATTAGAAATCAGGGGGTATTTTTAAACGGTGACATGAGCAACACACTAACTTTCAATTTTAGTCAGATTTAACTTGCATATATTATTATTCCAACTTGTAATCTATCTTGAATTCCAAATTTTGACCAAAAATAGTGATTTGAGGCAAGTTTGCACTCATTGACACCAGCATGACCTTGAGATGACCTTGCAATAAGTCAATAGTTTTTACTCTCTAACCCTATTCTATCCAATGTTACCACCCATTGCTGCATCTGGTGAGTATTAAGTTTTCATTGTGGAGCCAATACACAACATGTGTGATTCACATTTCTTCACTATTTTATCCCAGCACTGTAGAACACATGTAAATTACATGTATATAAGCACTTGAACGGTTAACATATCCACGAAACTAGTCCAAGAAAAGATAAAAATGAAGAGTTTGATTTTGGTTACCAGGCTAACTTAAGTTAAATGTTGGAAGGGCACTTCCTGTGTTGAATGACCTCTGACATCAATTGGCCTGTTGGTGGGCTGGGCTGAGATAGCAACCTGGCTAGTTTGGCTGAAGTACCTCAATGTATTAGCTGAACTCATATTTCTCCACCCAAACCAATTCTGATTTTGTTTTTCAATCAGTAGGCTGGTGTTGCGTAATGAAAGTTATATATCTGACTGAATCGAACTATATTTCTTTAGCAAACTGGCTAAATATGGTAAATAGGCTAAAAGTTATCACCAGCCTGGATTTTAATGCATTTTTGTCATGCACATAAACCTATTTTCTTCTGTCTCATGTAAGTCTACATTTGAAGACCTTCGTTATATGTATATATATGTATATGTATATATATATATATATATATATATATATATATATATATATATATATGTATATATATATATACACACAACACCTAAAGGCTCATTAAGAGCAAAGTGTAGGCCTGCAAAGTGCAAAGCTAACACATCTTTGTAAGGCTCTGAAACATGTTCTGCAATGCCTTATGAAGACCAAAGATCATGCTTAAGGCTAATTATATGTACACATATATAAACTCTGTATTAAAAAGAAAAAAAAGTGCTACTTCAAAGTGATGCAGCAGAATTCAAAATTGATTTCTTCTTCTGCTTGTGACAGGAACCAAGCGTACAACTTTTTTCAACAAGTTTGCAATTACTGATTAGTGTTCCTTGCCTGCAAAGCAGACCAAGTTACGTGTTAAAGCAGAGTAGACAATATACACAGCTTGGGTCTGCTTTGGAGGCAATAGTGTTCCTGGACATTCAAACTTAATTTGTTGCAGGTTAAAAAATAAATAAATAAAAAAATTAAAAAAAACCCACAATTTAACTTGAATATATTGAGCTGGTTACATCTTCAGAGTAGCTCAGTGTGGGCAAAACTGTATGAGACCAGACTGCTGTATCTTTTGAGCAGTTTCATCAGTCAACTGCACATGCACTTTCTAATGACTACCACAACCAAATAACAATTTGTAGTTTTAAAATGCATCCAAAACACTGAAATCTGATTCAGATAAATCACAATTACAATACTATATACCTTTTACAATACTATATACCTTTTAATTGTCAATATACTGATATAGCACTTAAGAAATAAGAGGAAAATCAGCCTTGCTTACAGACATACATGTATACATGTGTATTTGAAATAAATGTTTACTGTGAATTCATTAATTTTCACGGGTTCTAATTTTTGCATTTTGGACCTTACACTGAAATTTTAAATTCACTATTTTTGTTATAATTCCTATCAATGCCATGTTAAATATATTTTTCACTGGGTTCTGATTTTGGCAGTTTTGAAGCACCAGTCCAACATGTGAAAATACAGAGATGTGCAGCATTTGCAGAAATTTAATGAATTCACAGCATGGATTATGCCTAACATGTAAATGAGAGGAGAATGGAGAGTATTTAGCATATGTTTTTTTTTTTTTTTTTTAACTCAGAAAATGGGAGCCAAGGGTGAAAAACCTTATGACAAGATATTATATGGTACATGCTATTTTCTTACCTCTGAATGTAGAGAGCTATGGTCTACAGCTGATTCCCCACATCCTACATACAGACACCTGGAGTGAAGACACAGCCAAAGATTGGGGCCCCGTGCAGTGCAGGAGTTACATTTCAGCTGTTGCTGCAACAAGTACACACAAAAAAGTCAATTCCTGGATCACACTTCAGGATTTTTTTTTTTTTTGTTTTGTTTGTTTGTTTTTTTTTTCTTCTTATAATAATGTATTTTTGTTCTGTAAAATACACCCAGCTGTAATGCGAAGGGTTCCATTACCCCTACCAAAATAGGATAAAGTAACAGGCTACAACACAATCATCCACAAAACCAACACTCTGACTAGTCTAGCTCTGCCTTTTGACAGTTCTCATGTACATGTATGTAAATTCAAGCAAAACTTCATAGGTCATTTTTAATGCAAGAGATGGATTTACACATGTAATATACATTGCCTATCCTCTTGAAAGCCAAACATTCAATGAAAAAAAAGAAACAATGGAAAGAAATGATACTTGACTGTACACAAAGCTTTTATGTACAGTGGTCCCTTTCTTGAGAGACCGCCCCTAGGGCAGGCAAAAATTTGGTCTCTCAAAACAGATGGTCTTTCATTAGAGGTACAATTACACGGAAAAGATAGCACAGTGTTCTGAGAGAATGGTCTTATAAAGATATGCGGTCTCTCATTGGAGGGGTCTTTGAAGACAGGTTCCACTATACTTAGGTTCAAACAAATTACTGTTAAAGTTTCAGACAGATGGAAGCATATTTTTCATTTTGACCTATTACTTTTAACTGGTCTATAATTTTTCAGCAGTGGATAAATGTAAATCTATGTTGACATTAAAATGACGAAATACTCAGTGAAGAAATGCAGAGAGAAAGAAAGGGGAGGGAGGGAAAGAAAGAGATGAAGAGAAAGGAATGAATGAATGAAATTCCTTTGGATACCATTGAATCAATGGGGGGGGGGGGGGGGGCAGGGGTTCATTTCATAGAATCAGAATGAAAGTATGAAACGACACATATATTCCAGCTGCATGCTGTCATACAAAATCACTTCTTCCAACTTTACAGGCCTACCAGCCTTACAAAAATATGTCAAGTTCATTGAATTATTTCCCATATTAGCATTGGACATGATCTATATATATCCTGTAAATTTTGCATGTCTAATTTAATTTTTTTTTTTTTCGATATGTGGAACATTATATCTTTAAAGATATTTTAACTCATAATTTCTGTCAAAGTAGAGGCAGTGCCACTAGTATCATGCAAGTGAGATTTTGACTCTCCACAATCCCACTAAATTTTATTTATGGATGCTAGAGTGGTCACAAAATGTCCTTTTTGATCCAAATATTACATAATATCATAGGTGGCACCACCAATACCAAAGTCAACATAATTTTCATTATATACTTTAAAAGCCCTGAAAGTAATATGGACCTTACTCAAAAACTTCGTGGTGCAGAGCACTCACTAGATTTTAACATTGTGACACGCATCTGTACGACCTGCACATCAAGTAAAAAATTGTTGCTATTCAAAATGTATGCCCCACATCAGGCTTCCATCCATACGTGGTCTGTTTGTTCAAATCGAGCAGTAACCATGGTAACATTTTGAGTTATTGAACAAAAGCAATAAACTATGACAAGCACCAAACTCCATATACATGTATTACTGGGTCATGGTGACCCAAAAAGTGTGGTCACCAAGCAGAGTTTCATGTACAATGTATGCAAGTGCAATTTTGATCAGGATGCTCAAGTCTCTTTGACACTAGCATCCAACCTACACCCTGCCATCATAAAACGGCCTTTTTCAAATTTACAGGTCTAGTGACCTAACAAAATATGTCAAGGTCACTGATAATACATAACATATTAAGAGCATCGGGCACGCTCTATATCCTATAAATTTGGCATGTCTAATTCCATTATCTTTTTACATGGAATTTTATATCAACACATTTTGTCAAAATATAGGTGGCACTTCTTGTATCATAAAAAACTGAGTTTTTTAACCTCCTCCACAATTCCACAAAATTTCATGAAGATCTATCAAACATTAAGGATGCAACAGTGATCAGAAGATTTTCATATTTTGAATAGGATTGCAATGATACTTTTTCCACGATACGACACGCAGGGTTTCTGGCTGAGTGAAATTTTAGGGTACTCAAGTTTTTATATTCTCAAATACAAATTCTAATAATGACGAATTTATGGGATATTTCGGGATGATACATGCATATGCTAAAATTGTTCTTTTCTGCTAAAACCTCAGGGTATGCAAAAGTACCATTGAGATTTTTAGGGTATGCTATTTTACCCTTTTTACCCTCTGGCGAAAACCCTGATACATATCTCGATACAAGGGTCACGATACGATACATGAGGCTGAATAACGGATATAAATCGAATTAATATATTCTTTTAAATCACTTATTCTAAATTCATGCTCTTATTTTTTACATCAAATATTGAGTTTATATTTGCCCACGTAAAATAACATGATAAATGATTCACATGTAAAATTACTCAAAAATGTAAAGCTAAAAAGTTGAACTGCCTTGCAAACAAAGAAATCTATTAAAATTATACGTTCTTTAAAAATTTGTGATCTATATTATAATCAATGTGCAACTGAAATATCATTACCATTTACTTTCTTTGCTGTCATCATGTTCATGTGGAGCCTATCAAATTCAAAGTCTCACTAGTAAAAAAAAAGTTCAGAAACATATCTGAGCTTTAAATATTTCCAACAAAATTACTGTCAAATGACATTTTGAGCTACTGTTTTTATAAGTAGTATAAACAGTACTATGTCTTATCCTTCTGTTATTTATTCATGTACAGATTCATTTTGAAATTAAATGAAACTAGGCTTAATAGGCCTACTGAGGCTTGAAGCACTTCAATCCTGTCCTGGCAGACAGCAAAATGCAATAGGTATTACATGAGTAGTTCGACAGGCTTCCGGATAGAAGGATTATAGAGTGCATATTAGAAATGACTGTTACAGGTACAGGGGGCTGTCTCTTACATAATTCTGACCACTGTACCATATTTTTTTTCTAAAACTGACAGGTACAGTGTGCAGTATTTATTGATAGGTCAGCTTTCAATATACTCAGCGTAGTGACTGAATACACATGGCCACAATGTGAGTACCCCAAGTCACCGTGCAAGGCGGCATAACTGCTGTCAGTACTTTGGCTGTAGCAAACGGTAATGTCTCAAAATTTTCCAAATGATGCTTGGGTTTTCTTGCTCTCAGATGATTCAGAATATTATAAGGAACAATTTGGCACAGGACATGTTTGGGTCTATAAGTTATTTTGGAAGGTACAGACTGCAACCTGGTTTGTTTAAATTTTTTGCGGTTGAATTAGTAGCATAACACCCTTACCGCTAGGATGAAGGTGCTGCCCCCTATTCAGAACTGATGCAAATACAGTATGGTGTCACAGTACTTGACTACTTGTGCACATGACTGCATGAAATCACTCGTGTGGACTTTGGTTTTACTCTGCACATTTTAAGGATTATATTACCATGGTTTGGTCATTAACAGCTTGATATCAACATCTGTGAAAACCCTATGTATTGTGGAAGTGTTTGTTGATATTTAGGGCCTTTGATGAATGTTCAAACTCAATGGCAATGCATTCACTGCTGCCCACCGCCATGTTGCCGCTTAATTCTCCCGTCGCAAATCATTTCTTTCTCTGTTGGACTGGACACCAGAGAATAAAATTAATAAAAACTGACATGCATATTCTTCATTCTGTTGTGGAACAAATTTTGCTGGTACATGGCAATGAGAATATTTGCAACGATATATTTGTACATTTCTATATATGTCTTGAGACTGTCATGCCGAAAAAAACACGTGTATCAAATTTTTTTTTTTCGATACACAGGCTCATGATTCAATATATATGCGTATCGTGGCTTCTTGTATCTCGTTGCTCCGATGCACAGGTGAATCATTACATCCCTAATTTTAAGCATATATTACATAATGCTGTGGGTTGCACCACCAATGCTGAATTTGACCTAGATTTTCATACTCTTAGTGAGTCCTCAAAGTTTTACGGGGCTATTTTGAAAACTGTAGACTGTATTGCACTTACAAGCAAAAGTTTACGCACAGATTGATGGACAGACAGACAGACAGACATAAGTGATCGAGTAAGCCCTGCGACCTGTGGTCAGCAGAGCTAAAAATTCTGATGGCCATTACAATATTGTCCTTTTGGGGACTTAGCCTCATGAAATAAAATGGAACATTTCTTCATAGAACACCCCCACGGATGACCAAATAGTAATCTCTCCAGACAGGTGGCCTTTCATAGATGGCAGAAATACATGTAGGACTGCAGATTCATTTATTCCAACAATACAATGCATGTACATGAATATAATACATTAAGCTGAAACCATCTAGTTCTGGTATTGCTGAGGAGACTATCCTTAAGGCTTGTATAGCCACTTTCAGGAGAGCCACTTTCACAAATGAACAAAAAATATTGATTTATGACCATAGCTGACACAGGTTAAAATATTGTATGCAAGCATATTAGGATGTTCCTGCGGTACATTTAAGAGTCGTGTTTTATTTCATAGAAATGACAACCTTCTAAAGAATTACCTGTAATACATTGACAACTTGTTAAGTTCCAAATCAAAATGTGTATTGAACAATAACCTGTACACATTCACATATTGTCTGCAAGTATAATATTTTGCTAATTAACATCTTTCACTATAATGGTAATTATATTTTGTTTAACTATTCTCTTGAATGTATTTAAAAATCTAGTCTGGTTATCTCTCTCAACAAACTTAATGGGAGAACACCAGAGATAATCAAATCTGGGATTTTGAATCACAGTTCCTAGAACTTTTTTTGTTTGTTCCAGTAATCGGAAGAAAAGTACTGAGCCAAGTATTGTGAAAAGACAGTCTCCCAGGATGTAAGTATCTTGAACTTGTGCTCAAGATTTCACCCCTCCACCTTGTCCACTGTGCCTCAAACAATTACGAGACAACACTTGGTTGCTCACAATTTGCATATATATATATATATATCACATTTTATGATGAACTTGAACATCGGTACATGGTACTGGTCCCCTAAAGAGCTCACCTGGGATGTTTTACGGATGCTAGTTGCAGCTCCCTGTAATTTTCTCAATACCAGCACTGTGCACTGTCCCAAAGGAAGAACTACACATGCACATGTGCACCCAGCCCCATGTGTGCTTGCAGAGCTATGTGCAAATTTTGGGTACCTGCAGACATAATGTACCATGGATTATATGTTCACAATGAAGAATTCCAAAGACATGGGTACTTACTGATCTTTTCAACTCCACCTCTTCCCATGCATTGTCTCCCACTGTGGTCACGTGGGGACAGGAACTCCTCGCTTCTCGACTCATGGTGTCTCACCAATTGCACATAATATATTGGTAAGATCTGCAAAGAAAGCATTTGTTATTGACTTTTTGTGTTTTAAAACATTCCTGCTGGCACAAAATCTGAACCATTCAGGCAACCCTGGCTGGGACCTCAAGCTCTGCTTTCAGTTCCGAGCTCAAACTGAATGGTTTAAATTCTCCAGCATGAGTCAAATTCAACAGATATGTCACGAATGGATCACCTGAAAACTGAACATTTTCTGAATTTATGTGTACACCTTCAGTTTCAACCTAAGCTATTACTCTCAGGCACACACCACCCATGAATTATTGACACAGGAGAGAAAAAAATCCTTAACTTTGTAAACTTACAGAGCTCCCATCTTGAGACAACATTTCTGGGAATCACTTAATTGTGGTCTCTCATTTATAATTTGCCCTAGAATAAAAGCAGGTGGTCATGTGCCATGTGGATACAGAGGTAGGTGACATGCAGTCATTGCACATACATTATATTTTTGTAGTTGTTCGCACCATGGAGCATGGATAGAGCTTTTAAACCTTAACCAAAGTACTGGTAAAGCATTATAAATTGTGATGATTTTGTTAGGCCTAAGTATATGGTACCCTAATGTTTTAGGATTGCATTGGTGAAATGACTGTGCATGGATTGAAAGCTTCCCATGGCCAAAACATGCACAACTTGAGCAGATGGCCATTATGTTTTAGTTAATTCCAAAATTTCCACAAAATGATATCAATTATCTAACAGAGGAAGTGATTATACATGTATATAGCAAGCACAGCACTGCAGGAGCTCTTAGTCTTACAGTTAATGTGTAATGATGACCATCACCCAAAAATTCATTTTCCTGAAACTCCTTCTCTCCGCAACCCTCATAAATTAGCCATGGTCATTGAAAAATGCGGATGGTATTGTGTGCACAAGCAAAAGTTTACAGACGAACAGACACGAGTGATCGCATTTAAACTCTATGACCCTTGGTCGGCAGAGCTAAAAACAGTTTGAATGTGAATAGCACATGGACCCCATCAGAAACACATGCCCAAGGAAGGCAAGAAATGGTTTTACTCTGCAAGTTCAAATTACACTGGTCAGTAGTTACCAGGCCACCCCTTTGTCAGTAATGTGGCAATGCGGTAGATGAAAGACAGATGGAGATATATGATAACTCAGGGTATATAGGCAAAAAGACTAGTACCACATTAGAAAAGCTTCACACATTTTACTGAAAAAAGTTTAACCAACAAGAATTTTTTGTTTCTTTTTCTCTCTCTCACTCATTCCAATAGGTTTTGATGGTGAATGTCACCGTATTTTTTGGAAGTTAACCCCTCATAAATTTGCTTTTTTTGTCCCACTTACTTCACTGAAGCGGTCCATCTACATGTGAGAATCTGTCATGTTGGTGAAATTTCCAGTAAGGGATGGTTCAACATTTTCATCATTTTTGAATTAGTACTTACAGTACGCAAGGGAGAGGGGGTCAAACGGGTCTGTACACTTTCACAGGATATGGAAAATGATGGTTAATTTTTGGCCTGTTTTGTGCAATTTTGATATGATTTGGGGGGAAAAAATCATCATTTTAAAGTACTAATTTGGGGGGAGGGAGGGGGGTCATGAAATTTAGTACCCTAAGTACTAATTCAAAAATAATGATAATGTTGAACTATCCCTAACCAGTCTCTATGGTCAAGCAAATAGCCTTTAGCCAATAGGAAGTACATGTACACTGTTTTTTTCTCCATAGTATCTCACTGTGGAACCGTTCACCATATTTCATACTGGAAAATGTAGACACTATGGTGATTCCGAAAATTTAGCAAAAATTAAAATCATACAGTATTTTAAAAGTTTATCTGAAGTGTGACCATTTAAACAAACTTGGTAGACACCCAACCAAGATATATTGCCACCAAGTTTGAAGTCAATCTGATTGACTGTTTCAGAGAAGTTGACAGTGGTGAATTAGCATTTGGCGGGAAGTACCCTAATTGAAAAAAAATGTTAAAAATCAGAAATCCACAGTAGTGCCACCTAGTGGACAACTTTATTTGACCATTTCACAAGGAACATATCCACCAAGTTTCAGCTTAATCTGACAGACAGTTCTGGAGAAGAAGTTGAAAATAGTGAAAACACAAAAAAAAAAAAAAATTCATAAAAAGTAGAAAAAAATTGCAGCATCACCTGGTGGGCATTTAAGAAGTAGGTGTCACTTGAACAAACTTGATAGAGACCCATCCAAGTTACATTGCAACCAAGTTTTAAATGAATCTGGCTGATGGTTTTGGAGAAGTAAAAAATGTAATTGTGAATGGACAGATGACTCAGCCTCCTAAAAGCTCAGCCCGACTAGTAAGTCACTGTGCTAAAAATTGGAATTTCTTTGCAAACACAGATGAGAGTTTAGTGGATGAATTAATATCTAGTAAGCTCATAAAACTAAGGCAAAAGTCCTCCATGGACTAGGTACAGACTTGGTTAAAAGGGCTAAACAACAGAAAAGAAACCAGTTCATCAGAAGTAGAGAGTCATGTTTGCATGCACATAAAATGATCTATTTTATCAAAATGTAAATCAGAGTCTGCAATAATAAAGGCTAAAAGACATTATAAATAAAGACAAATTGGTAGATATATTAGAACAAAATCCAAAATTATGTTGGAACTACACTTGACATTTTTCAAGGTCTATTTCCACTGTAGAGACAATTCAAAATGGAGCAAAGAAACAGGTTATTCTGAAAAGACCAAACTTCTGAACTCATACTTCCTTTATTTGTTGACTGATGAATCCTAAAAATTGGCGAAAAAAATAAACTTTAGAATAATGTTTTCTTACCATATATATTAGCGAGCAGACACATGAATTGTTGTTGAAAGTAAGGTGATTCATCCAACCAAACCTACGGTCTATACAACTTTAAAAACGTGGTTTCATCCAAATTATTATCATTATCAACCTTTAGTAGCTCCCCAGTGCAGTGTTTGGGAACCCATCCACATGGATCATTAATTCATATTCAGTTCTCTTATTCGCTGCATTTGTCATCTTTAGTTTTTGCCAGATTTAACATCATTTGGGTGAATTTTTGTTCATTCGAGGTCACAACTTTCTCCGATTATCGCCATTTTTAGGGCCTGTATTTTTCTGTTTCAAAAAACTAGAAATTCTGTTTCACCAGCCAGAAATTTCCAAATTCCGTTTCAGTAGTTCTCTTTGTATGTAAAACACATTAAGGCAAAACAACAAATTCCGTTTCAGAGGTGACAAAAATTCATTATTCCGTTTCGTTTCTGTTAAAAATGGAAAAATACAGGCTCTACGTTCTTTTCTTCCATGGAAATTAAAAAACTTCCAGTTAGCCTGGTTACAAGGTTCTGCGCATGGCAGACATTTCAGAATGCAAATTATTGTGTGACATAGCTATCTAGTGGTGGCTTTTTGCATGTAGATTATGACATCGAGGCCCCCAACGGCCATGTTGCCAATGAACACTCAGATTTGGTGCTGTCACTGCGCTGGGGAGCTACTGAATGATTCCAACAATCACTCTTCATACCTACTACATCTCTGCCACAGGTTAGGACACTATTTCAATGGGGATATAGAGATCTCATGCACAGTACTTAAAAAGAAAGGCTATACGACAAACCGGATTGTTCAGCTGCTCAAGGTACCATGGCCTTGCCCCTCTAGACTGGCTTAGTAAATAGTCGCAAGACGGACCTAGCAACCAGGTGCTACTGCCTGATCGACCGACCATATATTATTATTGATACTCTGTAATGCTGTAGCTCGCATCTTAGATTATGCCTACAACATATTTGATATAAATGCTCTACTCGCTACTAGGCTGAACCTACTTCCATATTGTATACTAGTATATAAAACTGTCCCAAAGTAATTACTCACATAACAGTAAATATTTCTAGTTATTTTGGAATAGAACACTGTCAAATATCCTGCAAAAAAATCTTTTGTCGGTATGCCGCAGTCATTTCACCACCTTGTTTACAACCTACTGTAGAATATTTACAAATGACAGAGATCTCTAGAAGATATTTTTAAAAAAACAAAACAAAAAACAAAAAAACAGAAGAAACGGGGGCGGGGGGGAGGCTCCACTAAAAAAAAAAAAAAAAAGAAAAAAACTAGATAGAAAGAAGATAAAAATCGGGCAGATACCAAGGGTTTGGGGATAGAGCGCCCCATAAGATAATTATAAAATAACCTGGGCCTAATTCTAAAGACAAGTATCTCCAAAAAAAAGTACCAATTTACCTTGAAATTGTTCTTCTCCATCAGAGTGGTTAATCACTTAATGCATGGAATGACCTGCCTGAAGAAAGGGCATCGGCCAGGTCCCTGAGCATTTTTAAGAGGAAACTGACATCCCTGCCAAAATGGCATAGGGATAATTTCAACCGATTCAGGTTCTGTTTTACCATGGCGGAAGGAGCTCTCCTCCATGGTGTGACATTGGGCGCCGCCTGTCTGACTCTGAGCTTGGACACGGATATCTATTTTAATTGTGTTGACACTAGAATCCACGATTTTAAGCACAAGTCAAGAAAGCCTACCTAAGCACTAATATGTCATACCACACAACCCTGCTCCAAATTAGGAACGCTAGTGTGATCAGCTGCCCTACGTGCATTGGTGACATTCACTCGTGGCTTCCAAGTCGGGAACAGTGACAGTGCAACTTGCCCACGCCGAACTGCTTGTAACTCACCTGTCATAAACAGCGAAATCTTGTACTCCAATAAATATCAGTTAGTTCGACAACTGATTTTTGTATTCAAGCTTTCACTGGAACATTTAATATTACCCGTACTGCAATAGATCAGATTCAGTTCTTTTAACAAGCAGCGCTGCTAAATACAAACTTCTCGAATCAAGTCCAAAATGGAGTCTGTCGAGTTACGCCATCTGGCGGCAAGGTTCGATTTTGGTGACGGTGTCTCAGGGACAGTTGTTCCTATGATAAGTAGTTCTGGGCGTGGACACTAGGTGGTGTCATACCGTGGAAGCATGAACTTGGCTTCTTTTCTTTTCTTTTCTTTTCTTTTCTTTTCTTTTCTTTTCTTTTCTTTTCTTTTCTTTTCTTTTCTTTTCTTTTCTTTTCTTTTCTTTTCTTTTCTTTTCTTTTCTTTTCTTTTCTTTTCTTTTCTTTTCTTTTCTTTTCTTTTCTTTTCTTTTCTTTTCTTTTCTTTTCTTTTCTTTTCTTTTCTTTTCTTTTCTTTTCTTTTCTTTCTTTTAATAGCAAAATCTGGTGTAACTAAGATCACAGAGAATAACCAAGATCGAACAATAAGAAAGCACTTTGTCAACAACTTTTGTCACCCTGCCACAGTGCCAGGTGGCATCATCAGCAGGGGCTGTGGACATGCCAAGCGCAAAGTTGCGACAGTGGGATAGGGCTTGTTTGTTTGTTTTTTTTCGTACTAAAGGCCACCTGACTAGCTACTATGCTAGTCGGGACCACGGCAGAGAAGCGGAGTGCCACAGAATATTATTAACTGCATGGTGGACCGGTGGAATACCCTTTCACACTGTGGTGAATGTACCAATTAAGACACTTTAAACAAAACAAGGAAGGCTGAGCACCTTATAAATCACCTAATTGCACGTGAGAGGGGTTTAAATATTAACTGATTAAGTCAAGACAGGTAATGCAGGAAAGTTTACAATGAGGTAGTCAAGGAACAAACAAGATGAGTCAAAGGCATAGATAAGCTAGCAGAGGTATATGAATTGAAAGGATATGACGAGGTTGATGATCGGAAAGTGTATATAGGTAAGACTGTAGAGGGCTAGAGGGAGGACTGGAAAAGAAGAGTCAGGGAAAAGAGTACAATAAAAGCGTACAACTGTAAACAGGGGAGACAGCATTATTGAAAAAAATCCGCTGACAGGTTAAAGTTCCTACATGGGCAGGGTAACACATTGGATTTTCATACAAGATAATTACCCTGCAATGCACTGCATGATACAGCCATTCTTTGACTGCAGTGTTACATTCTGGTATGTACACATTTTAAAAAATTAAAATACAAATTAAAGATTATGCAAAACAAAAGTATTCCTTCTGTTCTTGATCTTTCTCCGAGGAGTCACACTGGCTCATCAGAGTTCAACAAAACAGGAATGTTGGATGTTCAGTCAAGAGTAAAACAAATGAGATTAAATCATGTGCATAACATCTACCATGATCAGTACCCAAAATATTTACAGGGTGATTTCTTAAGGATCCCTGACCTGCATGACCACAATACCCCGAAGTGGTGAATTTAACTTCGTGGTCCATAGGGGTGTCGGGGCTAGAGCACACTTTTTTTCCCGTGTGGCCACAGATGACTGGAACTCGTAACCAAATAGCATTAAAAGCTTTAAATGCAAACAAACCTACGAGCTGAAAGTTAAAAAAACATCTCAGCAAAGAAATGTCAAAAGAAATTTATATATCTACTATACCCACTAGCCAGTCTTCTGTGGGATGCTGAGGGAATTGTGGATTTCATCTTCTGTCATAAGAGACTTTAAAAAAGAGGCACTTTTATGATTATTATAAGTCTTTGGCTTCCTATATGCTTTTTATAAAATATCTACCTTATATCTTTTTATATCTGAAATATGATTTGCATCTTAGTTTTCATTTGTTATATTGTATGCTTATATATTTATGTTTAATTTTCTGTATCTTCTTAATTTCTATGTCATGAACCTATTGTTTAATATCTTCCTATTGTGTATAAGGACCCCACCGGAAAGAAGTCCTTGGACTTTCGTGGGCTATCCTTGGCATCAGTCAGCATGTATTTTAGTTACTTTATTTTATACTTTTGTTGTACATCTTATTGAGTGCTTGATGAATCAAATTAAAATTTAAAAAAAAAATAAAAAGCCAGACAAAAGTGTGTGTTGGGATGGAGAGAAGGTATCCAGGTTTCTTTTTAAAAGTAGGGGAGTAATCAGTCTGGAAAAGGTAGGAAACGGAATGGACAACAGGCAGTAATGGAAAATGCAGGATGTGTAGACAAGAGGCAAATGAGATCGTGGATCATTGGCTGTTATAGTGTGATGCAAACAGATAGATAATGGAAGATTTTTTTCAGAAAGTGACACAGGGAAGATCATAATTGCAAGCGTTTAAAAGAGGTTCCGTGTTTACAAGAAGAGGAACGTGTAGCGTGGGTTTTAGATTTAGGGGTGGTGTCTGGGAGGCAGGAAAGGTAGTAAAAGTGCACAGGACTACCTGGCGGGATGCTGGGAGTGGGAGGTAAAATGAAACGATAGAGCTGGACAGCAACAGGGTAAACCAGAGTACAGGGAGGAAAGGGAATGGTGGTAGCCCTAGTAAGGGCTCTCATGGGGGTTCCCATGAAAAAATGCCTGTTCCTGAGAGATGGGGACAGGGTGTGTGAGGGAAATGTCCCCCCCCCCCCACCCTTTTCCCCCGGGCCAGGGGGAAGAAAGAACAAGCGATAAGCGTCCGAAACTGAGACTGCCTTTCATTTCGAACTTCTAACATTTCTGTGTTTTTAGAGCTTCTTATCCAAAAATGACATGCGTTGACCTAGCTGTTTTTCTCTTCCGTAAAGTGGCTTTGGAGATGTATTCTCTACTGATTGGTCAAAGGAAATTGCGATTGACAGCTGGTCGCACGCCGCGTCACTGGCTTCCACCACTGGGACTGGTAACCACTGCCGCTTTGCGCATGCACAAGAGGGAGAAGGGTCTCATTGTATTTGTAGGAAACTAATTTTTAACGTATGCGGAGAAAAATGTAGGCCTACCGTGCTTGAAAAAAATAGGCCTAGCCAGTGACCATCTATAAATCAAGTGGCAAAATTAGAGTGTGCTGCAAACGATGTGTGAGCATTAAGAACATATTAGACAGTTTAAGAAATTCGGTTACGTGTACGTTTCCGTAAACAGATTTTTAACAAAGAATACAGAGAGGTCACTCAGGTATGGCGACGACCCCCCGACGTTATCCGTGTGTATTTGTGTCTGTTGTACGAGAAAAGCCCCGTCAGTATACACGTAAGTTCCCAATTCAGGTTAGCCATTATATGATCTCCAAATTGTTACTCTTCATTGTCAATAAAATTGTACGAATGATAAAAGGTACATGTATACAACTGACGTCCCATGGGATGAAGTATAGCATTAGATTTAGATATGGTTATAGGATTACGGTACCCAAAATTACGAGATGACGAGGTGCCACAGATTTTTAAAATAAAAAACATACATTTTCATTGTCACTGTATAATAATGAACATATTAGAATATGAGCTTAATTACACAGTTAAAAAGCAAGCAAGACAAAAGGAACATATGGAAATAGGTAGTCCATGCATTTCCCTGCGGCCCCCCCCCCCCAAAAAAAAAGAAAAATGTGTGTATTGTTTCTTGAATGAGTGAACATTAAAGTGTCTAAGCATACGTATGTCCGTATACTATTCAAAATTTAGGTACATTACATTTTATTGAAAATTTTGCTATGTTAGAATGCACAGAAAAATAATGAAGAAGGATGGAATTCCACTTTTGATCACAGACAATCTGGCGGTTACACCCTTCTTGTTCGTATTGTCATTGCTTGTGCAGAAGATCTTCATTTTGAGAATGCGACGGTTGACCTTTTTTTTTTTTTTTTTTTTTCTGCAATGAAACATGTTTAAACTAATAATATAGGGCTATAGATCTATAGATTATCGGGTACCTCTCTGCAGGGGCCACTTTTCTGATCAACTTGTAAATGGGTCCCGGTCAATAGGTAACCTGCATAGTCAAAACGTTCCCTGGTCAAAGCTTACGCTCCTTTAAATGTACCCATGTAGGGTATGTTTTGACCAGGGTACGTTTTGACTAGCAAAAACGTACCCTGGAAATGTTCTTTACCTTTTTGTTACTATTTTTTTCTTCAGTGGTGTCATTTTTTCAGTCACAGGGATTTCAACATACACCCATTCATTCAGATACTGCGTGGGCCTACAAACAGGAAATTTCGCGATTTACCATTGAAATCGATGGATTTTTTTTTTAAAGTCGCATTTGCTGATGCTAGTTGTGCACTTCTGTGTAAAATATATGCCTATGGCTATGGATCTTTAAAGTTACGGCATTTAAACTCGTTTAAATAGCATTGTATGTTATTGCGATATGCAGTTGAGTGTGTCTGTCAGTCCGGCTAAGCACAACAGTCGGGGTTTGCATATATTTCTTCTCACTGTATCACTGTATCACTGTATACATTAGACATATTGTGATTTTTTGCTTTTTTGTATAATTTATTGGCATTTTTTTGTGGAATTGTTAAGATATGGTGAAGGAAAGCGGGGGCGTTACCAACAATAACATTGGCAGTTGGGGCAGGAGGCAAGGCGTTAATCCCATCAAAGCAACCTCGTAAATACAGGCGCCAGTCTATGTTGATCCCCCCCCCCCCCCAAAAAAAAAAAAAGGAAGAGGGCTGTGTGAACAGCCCATACTCGGCTGACCTAGTCTAGACATTCATCACGATGCTCTGTGAACTTGGGATAGGATCAAAATAACCCATGTACTAAAAAAGTCTGACCTTAATAGAAGAACACTATAACATGTGCAACATCAAGGTCCCAGTTCAAGTAGTTCTGAAGTTAGACTAGAGTGATGAGTAAAATTCATGTATGTTGCACTGTGACCCCAGAAACGAGGTCAAGATCACTCATGTACTGTCTAAGCATGACCTTCATAGAGAAAGATTAACATGTGCAACATGACGGTCCTAACTCGAAATATCTCAAGTTATCAAGTGAACAGTAAATTTCGTGTCAGTTGTCCAGTGACCTCGGGAATGAGGTCAAGATCCAAACATCACTGGAGCATGACCATTTGCACAAAATAGGTAGGCACTTATGAAAGGTACATCCCTACCAAGTCTGGCCAAATTTAAGTTATAACCATTACAAGAAATTCCCATGTTAAACTTTCCTATTAAAACTTTTTTGAAGATTTTCGAAAAAAAAAATCACGAAAATTGCAAAAATCACTGGAGCGTGACCATTTGATAAACTTGGTAAAGACCCACCCAAGGTACATTGCCACCAAGTTTGAAGTGAATCTGATAGACAGTTTCTTCAGAGAAGTCCAAAATGTGAATTCTAATTAGAATACATTAGAATGCCCATTCACTTGCATAGAAAGCAATAGAAAGTGTGCATTTACCGATAAATACCCGAATTGAAAAAATCGTTAAAAATCAAGAATGCACAGCCCTGCTACCTACTGAACATCCTTGCTTGATCCTTTCACAAGGAACAAATCCACAAAGTTTCAAATTTATCTGAGAGACGTTTCTGGGGAAGAAGTCACAAGTAACGAAAACACACAAAAGTTCATTAAAAAAATTGGGGGAAAAATGCACCACCTGGTGAACAAATTAACAACTATTAGTCCCTAGGAGTGTTCTTATGTAATACCAAAGCAATTGGGTGAGCAGTTTTGGAAATGAGGATTTTTTAAAGATTAGTTCCCCCCCTCAAAAAAAAATCATTAAAAATCCAAAAATCAATGGAGCGCAACCATTTGAACCAACCTGGTTGAAACCCACCCAAGGTACAATGGCACCAAGTTTGAAGTCAATCTGGATGACGGTTTTGGAGAAGAAGTCGAAAATGTGAATTAGCATTAGAATGTTCATTGACTTGCATAGTAGTGACCAATAGGAAAGCTGCATTCACAGATAAGTACCCGAATTGAAAAAATCGTTAAAAAAATCAGGAATCCACAGCAGTGCCATCTAGTGAAGAACTTTGTTTGACCCTGCCACAAGGAATATATCCATCAAGTTTCAGCTTAACCTGAGTGACGGTTCTGGAGAAGAAGTCAAATATAGCAAAAACACACAAAAAAATCATTAAAAAAATAGAAAAAAATCGCAGCACCACCTGGTGAACAAATTAATAACTAGGGGTCCCAAGGAGTGTTCCTGTGTGATATCAAAGCAATTGGGTTAGCAGTTTGGGAGAAGATTTTTTAAGATTTATCCAAAAAAAGAACAAAATAATTCATAAAAAATCCAACAATCACTGGAGCATAACCATTTGAACAAACTTGGCAGAGACCCAACCAAGGTACATCCCAACCAAGTTTGAAGTAAATCTGGATAAGGGTTTCGGAGAAGTCGAAAATGTGAATTGTGGACGACGGAAGACGAACGACGGATGGTTAGCCATAACATAAGCTCAGCTGACTGTCAAGTCAGCTGAGCTAAACACACACACACACACACACACACACACACACACACACACAAAGGTAGAACCAATGAATCACGAGCTAAAACACGTACACAAGAACTCTCAGCAGGGTAGGTCTGGCTTCACCATCACCCCTGACCTTCATGTAATCAGGTTCTTGGTAGGCCCATATTCTATTCAAAGTCGCTGGTTTAAATTGCAGGCAGTACAGTAAATTGTGCTGAGGCAACCGAGGCTACTGTCTAGGTCAATTTTTAAATAAATAAAGATAGGCTATAAATAAATAAAGATAGGCCGGATGCTAACTGCTGTCATTATTGAACAGGTGGGAAAACATGCTTTTTGTGTAACTTCTATCCCGAAAGGCACGAGTTTTAATGGTCTTTTACGAAAATAAAAACCTAAATATTACAGTTTTTGTGATAAAAACAGGAATCTGAAAATAGGTCACTTTTATACACCAAGATGCCGGTTTAAAACAGTAATTCCCAATGCACATGTGAGCAACGAACTCTTCACCTAAAATGACAAATACGTGTACACTACACATGTACCACCTTAAAGGACAGATATGTACACACTATGTGAAAGCTTCATAGAGATGGATTCACTCAAAGTTCTATTACAGACAGCATTAAATATTGCTTTTAAAGTTATCTTATGGACTCAGTTAAGGTTCATCCTGATTTTGCAGTTAAGTGAAGAACAAGCGAAACAATGATGTCATTATAATTATCAGACTGTTTTATTATTATTATTATTATTATTATTATTATTATTATTATTATTATTATTATTATTATTATTATTATTATTATTATTATTGGTAGCCATTTAGATAATAGCAAACTATTTTAGGTTTTAAGTTTGTAAGTTGAAGGTGGGAATGTGGTAAGCACCCCACCCCCACCCCAGTTGCCTCACCATATTTTTCTTCCAATCTATGGCCCGGTTAGGTAGCAAAAGGCACAAATTACGGTGATATATCATCATAGCCACTCCATTCATGTTTTTGAGATCGAGACTTTTATTTGACTGAAGCCTGAAGGTTGTCACCCCTACGACAAGAGAAATTTGAAGGGAGGGCAAGCATCAAATATCAAGACAAGATTACTGATAAATTTGTTACCGAACCCCACTCCACCTCCCGCCATGCCGGGGAAATTCACAAAAAGTACATAAGAATTATACAAAACAACATCTTGCACAAGTACATATATCAGAAGTAAAAGTTTGACATCATAGGGTTTGATCAGAAAAGTTGGGTTTGTTGGGCATCTATGTATTTAAATACATAGTTTTTGGTCACCTTAAACGCGTCACTTAGAATGTCGACATATTCTTACACATGATAATATGTTGGAATCGAAAAAAAGAAGAATATTTTCATTTACAGTGTACGTTTTGAAACGGAACCTAGTAAACCAGGGCCCAGGTCTTTTACACGCAGTTTAATTCTGCAAATTTATCAATTAAATTTCTTGCATATATTACCATTGTACGTAGCTTTTGAATGTACACTGTTTCAGAAGTGTGTTCCCATCCCCACCGCGCTTCCCCGACTCTTTTCTTGCTTCTGCATTGCTTCCCTTAATTTTTCTCTTATTTTGTCTCTTTATTCCTTGGAACGATCGTCCACTATACCGAATGTTTTTAACCTTGAGCACCCTACGTCTCAGAAAGGGACCTAAGCAGAAGCGGTGAGGACCTGGGAGAAATCGATAACAAAAGTAACCACTTGCGAATCCATTCCGACAAACTGTCATGAAAGTTTTCAGAGATACGCAGATGGGTGTGAACGATATTATGTTGTTCCATGGTAGTTGCCATCTTGTCTCCTGTGCTCCAATCAGGCAACGCCTAGTAAGAAGCGAAACTGGCAGCCAATGGTGTTGTGTCTATTTCAGTGGTCAAGGCTCACGCATAGCAACTTCACAAACAAGTGTCACTGACTGTAAGGCAAAGATGGACGCAACAAAAAGACCTTTGAAGATTCCACCGGAGTTTGCCACATACGCTGAAAGGCATGGGTTATTTGAAATGTACAAGGTATGTATAATGGCTTAAGACAAGTTGATCAAAACGGACTAAATCGGACATTAAATCGCAAGCGTAACTTAAGTCACAACCAGTCCACAATACACTGTCTGTCCTGTCGCGAAATCGCCGAAAATGCATGCAGATTACAGAATATAGTTCATCATGTCACTATATAGCTTCAGTCTTATAGTACAGTAAGTACCCGAGAGTTGCCAAAGCCTCATTATCAACAAGCCCTCACAATTGGCAACAAGAGCAAAATATTACATTTGTTCCAGTTGCCCTACCCCCTCCCGATCGCCCTCACCCCCTATCAGTATCAATGGCAATGCAATAATGCCAAGACTGATAACAATATCACACGGTCAGTGTCCCTGGTGGCACGGACACTGGCATGGATCATGATGACCTATGCACAGTTTTAGCATGGAGGAAGAAAATACCTTTCGTCGTCCGTGGAATCTATTTTAGTTTAATCAGTATTTTTAAGGATGATTAGGAGATATCCTAAATCATATGCGGTCGCGGCCAAATGTGACATACATTGTCCCAAAGCTAAAAACATCACTATAATCAATAATCAATATTCTGTCACTGATTTCGTCAACTTTAAAATGCCTAATTTGTAAAAATGAAAAAAAAAAAATGCATTTGCACTTTTTGCCTGGACAGACCATGATAAACACTTGCAGAGAATGGAATAAATTACCACAGATACAAGATGGGGGAAGGGGCATATTTGGCTGTGCCCATGCCATGTTACACACATCAATCGATCTGCACAATTGCCCGATCACAATGGATTTGTTGTTCACACACGAACGGTGCAACTATCAACCGATTGTGCTGTGCTGCGTTGGATGTTGGGCATGGTTGCCAAATGGTCGATCAGTATCCTGAATAGTTCATCAGCAATAATATAACAATAATGTGATTTTTAAGGGCGTTGTGCTTTTTTATTGGCCTGACATCAATGATCAGCAGCCCAATATAGTGATTTGTGCCCGAGGCTTGCCGAGGGCACTTATCACTATGGCGGGCTGCTGATCATTGATGAAGGGCCAATAAAAAACACAACGCCCGAAAACATCACATTATTACAATTATTACTAGATTAATTATAACACAAAGTTTTTATGAATAATATTTTATTTCAACATCAACACAAGCTTCCCAATGTAGTCTCTGTCACAGTGTGAGGCCTTCGAATCCCCGCCAACATGTCAGCCCGGGATACCAGACAGAGCTCCTCGCAGGAGGGTTGACGGTTCCGTTTGGGGACTTTTCCCTTGGCTTCTTGTCGTCTGCAAAGACCGTGATGTCACACGATTGCGCAGAGGTCACAGCTCCTAGAAGCAGGCACTAAAGAATTTAGTTACGTATTTCAGGTCACTAATTGCACTAGTGACTGGCCTGATGACCTTTGACATGTCAAAGTTGATCAATGCAGGGCGATGTGAAGTTTTAGAGTACACGGAAAGTAATATTATGCTATTGGTAATTCCTTTTTACCTAGTAATAATTTGTGATGATTAACTGATACTAACTTTTGAACTGCATCATACTTAAATGACATTATTTTGTTTATGATTAAAACTTTGTGCAGTATTGTAATGTATCCTTAGTTTGTTATTGTAGCGACCAAATATTATCAGTATCGGAACCAAGTGGGGTTTGAACCTTGAACTTGTCTAGGCCAATGCATTGACGATGCTTCTATGATTTCTTTCATGAATCGGGTAGTACTATCTTCATGTGCCCTACTCACCAAGTGACATAAACTCTTGCACTTTGCAAACAAAAATCAAGTATATTGGGTAATCAGGTCTTCAATCATTAAAACACAGCAGTTCAATCATTACTGGGTTATGGTGGACTTCACTGCATGTATTGTATCTGGACAAATCACAGGTCAGAATTGGAAAGGGTGGTACATTAAACTCTCGATGCAAACATTGCCATGATCGTCCAGCATGACGCGTTGCTACTTTCAAACAAAATGTATGGTGAAATTTAGTGAAAAATAATTACAGTGGGGAACACTTTGATGATGCATATATTTTGTTTATTACATAGGCCTACTATGCCCATTAAGCAGTTTAAGTGGACAATCAGTATGAGTTGATACATGTATATTGCACTAATTGCCCACATTTTGAAGAAGATTACCATATATGTATTGATTTTAAGAACTGTTACTGACTACTCCAATAGAATACAATCTGGTGAAAAGTAACGATCAAAAATCAGCCATGGTAAAAGAATTTTTGCAGACTGGGTCACCGTTGTAGCTGCCAAAAGACTCTGGAATACATCATCCCTAAGTATTATTCAGACAGACACCATATTGGATGTCTAAAAAAGACATTAAATACAGATACAGTGAAAACTTATTACAATGAAACCACCTGTACCCTCAAAAATGTGTTAAATTACTGAATGTCAGGTATACTGGCCCAATAACAAATGAACACTTAGCTTATTGTCCATGACAACTAGTGTCATTAAGATAATATGTTGGGACATCCAAGTGTCATGGTGATGTTTCCCTGAACCATGGCTGAAATCCACAGTTTCAGGTGGGTTATCTGTTTAATATTTACAAATATTGATGTTAAACCCATCACAAACAGAAGTATCATCCCAATTTCAATTTTGTAGGTCTGTGCCGTTGGTGGAATCCAATGAACAGTGATGCAAAAATGACATGAAACTGATTATGCCCAATTTACTAAATTGACTTACGTAAAACTGGAAGTTTTCATTTCCGTCGTTACAATTTAAAGACATTGAAGTTTTAAAATGTCACTGATGGAATGTTACTGCTTGATGTCAATTGAAAAACTTTTAACTCTGTGAACGAAAAGTGTGACATGAAATCCACAAGTTTATTTTTCAGCACGATCAGTGGGTTTAGGACACTCACGAAGTGTCACAATGAATGGCGGACAATTGAGCAATAGTGCAGTGTCATCTGTCGATTACTGCATGAACAACAGATCCATCGTGAGTGCAGTGCAATCGGTCCATTGTGCAGATTGGTCTATAGCATGTAGCACCCACATATCAGGGTAGCTGTGATAATTTGAATTGTGCTTAAAATAATTTTCCTATTTTAAAAGACCAAGTGCTGACTGAAGTGTGTAAAAAAACCCTTTTGTATGACCCTGAGAAAAGGAAAATATAATGTTTAAGTGACTTCTGACGTAGCTTGAATCATTATCTCTTGAGAAAGACTTTTATGGACAAGCAGCCGACAGCTTCACAGTTCTTAATGAACATAATGAATCTATTGCAATTTGGGCAAATGCCAAACACAATACATGTATAGAAAAGGGGGGGGGGGTCATAGTAATATAAACATTTACAAAATTATACAGGTAAAACTGCAGAGGCTCCAACTCTGCCATTGTCAAAGGGGAACTCCTGTTTTCATGATAAAAATGAGAATTCCTGTTCTCCTCCACAACCTGAAGTCTCCCACTTAAACAAAAATACATGTATATTGGTAAGATTTATATTACATGTAAGGTCTCTCCATGTAGTGGTGTTAACTAAAGTGCACTACAGGGCTCATGTGCAACTTTTATTGTGAAAAAAAAAAATCTGGTAGGAACAGACCTGCCCCTCTCTTCAGACCCTTCCTGACCTTGGTCATTTTGCTCCTTTGTTGTTGTTCTGACCCAGGTTAGAATATTCCAACATAGGCCAGGCCCATATACTGGAATTCCAACATGTTTCAGCCATGTGGGAATCACGATGGGCTACATATGTTTTGACGATATGAAAGTTGGTTCTTTCCCTGGTGAGATAAATGTAATAGGAGTGACTTCAAACACCATTTGAATATTTGTACTAAAACAATTGTTGTCACTGGACCTTGCTTGGCAAGTGCCAAGTGATGGCAACCGACTGGATCCTTTCATTACAATAACTAGCCTTTAATTTTTGATCCCATGCTAGTACATCATTACCAAATTAAGTTAGTATCACAAGCTCTGCAAATACTGATATTAAAATGTTGTAAATGGTGTGTGTGTTTTATTATAAGAAGTCAATAAGCAGAGACAGATACAGAGGAAGACATTTCCAGCTAAATCTCAGGCTACCCATAGATTGGTTCACAATCCTTAGTCATGACCATAATCAGATCTTAAGTAGCCAAGGCCTATTTCTATTATAAGAAGATTGACTCGAATGAACATTTTTTTGTGATTCCACATGTTTAAGATATAGTTTTCAAATGTTGACATAAAAGTTTTTGTTTTTTTTAACTGTGCAACAGGTCATACAATTATTTTTAAAAACATATATCACACTCTCAGACATCATGCATCATTCTATATGGCCACACTGTGTTGGAGTATTCCAACTTGGGCCAGATTCCAACATTAGTGGGAACATTGTGACCCTCTTGCTAACTATATCGGATGGAAATTCTTGCCTGCGTGACTCCTCTTTTTGACCAAATAAAGCTGGACCAAACTGGTACTATTATGCTGTAACCCTCTGTTTTCAATTTGCCAAAGTAGTCCATTGATTTTGTTACTGATGTGACTCTTCAGGACTGAACCAATCGCCACTAACACATCTTTATATATTAGGGTGTAAGCGTGTATGTTACTAATGTTACACATTATGGAGTGTCAGAGACATAAACGTAATATGGCAATGTTCAGTCAAAAATGTACTTGTTTCTGTAGAAGTTTGAGCTTCTGTGAAAGATCTAATAAGGTGATGATGTATAAATACACATTCATAATATAATATTAAACTACGGATGGTTATCCACAGGGTGATCTAATGGAGTAGACAGTAGCGCCACCTGCTGGAACCAAAGTCTATACAGCTTTGCAAAATTTTAACTGAAAGCTTAATGCACAGTTTACGCTGCAGAGCAGAATTTACTTTATCACAATCTTTAGCACAATCCCATTCCTAAACCTTATTTGATGTATTTCAGCGTATGATTGAGCAGCTGATTGTCAACAAGCCAGCTGACCCACTTGAGTTCTTGGTGGAGCTGCTCCAGAAGGACAATGATGATGGTAAGACCTATATGGTATCCTGGCAGGGTTGCCACAACAAATGGATTCTAGGAGAAGTCAATTATGGCAAGGCCAGAATGCAAAGGCTTAAAAATGAGTAGCAAGAAAGTTGGAGCCATTGAAACAGGGATCTAGAGACAATGCCCCAAAACAGTTTCTATTTGAAATGCTCTGAAGCAAACAATTTTAGGATGCACAAGCATACCCCAAGAACATTTTAGGGTAGGCCCACAAAAATGTATCGGTTTTATGCTCAGGCTCTTGTAGAAACCCTTCCTGGAGTTCATGAGAGTTTGTCAAAAATGTTACATGACAAAAGATCATTTGACAGATTTAAAAAATGAAATTTACTTTACATTAAATGTCATTGCACCAAAGTGACAAGCACATCTTCAACTTGCTGAATATGACAACTCTTCAAAATTTCCTCAAAGATTTAACAAATTTGGAAGTCAACATTTTGGTGGTGTTCGTGTATTGTATTTAATGGTTGAATGTGTGAAGCACACAAATTCTTACAACTGTTTCTGACGGTTTTGGCTGATTTCTTCTGCATGTGTATTATACAGCTTGCTTAATGGTGCCTTCATTTTGGAGAATAGGGTGAAATTGGGAAGGAATTGAGGTGATGGCAGAATTTACAGCGCATGATTTCATATCACAATACTTATACGTGTAATGATCAAAATAATGCCAGCAACTGTGGTCTGTGCTTATCCTCATTGATCATGGTGGACAAATAAATATACCTCAAATGACACCCATATTTAAAAGAAAAAAGACAACAAACAAACATTTCATAAACTTGGATGTGCTTATTTTGCTAATTGGTGGTCTATTTTGGTCAGGTTATTTTAACTCCTTCCATACTGTGGTCACAGGCCTTGGTCAGTGGTTCTGTTACTGCCTTAAGAATTTAGGCATGTTGGAACTTGAACGAAAGCTCATTTAATGAAGAATTTAAATATGAAATTGTGATCTTAAATCTAGGTAAATATACGGAAAAATCAGGGGCTAGCATGGAATGAGTTAAAATGTAATGTGGCGAGTTGCCTTCTTGGGAAAATGGCAGTTCAGCGGCTTCTTTATTTTGTTAGCAAAATACCTATGCCTGTCAACATTCTATGGCAAGAAATAGGGAAAATTTTTGTCTCCATGGGTGAGATTTTATTTTAAATAAAGAATAGATATGAAATAACTAGTTTTTTTGCGGGAGATTGTCTAAAATTAGCCAAATTTGCACAGAAAAGTCTATTGAAGAAGCAAGGTCAAAAAGTGGGAGACGTCCATCAAATGGGGGGAGGCTTAGTATTGCAGGTATGAAGTACCAGTTAGGCAAACAAACATTTGGTGTATTGTGTGTTCCATTTATCATTTTCCTTCAAGTAGAATGGCAGTTTTTCTGTCAACTGGTAACACGTCATTCATTTTAATCATTAGAGGGATTCAATTACGGTATTTTACTTTTAACATAACTGGTTAAATTATATTAAATGCAAAGTGTAAGACCCTGCCTTAAAGTTGACCTTGTTGTCTATGCATGATGTAATCATCTGCTTCAGTGTTTTCAACTGATTTCAACAGTAATGAAAAAAAATTTGACTGAGAATTGTGGATGAGACATATCAAGATCAATTGTCTCAGGTCAACAGCTTTCCTTACCACTTAGTGCCCAATGCATGTAAAGGAAAGATGTTGACTCAATTTTAATTCAAAGGGGGTAGGGTTAATTCAAAGGAGAAAGGGTTAAAATACTACCTTTGACTTCTTTGCTGTCATGCATTCTGAAATGGAAGATAGTGTGATTCATGCCATGAACATTATGGTATAAGGAAATGACAAGGCATGAATTTGTTAACAGTTGTGACATTAACATTTTGTGTGTTATGTGCATATAGTTACATCTTCTGTCATATCTGCATTCATTATAGTACCACAGGTCATAGTATTGGGTCCCCCAGCATCAGGCAAGACTGGTATATCCAAGATGGTTTGCAGCAAGCTACGATCAGCTTACTTGAGCACAGAAACCATGGTGGAAGAGGCAGCTCAGGCTCTCAAAGCGCAGGCCAAGGACTGTATAGCTAATAACCAGGTATAATAATTCAGTCACCCACAGACGTCATGTACATTTAAACTACACTTAATTCCTAACTGGTCCCTCGTTTACTGGCATATTTATTTAGGTTTAAAACAGACAAATATTACAGATTCAAATTCTTCATAAAAAGACCTTTCATGCAAGCACCTGTCATTATCTTATCAAGCACCGGTCATTATCTTATCAAGCACCTGTCATTATCTTATCAAGCACCGGTCATTATCTTATCAAGTTTAATGCCTACTGATCTTACGCTGCACATGTTTGAGTTAGCATATTTTACAGAAAAGAACAATGTCGCCCCCCCCCCCCCAAAAAAAAGTGAAAAAAAAAACTTGCAACAAAAGGACTGGAGAGTATAGTTTGAAGGTTTTTACAGTTGTAGAAGAAATGTCCTAGTGCAAACTTAATTTTGCTGTTGTCATCTTACAGCATGTTTTGCTTATGAAGCATATTTTTTTTTTAATTCATAGGGAAGGGATGAAAAGTGTTGCATCTTTAAAAGCATAACATGTATGTACTGGCTCAAATTTTCATGTGTTACTTGTGCTGGAATAAAGATTCATAAAATAAAAAAGCTTTTAAGTTTAATGGCAGTGCACAAACAAAATTTTATCACGTTTGTTAAGGACAGAAATATACTGCATGTTTTTCAAAGTTGACTCTTTCAGGGCCAATCACTTTTAAAGTCGATCTCCTTAAGTGAGACAAGTATGAATGATCATTAGTATCTAAGATTCATATTCCTCATAAAAAAAAGACCTTTCATTCAAGTACGAGTATGCCTATAGTTCCAGAGAGAACACCCCAGGTCAACAGTTTTATTCTCGGTGCGCATTGGGTATATTGCACCCAATGCACATCAAGAAAAGCTGTTGACTCAGTCCAAGATTTGGCACTGAAAGGGTTAAACATCAACATGGAGCTTTGAAAATTGTTGTCAGCTGTAGCTGCTGGTAAATATCACTTTGGGAGATATTTTCTTCACCTCACTACATGTTTGTGGTTTTAGCCATTATCCACAGAACTCTGGACCCAAATCATCAATGAGAGGTTAAAGTTGTTTGACTGCGTCAAGAAGGGATGGGTGTTAGATGGGTTCCCAGAAACTAGAGAACAAGCCTTGGCGTTACAGGCAGTTGGGATCTACCCTAAACATTTTGGTGAGTACCTGGTATATCTGTAAGGTTTCATAAGGGTCATGGCTGCCTACAAGAAGACCGACAGGCTGACAATGTTTTATCAACACTTGTCTTGTCTTTCTGTATGACTGTGTCAATTGGAAGAAAAATGACAGGGTTCTTATCAATTTGGCATTGGAGAAGCCCTTTATATTTAATTTGAATGATTTTGCTCATATTCTTACATGTGGGACTGAGTTGCGTTAATTTGTATGGCAGCGATGTCTGCTTTCTGAGCATGTTACTGATGACACAGGCCTACTTATCCAATTTTTAGCGCATAATTTCCTGGATTTGGTGAGATTACATAATCCAAATTAGTAAAGATAGCTTTCATTCAAATACAGTATGACTGGTCTGAAGTTTATAGTTTTTGCATGGTCAGGCAAGTCATGCTGCAGGGGCTGCATAGACAGCTGTAGCATGTCGTGCCAAGCAATGCAAAAACCACAGACCAAGGGCTTATTGCCATAGTGTAGATTATAGTCTGTGTCGCTGCTACAATGGTCATTATCTCCACAAACTACTCTGCTGTTCTATCTGTTTCACACTTTGATAATGTATACATGTATGTCATGGTACTCATGGCTGGAATTGCATTTTCAGTTGTCAGCAATGAGCAAAACATCAGACTTCCACATGTACATAGAAGATTACATCCTATTATTGTGTTCAAGTACATACTAAAACATGTACATATACTTATTCATGCAGATAGATATGTATGTATAAATGTGTGTGTGTGTGTGTGTGTGTGTGTGTGTGTGTGTGTGTGTGTGTGTGTGTGTGTGTGTAACTTCAACACTGTATACATTCATCAAGCTACACCAAAATTTTAAGAGCCACAAAAAACGTAGATGTGGACCTACACATTTGTATCTTGATTTGATTTGATTTGATTTGATTTGATTCGTGCAATCATCATAAAATATTAATACATAGAGTAAAATATCTTAGAAAAGGAGCTTAGAATAAAACAAAAAACAGGTGAATCATCCAAGCTTTCATGAAACCTTAAGTTACTTAGCAACTCAAATTTTGACTTTTAGAAGTCTAACTGGGAGTATATATACAGTACTAAAAAAATTACTAGATCTTTGGAGTTCCTGTCTGGTTTAGTTATATCTGCTCTGTATGGTTTGGCTTTCAATACATAATTTAATGCTAGAGGCAGTACAAGGAATCATACAGATACAATAATTTTTTTCAGTCTTATAGATGATATTTGTGTCCACTGGCATCTCAAGTTTACGAAACAGCTCGCAAAAATGTACACTTATAATGTATGGATTTGACGGTCGTGAACGCAAAACAATGTGTGATGAACTAACTTGAATAAAATAACTGCAGTCATTATGTGGTCACAGTCACATTAAATGTGTTCACCAGAATGAGTGGGGGCTGACTAGGGTCAGTAGAATTTTTGAGGTACTGGCCCTGGCATCCTGTCAAAAGTTTTTGGGACTTGTCTAACCCAGCATGCCATACCCGGAAAGGAAATATAAAAGCTACCCTGAAAGCCCAGTTTAGTGAATTTTGTGTGTCTTAGATATCAAATTGTCCATGTGAAAATAGTCTCAAATGCCAGAAAAAGGTGTCTGAGAGTATCGACTTTTCAAAAATTTCCAGGGGAGTCCCCCGGACCCCTGAACCCCCTGCTGTGAACTTCGTGCCTTCGGCACTCACCATTCAAACCCACCTTTTAGAAAGTCTGGCACCGCCCCTGTATATACATATATATATATATATTTTGCAGTTTTATTGGACGCTCCAGACACAGTACTTATAGAAAGAGCAGCTGGAAAGAGGGTTGATCCAAAAACTGGAGGTCAGTTTTGATATACATATAAAAGTACTTTTGCATCTCAAACATTTTATCAAAACCTAGAATTTAAACTATTTATGTCGCAGCCATGAAAAAAAAAAGATGTAGCTGTTAAATCAGATGGAGAACTATGTCTTTAGTCTTTATGGTATGTGATGCTGAATTTTATTGTCCTTTAGTTCATTTTATAATTTTGAAAAGAATACATGAAGTTTTCATAACAAAAAAGAAAAAAAAATTCATAGCACCGACAATTGTAAAATGTATGACATTTGCAACTTGCAAAAAAGTCACCTGGAAAGAAATTAATTACTCCTTTCAGACATCTACCATACAACATTTGACTGGCCCTCAAGTAATGATGTGGCCAGTCGGCTGCAGGAGGTTCCTGGCAACACGGAAGAGGAGGTTGTAGAAAGACTTGTTGTATATCACAGGCACATTGATGGCATCATCGAGTCTTATGGCAAGGTTCACAAGTCCATCAACGCTGATCAGCCAAAAGCTGATGTTTTTTCTCAAGGTATGAGAGCAGAACTGGACTTTGTTTCACATATAATTTATGGTCAGTATTTATTTGTATTTGAAATTTTAAAAAAGAAAACAAAAAAACCCCAGACCATTGGCCCAAATACAGAGATATTGTGGCAAATTGACCTTGCCTGAACAATATTTGCCTCAATGTGTTTTACCAAATGAAAGATGCCATATGCAGGTGACTTTGGTGGAAGATATCAGATTTAAGCATTATTTTTTGGTTAGGTACTTTGTAGGAAATCTGAGACATTTGTTGCATGAACTTTGTTGAGCATTTTTTGCGCCAAAGCTCGCAATGTTTAAATGTCATTTGCTCACCAATTTTGTCGAATTTGATTTCTTCTACCAAAACTCTGTGTGAAGTTTATAAGAAATGTTCTGCAGGGTCATACGTCCTAGGTCAACTGCTTTCCCTGGTGAACTCTTAGAGAATGGTGTGAGGAAAGCTGCTGAAGCAGTTTTAATTTGAGCAGGAAAGTGTAAAAAAAACATAGGCTCAGCAGCAATATTTAAGACATACGTCAATCAGGCCCACCAGTCTTGGTTATTCATGGGAAAAGTTTATACATGATGTTCATATTGGTCTTCAGTGTTCACCTTCCTGTGTGGTCAGCCGAGATCAGCAGCCCCTCACACTCCCAGGGTGGTACTGCTGGGGCCTACAGGGGCAGGAAAAGGGGTGCAGGCTGCTCTCTTAGCCAATAAATACAACATAGTGAATGGTGAGTATAATCTGTTCATCACTCAATTTCCCTTCTGCCCCCTTTTGAAAAAAATGGAAGAGGTGAAGGTCATCTGTTAAATTAAATATATATTATTGTTTTAAACTTAATTTGATCCATGAAAAATATTTTGAATAATATATTTTGTGTTGGAAAAACAAATGTACATGAGACCTATCAAAATAACATGCTCTAGGTCAACAGGTTTTGTTGGGTTTGGGTTGGGACGTTAACTCAAGCTGAGCAAGGCAAAATGGTATTTACTTCCCAATATTGTAATGGTAAAGTCACAGGAATCATCGTCATGTTTTAGTTTTAATTTGAAAATTGTCATTGCCTGCTGTGCCACTGTTTTACCCCGCATGGACTTTCATAATTAACCCTCTGAACCCTAAGGGCCGATATATCGGCCCTAAATACATTGAATTGCGAAACCCTTAGGACCCAGAGGGTTAAATATCAGGTATATATATGTATATATGTGCCAGCTCTTAAGCTTAAGTAACAAAGTCACATCATGAACAATATGTGTGTTATAAACACACTGTAAGTGGATGGGTTCTGTGATGTGATAATAAATGATAAACAAAATCTTAAAAGCATTTTATTGCTGGTTCTTAGTTCCATATATAAAATATATCCATATATATATTTATACACACATATATATATATATATATGTATATATATATGCATATATATACATATATATATATATATATATATATATATATATATATATATATATATATATATAAATATATATATATGTGTGTGTACATGTGTGTGTACATGTGTGTGTGTGTGTGTGTAGTGGTGCTTGATCAACTCATAGCATTCATGACATGAAACTGGAAGTTTAGAGAGTTGTTTCAATTTTTCAGTGTCATGTGGTCACTTGATCAAGCAGGCAATAGCAGATGAATCCAAACCTGGCCAAGCATGCAAGCCATATGTGGAGAAAGGCATGATGGGTAAGGGTTGTCTTTTGGTGAGCTTATGACTTGCCTGCAAAACAGTCTTTTGCCCCAACACTGAACAATAGTCTGCTAAGCAGGCAAAATGAGAACCGATGTTTACTCAAATAACTGGATATCAGAGTTGCTTCTCAAATGATCACAATGAGCCTAGATATCAGATTTCTGCTTTATGGTTTAAATGGAACTTTTGATCAATACTAAATATTTTGCGTGAGATTGTAGACAACAAGATTGTAGGAGTCAAGCTGGCATGGTGTAGCTAAACACTTTTCCTGATGCAAATAGGGTGCTAAGCTGTTGGCTCTGTTTTATTTGAATGGGAAAACTAAAGGTTCTCCATGAAGAGGACAACTTGTATTACAACTGTGACCTCTTTCAATTTTGTAGTTTTTGCTTAAATGTCACTAATGGCAGGGAATATTGAAATTAAATTATGGAAGATCAGTTGTAATTAGTTTTAAAAGTGAAGATTCATATAGATGTAGTTGCCTGTCGAGCAGACTTTCAGGTCATTGACCCTGACTGGCACTTTCAATCAAAACAATGACGTGCCTTACAGACAGCTAAGCAGGTATCTTATTCTGAGAGTTCGAAATTTTTCAAAAGGGTTAATGACCTGCCCATTACAAGTGCTGCAAATTCAAATTTTATATGTATGAAAATAGTCGTATGCACAACTCAATATGTATGATAGAAATTGATAATCTTTCTGTAAGTGACTTGCCCCAATTAATTGTTTTCTCGCATGTTGTAGTTCCCGATGCACTGGTTCTGAATGTATTGAAAGAGAGGCTGGGACAACTGGACTGTGTCAGTAGGGGCTGGGTGCTGCATGGTTACCCTCGTACACGAGAACAGGCAGAGCAACTCTCCTTTGCTGGCTTTGTTCCTAACAGGTAAGTGTAAAAACAGTGTACATATGGATGGTATTCATCCCTTTGTACTTGCACATACAGGTGAATGCTATTCAGATTCAGTTAACTTTATACTCTATGTGGTGTACATATGTACATCTTCAACTCTCTTTTTCCAAACAGTGTGAATTTTGCCTTGTGAACTGCTTGAATTAATTAATTAATTAAATTTATATGAGTTGCTGTGGTTCCTGCTTACAGCTCTTGTTCAAAGGCAGCTTTTGATTGTTTATGACCTGATGAAATCTTTTCCTCATTTGTAATGGTTTGATAATTCTGCTGTTGCAGAATTTGCTGTAACAGTGTGTTGTATCCCCCCAGTCAGGTCCATCATATGGATCATAAGAGAGCAATGGATCAAGTAGAATCTCCCTTTTAACCCTTTTGCCCTTGAATTAAGACTGAGTCAACTGTTTTCTTGGCATGGATTGGGCATTGTGCCCAACCCATGCAAAGGAAAGCTGTTGACCTGGATATGTGATCTTGATAGGTATTATATGCAATTCTCAGTAAAATTGTTTTTCATTGATGTTGAATTTTGTTAAAAACACTGAAACAGGCAACATTTGACCACCAGCTGGTTTTGGCTGGTTTAAGGATATACTTCTGCTTAGCAGAGGTGACCACAAAATAGGCATAAAATACAATAAGGACTGTTTGATATTGGAAGGTTGACATTTCACTGCATGTGAGATATGTTAATCTTCCAATATCAAACAGTCCAAGAAACCGAACAAAGCAAAATTTGCAAAAAGTGAAACCCTGTTCTTGTATTCACTTCTTATAGTTTATTTTGCCTCAAGAATTTCAAAACTTCAATGAAAATTTAAAAAGTTGAATCCATTTCAAACTTGAAAATTAGGCAAATTGTCTGTTCACTTTGCACAAGTGCTGTGTAAACACAAGACCAGTGACACAAATGATAATGACAAAATGCAATTTTCCATTTTATTTACTTTTCCCTATCAACTTTGTTGGACTTATTTTTAGTTTGTTATGTTTTATGGCCTATTTTGTGGACACCTCTGTTAAGCAGAAGTATATCATTGAGGGGGAAAAAGCGTATGGCCTTGTCTGTAATAACACCACCATCTACCTTTCAGCAGTCTGAGTTTTGTTGTTATTTTGCTCCCCAAACTATGGCCACTCTCTTATAAAGACCTATGTTTGTCAGTCCCATGGGTGGCATTTATGATAGAATTTCATTTGTAAAAAAAGAAGAAGAAAAGGAACCACTGTATTTATATCAGAGGCCAAATGAACTGACGTGATGAACTTTCAATTTCAGAGTATTCTTCCTGGATGTTCCGACAGACTCCGTAATGGAGAGATTAACCCTGCGTGCCACAGATCCCATCACCGGGCACCAATACCACATGTTGTACAATCCCCCTCGGACACAGGAGGTTAAGAACAGGTTACAGATGAATCCCAAGGACAGTGAAGAACAGGTCAAGACGAGACTTTCCCAGTATTCCGCATACGCAGAAGAACTGGGTGATTTTTACGAGGATGCACAACATATCAACGGGGACCAGGACCCACACACTGTGTTTGAGTGTGCAGAAAGTATGATTGTCAACCCGTTGCCAAAAAGAATTTGAGTCGATCAGCTTTAAAAATAGTGAACAATTTCTGTACAAAAATTGTTGTAATATTTAAATGGGATCTTGAGGCTGGTCAAGTGATTTCTGGATTGTTGGTAACTGTTACTAGATGTAAGTGGCTCTATCTAAAGGTTGCTATGGTGTTTGCCTAGCAACACTCATATAACAGCGATATTGCAAGGCATTGTATTTTTAAAATGATGTTGTATGTCATGAGTAATTGATGATAATCAGTGCCAATGTCTGGTCATTACATTGTAAAAAGAATCGTTGCATTTGGCAGACTTTTGAACTGAGGAGGGGGGGGGGGTTGCCTGGTTACGGGCAGTTGCTGGATGGCACTTGTGTTGTATTATCCTTCAAATGTCACTCTCTGCTTGACCCTTGCCCCCTTGAACTGGCTGAAACTGGCTGGTGGTCAAATGTCATTGGATTTAATGTTTTTGACTAATTTCAAGAGTGATGAAAAACAGTTTAAGAATTAGAGCAGACCCATCAAGATAACATGCCATAGCTCAACAGTTTCCCTGATTTTGGTCAGTTTAAGGGGTGAAGGGTAAAGTGTATTAATATACAGCACGCCATGCAAGTGGATGTGTCAATATTTTGTAAGTTCTGCTTTTCCTAAAATAAGTATATGCTCAATCTTCTAAATAAACATGAATAAAAATTGACATATTTTTGTGTGGGATGAAATGTATACATGTTATAAGGAGTTGACCATCAGAAATTAATAGAATTTGAATCATGTGTATTTGTCATATTTTGATGGAAGATATTAAGCATAAGATTATGGGAAAAGTAAGACTTTCAAGATATTGATATGTAGGCCTACACTGTACACTGTAGCAGTATCTTCTCCCTGTATTAAAACATGCTCAAAATGAAAATCCTGTCAGTGATAGACCTAATCTTCTTTGTGTATAAATATATTGACAGGTTATACAAGAATGCATCCAGTAATCAATAAATGGGTGCAAGAACAGTTCTTGTTGAAAGTTACAACATGTATTGGACCATCTGTTGCAGCAATGTTTTGAACAGAAAAAAAAATCCAGGTAACCTGTCATTAGGTAAAATTTACTGCATCTGTAAAAATGTCTCTATACATGGTAAATACCGGTATATCTGCAGTTTGTGTACATAAATATTGTTTATTTCTTTGTAATATTTGTTTATAATAAAAGTGTGCACATTGAAATTTTTTGTTTTTGTTCCAGTTTTTTTCTTTTTTCAGTTTTTCTTTGGTTTTACTCTTCTTTCCACATATGAACCAGTAAGCAGGCAGTGATGAAGTGATCCATTTGGAGTGTACAATTAAGACTTTCAGAAGTTTTGTAAACATGGTTCTACACATACTTCATTCACTATAGCAGTAATTGTGGCCAATGAAACATACTTTCACACTAACTGAAGTTCACAAAGAAAACATATTGAAGGTTTTTTCCTTTTTTATTGTTTTATTAATGATGAAAAACCAAAGGGAACGGATTTTACCTTAATTCACACAGTAATTATCAGAAAAATATAATTGACCCATTTCTCAACGTTTCAGTTTCAATGGCATGGAGCAAATTTGCTCATCAGAGCTGTCCTTAAAATCTAAATAAATGAATCGAGCTCATTTACATTTGTCTATACCTTCCCTCAATCTCACAGGGCATCAGAACACTTCAACGAAGTCACTTCAATTGTAGCTTCCAGGGGGAAAGTTATAGCATATGATTGCAGCAAAAATGCTTGGGTTTTAACTCTTTCAGTGCCACAGTTTGGACTAAGTCAACAGTTTTCCTTGTCACCCTTTAGGCAAAATGAACCCAAAGTACCCCAAGGAAAGATGTTGACCTGGACTATTCTATATACACATACACTGTAACTTCAGGCATACTGGTACTTGAGTGAAAGATCTTTTTATAAGAAACATGAATCTAGCACCCTTCTTGTAGTTCAGGGCAGATCGTGTTAAGTAGTTCAACCTAAGTCACAGTTGACACTTAAAAGAGTCAAGGGGACAGATGTTGTTTTCATTTAGCGTATTCAGACAGACTCCTTTCTGGAGCTGGCCTGGCTATAAACTAACGCTTCGCATTCGTTATTATGGATAAGCATGCTGGCCTGTTCAATGTTTCCTTAAAGGGGTACAAGCATTTCCCAAATCATTGCCGAGATTTGAATGAGCTGCAAATTGTCCCCAGTAATAATTTAACTCTTAATATATCTCGAATGTGACAATATTGATGTAGAAAAAAAAATCAAATTTTAGATATTTAAACATGAAATATATATACCCAAAAGCTGCTTGCATCACAAATAAATAAAATATTGCTTTCCTGCAAAACCTTTCAGCCCATGATATACTTGTGTATCCAGAATTATTATGCCAGTTTTGATGTATTGAGCAATGACTTGACTTTAGAATCCAAGGAAATGACTGTATTGTCAATTTTATCTTTTATGAAAAAGAATTATGACAGAAAAAGTAAAATTTGTCTACAGTACTCAATGTGGATTACAAAATAGCTAATTTAAAAGTTTTAGCCACTCCCTTAAAAAGACTTCTTAATTATCTAATTGGTCCAGACCAAACAGGGTTTATGAGGGTAAGATATATTGAAGAAAACATAAGACTGATTTCTGATTTATAACAACTTGCCCATATTAAAGATATCCCAGGATTGCTACAAGTCATTGATTTTGAAAACACGTCTGACTCCATAGAATGGTCATTTGTTATGAAAGCACTTGATACTTTTGGATTTGGAAATAACTTTATAAGTATGGTTAAATCTTATATACAATATTAGTTGTGTGATAAATAATGGACATGCCTCGGAATTTCAAATCAGCAAGGGGAGTGCAACAAGGATGTCCTCTATAACCCCTACTATTCATCCTTAGTGATGAGCTACTGGCATTAGCACTAAGAAAAACACCATCAATAAAAGGTATTGAATAATGGTGTAGATGTTAAAATATCTCAATTTGTGGCTGACAAAACTTTTATCCTAGCCGATGAAAATTTTGGCATGCAAGTTGCTCAATTTCCTGCAAGATTTTGCACAACTTTCTGGTCTAACTGAACTTGGAAAAGTCTGAAGTAATGTGGATTGGCTCAAAAAGATACACACCTCGTGGTAACATTAGAGTTAAATGGACACAAGGTCTTTTCAAAACATTAGGAATTTGGTTGGACAAAGATAGAATGTTTAATGCAAGAGAGAAATATAGAAACCAAATAGGTGAAACAAACTATTAGGAGTGCTCTCTCTCTCTCTCTCTCTCTCTCTCTCTCTCTCTCTCTCTCTCTCTCTCTCTCTCTCTCTCTCTCTCTCTCTCTCTCTCTCTCTCTCTCTCTCTCTCTCTCTCTCTCTCTCTCTCTCTCTCTCTCTCTCTCTCTCTCTCTCTCTCTCTCTCTCTCTCTCTCTCTCTCTCTCTCTCTCTCTCTCTCTCTCGCTCTCGCTCTCGCTCTCATTAAATCACAAGTAATATCCAAAAGACTGTACCAATGTTGTTGTACTCCAGTTAAAGAGAAAAATCCAAGAGTTAATAAACGATTTTGTTTGGGATAAAAAAAAGTACCCATCGTTAAAGATAAAGTGAGGTACTAGAGTATTGAAAGAAG
This sequence comes from Hermodice carunculata, assembly GCA_964020975.1. NCBI lineage: Eukaryota > Metazoa > Annelida > Polychaeta > Eunicida > Amphinomidae > Hermodice > Hermodice carunculata. Next base: position 61,479,508 of record OZ026625.1, read on the forward strand.
AGGACTAAAAATTTAATTTTGCTTTTTACAAGGATTGATCTTGCTGATTGACTTAAATCCAGGGCCAGTGACTATGAAGATAAAGATGTACCACAGTTTTATATATAGCTGCTATACGAATGGAACAGGTTTAAATGGTTGTCTCCACAGAACACAGTAAATGGTACGTTGAGGGAATCTATATGGTATTATGACTTTATTAAGGTGAATGGCAAGTCGGTTTCCTATCAAGATTGGTATGAAAAATGTGCAATGTTTGTGCAAGACTTAATAAATGAACATTGAGAACTGTTGTCCTTTGATAACTCTCAACTAAAGTTCAAAGTGAATATTAATATTCTCGTGTATTATGGCCTCATCGATGCACTACCACGTACCTGGAAACAAAAGATAAAAGACCGATATATAAATCACGTAACAACAAACCAGTTCAAATTATATATTGAAGTTAGGTTGATACCAGTGAAATTTAAAACCAGTAAAAAATTTTATTGGGAATTTCAAAACAAATGTAATATAATTCCAGCAGCAGTGCAGAAATGGAATACTAAATTTGAAATTACAGATGAAAAATGGTATGAAATATTCAAGCTGCCTTTTAAATGTTGCATGGAAAATAAACTACAAAACGTTCAATTCAAAATTGTACATTGAATAATTACTACCAATAAAAGGCTCTATTTCCTGAAAATTAAAGAGTCATATAAATGCAATAGATGTGACAACATTGACACTATTGACCATAGATTCTATGAATGTAATAGTTCTCAACAATATTGGCAAGCCTTTAAGTAATGGTGGTTTACTATTTTCAATGTTCAAGTTGAGGTTAAGGAAAAAAAATGTACTATTTGGGTGCACCAGTTATCCATTCCAACCGATTCTAAATTATTGTGCTTTATCAGCAAAATATGTCATCCATAACCAGATTCACAGAGAAAATTATAATCTAACCATTGTTACTTTTTTGAAGGAATCAAAAAGAAAGATGGAAGTGTTGAAAATAATCATGATGAGCAAGAACAAAATGCTTGTGTTTTAATAGAAACTGGTTACACTTTGAAAACAGTCTGAGCAACCTGGAATTCTTGCATTTATTACTATTTCTCGGGATGTATGGACAACCAATTACTGTAAAATTGATGAATAAAGATTTGTTTTTAAATTGGCTACAGGATGAGGACCAAACTATGAGATAGGGAACGCCTACCAGATATAAATGCACAACTTAAAAATTTGAGGAATGTGAACCACTATCATGCAAAAGTACATTGGTACAGAGTAGACCATATCTTGTCTAAAGTTTTGTTGTATCACATTTTCGTCTAAATTATGCCCCCCCCCCCCAAACAATCAAACAAAAACAAAAACATAACAAAAAACCGCAAAAAAAAAAAACAAAAACAATCAATCAAACAAACAAGCAAACAAACAAACAAACGAAAGACAGGGATCCATATGACTTTGATGTTTATGCTTAAGGGTAACAGCATGTGTTAACCCTTCCTGGTGGTCAAATGTCGTATGCTTCAGTGTTTTCAACTAATTTCAACACTAACAAAAAACATTTTGAGAGTGGTATACAGATAAGACCTATCAAGATCACATGCCCCAGGTCAACAGCTTACCTTGTCATGGGTTGGGCACTGTGCTCCCAACTCATGCCATAGAAAGGTGGTGTCTTATTTTAAGGGGAAATGATTTTTTAAAAAAAAGATAGCCCTTGTGAATGCCACTAAAATGGGCGGAATTAATCCCAATCGTGGATGGCACTTCAACGATCGACTCTAGTTAGAGTACCATAACATTTGGGTATTTTGGAGCAAAAAAAACACTTATTTAAGGAAGGTATGCTTTGGTAGCTGTGAGACACTGCCATGTCTTTATTCTTTGTAAGAAAATGGAATTGAAATAAAAAATATGATAAAATGAAATAAAATGCGTAGGCGGGGTGTTTCGCCGTATGATGGGGCTCAAATAAATGTATTGAAAATATTAAAAGCGAAGATAACTTATATTTAAAAAATAGCATTAAAATCATTATCAGACGGCCAATGCATACATGCATACACTATATTGCAAATTTTAGTCATTACACGTACAATAATATAAAATGAGATGATGTTCTGACATGAGGAAGTTCCATCTGTTGATCCATTGCCCATGTCACCAAATGAATATGATCAATACTGCTATTCGCAATGGCCAAGCTGCTCACACCATTTCTTGAATGCTTTATTTACATTTCACATATACAGATGCGTGACAGTAGGAGCATCTCCAAAACAAGCCTCCTGTGGTCCGTGAAGGACATCCTTTTGAACAGGTTGATATTGCTGAGGCACTTTCAGGCTATAGCCGTACGCATTGCCCATTTTATGGCAAGATGACGATGTTTTGGTCTGATAGAGGTCAGGTGCAAAATAAATATATATACATATATATAATTATGCAAAATGCGTTTTGTATGGACAGGTAATAAAGATAATGATAATAATAATATGTGTTTTTTCATAATGTGTGTTAAAAATGTCCGAAATTATTCACGAATCAGAAGGACAGTATAACATGGGTGAATTCACTTGAGTGGCCCAGTATAAATTCACAGCAATGTCTGGTGTCAAAAATGCAATCATACATACATGGGGGAAACTTTTAATTGTCACCATTATTGAATTTCTGCATTAATTAGTGCCTTGTAGGGAAAATTAGTTATGGAGAGTGAACAGCAGATAAATAAAATAATTTAATTGAAGCATCAAAATGTGACACGATGTAACACAAGAATACGGGAAAACATAAAAATATATGAAACATGTGACCTGGTGCCAAGCAGGACATACATTTTAACCCTCTTACCTAGATAAAGTTATGTCGGTGCAGGTCATTCATGCTGTAAAATTTACATTTTAAAAATTGCCTAAATGTGAATGCTTATTGCATTTTAGCGTCAGACACTAAAGTAAAGTTTAACTAGTATAGATGATTCCTCCATTTAAAAAGTAATACTTATACTTGCAAAAAGAATGTTTGGGCATACGTTCTCGTACACTACAGGTTAACAACAGCCAAACAACAATCTTTGATCAGTGTCAGGGGAAAAATAGATTCTTGCATTACTTTCTGGCTCCTTGCCGTACGCACATACAAAAGACAAAAATGGAGTTTTCAAACAGAGTTTAATAAACAAATAAAAACAAGTGGGCCGTGTGAACAGCCCGTCCTCAGCTGACCTTGCCATTCAACCCACAGTACGTCCCACTCTGGTCTGGGGGATGAGGACTTTGGGAAGGAAGTAAAAAATGTGACTTTCCAATGCAAACCCCAATGATTTACATAGTAATCAACAGGAAGACATGCATTCAAGGATAGTTACCCAAATTTTAAAATTTGTTAAAAATCAGGGATCCATATTATCACCACGTACAGTACACAACTTTGTTTCACGCACCTTCCCCAACCCTAGAAGCTACATTTCCATCCAGTTTCAATGTGATTTGGGTGATGGTTTTGGACAGAAGTCACCATAACTGAAAACACAAAAGTTTGTAAACAAAATCGCAACGCCAACTGTTGAACAAATTATGGTTTGGGGATATCCAGAAGTTTCCGTATGCAACTTCAATGCAATGACTTGGCGCTGTCGGGGAAGATTTGATAAGATTTTGTCAAAAAACGAACCCCAAAAACTAATAAAAAATCTAAATATCACAGGAGCGTGACCATTTGACAAACTTGGTCGAGACTTGCCAAAAGTACATTCCCACCGAGTTTGAAATCTGATTGACGGTTTTCAAGAAGTCGAAAATCTGAATTTTACTATTGCAATCCAAATAAGCGTGCATTGTAATCAATAGAAATGCATGCATCAACAGACAGGTGCCCGAACTGAAAAAAATCGTTAAAAATTAGAAATCCCGAGTATCAACTCTCAGTGAACAACTTTTTATAACCATCACATAAGCTTTAGCATTATCTAAGTCAAGATTTTAGAGAAGCCGAAAATTGTAAAACCACACACACTCATGACAAAAGAAAAAAACACAGCGCCACCCGTTGAACAAATTAATGTCTGGGGATCCACAGAAGTGTCCCTTTGTAATTTCAAAGCAATTAGCTAGGTGGTTTCGTCGCAGATTTTTTTAGCTTTTGCAATAAATTAACAAAGCTTAATGAATGAATGAATGAACAAACAAACAAACAAACGAACGAACAAACAAACAAACAAACAAACAAATAAATACAATAAAAATAACAAGTCCAACATCACTGGAGCGTGGCTATTTGAACAAGCCTGGCACAGACTTACCAAGGGTAAGATCCCACCAAGTTTGAAGAGAATCTGGCTGGTGGTTTCGGAGAAGTTGAAAATGTAAATTGTGGGCGACAGATGCCTATTAACCACCACATAACCTCAGCTGACTGATAGGTGAGCTGTGGTAATAAAAGAGGAATGGGGTAACCAACATGGTCACCACCACTTTACTGTCTTTCATCATATCAACATGATCAAATACTACATTACATGCAATTTATTGCACAGTAACACTTTCTTAACATCTGTTAACAACTGCATAAACGGAGAATGGTATTTTTTTTCAATGAATGTGACCCTGTACCACCAGTGCGCAACGTGTTTTTCCTCAGGTAGCATGAGCTCATAAAATTATATTACTTAGTAGTATATGGAAAAAAGTCCAGAAGGCAGTTGGTCTTCTTAGCTATGCAAGCACCTTTCATGCTGTGGTCCTCATATTTTGGTAAAATAACAGCCCTGTGCACAGCTTGACTAGTGACTCGAGAAGATGAGAATCTTATTGACACATTTCTTCCGTAAAATCAGCTCTGGTTGAACTGGAAAGTGTGGTATCTTAAAACAGTTGGTCTTTCATTAGAGGTACAATTACATGGAACGGCGAAGCACAGTGTTAACTCTTTAGGATTTATACAGAATTATGGCGGTTTATAAGAAAAAAAGTTAATTTACACTGATGAGGTACAATTACATGGAAAAGCTAAGCGCAGTGTTAGATTTTTAGGACTTATGGTTTGTAAGAAAAAAAGTAATTTAAAATTACAATAAAAACCCATCCACTATGTAATATCATGACACCCCTTAATTTGCTTTAAAACAAACAAACAAACACCCACCCACTCACCCCCCGAAAAAACATTAAACACATAATTATTGCAACTGGAAACGTTACTGGCCTATCCAAATTATTGGGTATGTGAGAGAGTTTTTTTTTCCTTTTATTAATACAGATAGATACATTATAAATCCTAGTTACATACAAAATAAATCAAATATCAGATATTAGACAATGACAGAAATCTGTTTTCTAAGCATAAGTCTACATTTCAGTACATATTTGGTAAAGATTCTCACAGTCAGGCTTATTAGTAATCCACTTGTTATAGATTTAAATTACTCATATAGTGGAGAGAACCACTGTCAGCTTAAATAACTGAAATTTTTCTTAATACCAAATCAAACCTATTCAGCTACTGTCTGTTTGGAAATGAGAGTTCACAAATTTTACGGTGCATTAACAAAGACACTTTAATTACCAGTAGAAGGTTTACTTGGTTAAAGTTCTCATTAGCTGAGTTGCAACATTTAAATCTTTCAACAAAGATACTTCTTGCAACAACTGATAAAATGAAATTTCTAAACCTTGTTGTGTCGCCGTTCCATGCGGACCCAAGTACAATATATTTCCACTCAATATTAAATAAAAGTGTTTCAGATAACAAACTCCATACCCTTTCTATTCTTTGACATGAAAAAAGAAGATGTTCAGTTGATTCTTCATAACCACAGTAGTACAGAACTTAGATATTTTTGTGTTCCATTTACACAATATATTACCACTGAGGATCATGCCATTCAATAATTTGTAATTAAATTCAGCTAGTTTTTTAACATTCCTTTTTAAAAATATGATTTTTTGTTGGTATACATTTGTCCAGTTGATCTCAAGATTGGCTAACTCATATTCTATTTTCCATTTATTTTGAAATGAAGGCTTTTAAAATTTCTTCTGAACTAGTATGTCATAAAAACAGCGAGTTTTTTGTCTTTAATATTTCAAAGAACATTATCATGACAGAACCAAAAATGTCTCTGTGGAATATTAATATAACAAGCTTTCTTGGGTATGTGAGAGAGTTGAAACAAGCTGAAAGCTAGAAACCGCCACAAGACCACCAGATATATTAATGGCTTTTTCACACCCAAAATAACATACTCAAACCATTGTTTTTAAAAATTACATTCAATTGCCATGGAAAAATCAACCAACACTGTAGTTTTGCATAAAGTACGCTCCTTCTATGGCCAAACGCAAAAGGTGGATTTTTGTGAGTTTCAAGATCCCCACAACTTCAGAGCCATCTCCTTTCACACACTGGCTCATATTGGCACTAGGTGGCCGCAGTTTTGCTATTTGAAAATGGTCAGGCACCATGGCTGATCATAAAAATGAAATCCCTCACCCATAATTTATAATTATTATTATTCTTTTATTAAACCCCCCGGAAACGGGGAAATACATAAATACCATTACATCGAGATATACAGTTACAGGACAAGAAACATAAAATAAGAACACATAAAATGACATGGCCAGAGAGCCCACAGAAAAGACCTACAGATACCAGGAAACATAACCGTAGAGCTATAATTATACCTGTATGACACAACATGATGGGGACCTCCCCCGGAGGGCTGGGCCGACTCGATAATGTCAATGTGGATGAACTCTCCTGTGGCGTGTGCTAGCCATGTGGCATTGTGATGTCATACAAAGACAAACTTCAAGACATTATTGTTAGTTTCGTAGTTTCATAACATCATACAAGTATTTCTACGAGTTATCTTGAATCGTTAGAACCCGGGCGTTAGAATGATTTACGAAATTACGTATGTATACACGTATCTACATTAGCCACAGCGTGCAAGCGATGATTACATCTGGGTGCCAACCCAGACATTTTCTCTCTCTCTCTCTCTCTCTCTCTCTCTCTCTCTCTCTCTCTCTCTCTCTCTCTCTCTCTCTCTCTCTCTCTCTCTCTCTCTCTCTCTTCTCTCTCTCTCTCTCTCTCTCTCTCTCTCTCTCTTTCACGACCAGATTTGTCCGGAGTTTTTCTCGGACCCTACTACTCCGAAAACCACCAAACTTGCCATGGTGACTGACCTACCAGTGAAATTAGGCACATGACTTGGAATAGTCATGATGTTTAAAATTATGCAAATTAGGGGCAATTAAAATTTTAAAAGCTCCATATCTTCCAAACTATTGAAGATAGACACAAAGTTCTAACTTACACTTGTAGGTTTGAGACATCTGTCAAGGAACAGTGAACAAATGTTCTAGATGTGCAACTAAATGTTGCAAGTTTGAAGCTTTTTTGCCATGTTAATTTTCTGAATATATTCTTGTGGAAGGGGGCACGATGAGTTAAATATAAAATTATTTGTTACATTGACACAAAATTATTTAGACTGTAATCATGAATTATATGTGATGTCAAGTCAGATTCACAAGTTGAAGTATTTAATGGAACAATTTACACTCAATACTTTTTGTGTAAGAAAAAAAAAAATCACCATGCAAACCCTGTCAAGGGAATTGCATTATTGGATCCAGTGTGGCTACAAAATAGTTCTGTTCCCTGCTGATTGGCTGAAGATCAGGTTTTAGACAGGGTCCACTGAATATGCAAGCCTGCTTTTATACAGCGCTTTTAACTGAGCCCCATGGGGTCTGCCTCGGCACTTAACATGCTTACAAGTATGTTTTCACAGCTCTATGTTTGTGTGCGTGTAGTAAGATGGGAAGCAGGTTGGTCACAGCAGAACTGTTAGGCCATTTTTGTATGTGGCTGGTAGCTCAGGGTCCCTGTCCAATTGTCAAGGGCCCTGGGTCTGCTAAACAGGCAACAAGAGCATCACCTTGAACAGGGACCTACACATGATGAATTATTCTGCGATAAAAATTTGAAAGAGGTGATGACTGGGCTCTCTCTCTCCCTCTCCCGATCCCTCCCCCTCTTTATGTCTGGGTGCCATCCCAGACATACTATTTTCTCAAAATTCTTTCTTTCTTTCTTTCTTTCTTGCTTTCTTTCTTTCTTTTTTCTTTCTTTCTTTCCTTCCTTCCTTGTTTCTTTCTTTCTTTCTTTCTTTCTTTCTTCTGCCAAATGTGTCCAGAGCTTTCCTCTGACACCACACAGGCTACACTGTTACAACTTGCCTTGGTAATACACCTAGTAGGGAAGTTGTCTCTCTGATTTGGAATAGTCATGATGTTCAAAAATTATGCTAATTAGGGGCAAATAAAATTTTAAAAGCTCCATATCTTCAAAACTGTTATAGATAGATACAAAAATCAAAGTTAAGCATATAGGTTTTTGACATTTGCCAATCTAATGAACAGTAAACAAAAATTGTAAAATTTAAATGATGCTAATCAAGGCACTTTGAAAATTTAAATCTTGAATATCTTCAAAACTATAATAGGTAGAGATGCCATTCCAAATTCAATATATTGGTTTGTGATAGAGGTGCATCCAATGAACCATGGCCCAAACTTGTAGGATTTGAATTTTTGCAAATTAGATGATCACCCAAAATTTAAATCTTGTATCTCGAAAACTGTGCATTTTTGGGCCACAGTTACTATTAAATATGAATAGGAAATGGCATATAGCTTTTACCTTGTGCTGTCCTTTTTGACCTTCAGTGACCTTGAAAGGTCAAATCAAGGTCAAACACCATGAAAATCTTTGTACACGGAAAACGGTGCACTTTAGGGCCATAGTTACTATTAAACATGAATAGGATATGATATAGGCTTTCATGTGGTGCTGTCTTTTTTGACCTTGAGTGACCTTGAAAGGTCAAAGCAAGGCCACAAAGCATTAGAGTCTCTGTATATGCAAAACAGTGCACTTTGGGGCCATAGTTACTATTGACCATGAGTAGGAAATGACATATAAGCTTTCATCTAGTGTTGTCTTTTTTGATCTATAGTGACCTTGAAAGGTCAAAGCTAGACATGTCTACCTATATCATTCTGCAACACTTTTCACCAACTTGGCCATACTGTTTACATGCCATTACACATTTGGAGCTTACGTCACAGGTGCATACATTGCATTGAAGTTTCTCTAGGCACCCAGTCTGATTTGCTAACAAGCAAATCAAATTTTCTAGTTCTTCTTAGTGCCACCACTTAATTTGTCTGGAGTTTTTCTCAGACACCGTGAAAGGTACAATATTTAACCTTGGCGTGGTAACAAAGCTAGCAATGAAGTTGACTATATATCTGATTTGGAATAATCGACATGTTTAAAATTGTGCAAATTAGCGCCTTTCTAAAATTTTAAGGCTCCATATCTTCCAAACTACTGCAGATAGACACAAAATTTTAATGGGCACATGTAGGTTTGTGACACCTGACAATATAATAGACAGTAAATGAAAGTTGTAGACTTTCAACTTATGCTGATCAGGGGCATTGAAAAATTTAAAAGTTGAATATCTGCAAAACTATTACAGATAAAGATGAAATTCCAACTTCAATTTATCAGTTTATGGCAAAGCCATATCCAATGAACCATGAACCAAAGTTATAGGTTTTTAATTTATGCAGATTAGGTGGACATGCAAAATTTTAAATCTTGAATAGCTTCAAAACTATTGTAGATAGATGTGCCATTCCAACTTCACTTTTTGGGTTTGTGACATGGCTGCATCCAATGAACCATGATCCAAAATTGTACAATTTTAATTAATGCAAATAAGATGAATACAAGAAATTTAAATCTTGAATAACTTCAAAACTATTATACATAGAGGTGACATTTCGACCTCAATTTGTAGGTATGTGACAAAGCCGTATCCAATGAAGCATAAACCAAAGTGGTACGCTTTTGATTTATGCAAATACACAAAATTAAAGTCTTTGAAAAGCTTCAAAACTATTACAGAGAGTAGTGTCATTCAAACTTTACGTTATAGGTCTGTCACATGGCCACATCAAATGAACCAAGGACCAAAGTTATAGGATTCTAATTTATAAAAATTAGCACTTATAATACACAAAATTTAGATTATGTTGAACAATGGCAAAGTGTAGCATTTCAAACTTTTCTCCTTTTGAAGGCACCCAGACAGAGTTGCTGTGAAGAAAATCTTCTCTTCTAGTTTAACTTGGTATTATGATATTTTTTCACAAGTTGGAAACTTTGACCAAGAACAGTGTTTTTTGGGGTCTACGAGTGGCTGTACTCCCCCAGAATGTTTTAAAACCGATAGACTCAAACCCTTTTTCCTGACATTTGAGACTCTATATTCACATGGACAACTTGATATCTGAGACGCACAAAATTCACTTAACTGATCTTTCCCGTTAGCTTTCATATTTCCTTTCAGGGTATGGCATAAAAGCTTAGACAAGTCTCGAACTTTTTACAGGATAGCAGGACCAGTTCTTCAAAATTTCTGCTGACCCTAGTCTGCCACCACTCTGTCCGGTGAGCACATTTTATGTGACTACAACAACATAATGAATGCACAGTAATTTCGTTCAAGTTGTTTCATCACACGCTTTTTTTCGTCGTTCACAACATTCAAATCTATACTGTGTAAGTCTACATTTTGGCTCGCTCTACTTTCCAAACTTTATATGATAGATAGATAGATAGATAGATAGATAGATAGATAGATAGACAGACAGACAGACAGACAGACATAGATAGATAGATAGATAGATAGATAGATAGATAGATAGATAGATAGATAGATAGATAGATAGATAGATAGATAGATAATTTTATTGACTCACATTACAGAGGTCAATTCAGACCTATGTGTCAGGAACAATAATCAACCACTCGTATAGATACAATAATTAAATAAAATTCTACAGGGCATTGTATGTACATCATCAGATACAATGCAGTTTTCCCTCTACGATACTAATAATACAAGCATACAAGTTGATAACTATTAGGTACTCCACCACATATGATTGCTATATTGACTAGCGTAACAATAGAGATACAATACAGTTTTCCCTCTACAATACTACGGCACATTTTCACTGTGGTACTTGTCACTTAACAATATTTACAAAACTAGATAGTACACTTAAATTCAGCACCACACTACTTGACAGAAATATCTCAACAAATAATGTCAATAAAATTCAGTGAGTCTAGCAGCACCATGTTTTCAATACATACTATCTATATAAGTACATAGTAAGCAAAATGTGGAACTTTATCATCAGACATTAGACACCTACATAAACTACAGCTCTACACTGCATATCTGCATACACAGAAGTGTATAGGTTAAACAAGATTTTAACAGGGTACCAACTCTATGTCAACAGCCAGAAAACGACCAATTTACAATTCATGGATAGGATGGACATAGTTAGTTTCTCGTGGCGTTTACATAACAAAATTTCCCAAGCTGAGCAAGTGCGGATTTTTCCTTGCACTGTAAGATATATTTAAACTTGTCAGCAAGTGTGAGGCGCAGAAGTTTTGGAATATATTTTGAAAATTCATGAAGAAGTGTCTCTCTAGCTCTTGCATATTTAGGGCATACTAACATAAAATGAACTTCATCGTCGATCGCTTGCAAGCCACAATTTTCACAGAGCCTGCTGTTGACAGGTATCTTAGGTTTAGCATGCCTGCCTGTTTCTATTGCCAATTTATGTGAACTGAGTCGTAGTCTGCTCAGGGCAGTCCTGTAGCTGGGATCTTTTACAATATGTATATATGGTTCAAGGCAAAATGTATCTTTAAAAAGTTTGTAGGTTCTTAATTTTGTTTCATTGCCAGGCTGTTTTATAACTTCAATGTTTTTATTTTTACAAGTGGTTTGCATTGAGTTCCAAACATTCTTGATAAATGATTCACTGTCTTCTGCATGTTGATACTCCCAAAATTTGTAAATCCAAAGTCCCATGATAGGGTTATAATTTTTGTGCACCAATTTTTTTGTCCGAAAGAATCAAGACTGTGTAATTCATGGTACGCCTGTTCAACAGGGTGCCTTTTATTTGAATCTAGTATATGAAGCCAGTATTTTAGTGCCTTGATATGGTGTCTGAGATACAGTGGCACTCTTTCTATCTCAGCTTACACAGCGTTCCTGTATATCTGTGAACGGACTCCAAGTGTAGACTTAATAAATTTCAAGTGGAAGTTTTCAATACATGCATTTTTGGCTCTCCCTGTCAAAAAACCATACCAAATATTCTAGGATGGGCATTAGTTGTGTGTCAAAGACATTAAAAGCAATATCAAGGCTTAGCTTGCCAACAACAGGGCCACTTACTTTGTACACTTGGTTCAGTGCCTTATTTGCCTGCTCAACGAGATATTATTCTCTGTTACTTGCAAGGTAGTTATATTTAGTGGTCCTAAACCAAACTCCCAGATATTTGTAACTATCATCATGGTCAATTTCAGAACCATTGTGATAGAACTTATTTGTACAATTGCGTTTATTAAACACCAGTACTTTGGTTTTAGACAAGTTTAAGACCATGTGCCATTTTTTTTACAGAAATCAATAAGACCATCGAATTGTTTTTGAAGGCCAGCTGCTGTATTTGAACACAAGATGAGGTCGTCCGCAAATAGCAGGTAGAAAAAAAGAAGGTCACCAAGGACCACACCACTTGTATTATCAAAATATTGACCTATATCACTTAGGAATTCTGTAAACAATTTTGGACTGATCATGCCTCCTTGGAGGACGCCAGCTGTGGTTAGGATTGAATCATTGAGCTTTGAGTGCCACTTTACTTTACATTTTGCCTCTTTGTGATCATTTGTATATTAAAGCATATCGGTTTACTGTATCGAAAGCTTTGGAGAAGTCGACAAAACAAGTGAAGAGGGGTTCACCTTTGAATTTTTGCTTTTCAATTAAACTGGATAAAATAAATACATTATCTGTTGTCCTACGATTTTTTGCGAAGCCAAACTGGAATGGGTCATCATCAAAGAAAACATCATTTATAAAATGTAGACGGTTGTTTAAAACTGCTTCAAACAGTTCCCAGTGCACATGCTACTGTTATTTTGCAGTAGTGATCAGGATTGTCTGTGGTGCCAGACTTGTGGAGTGGATTAATTATACCTTGTGACCATAATTCAGGGTATTCACCATTGTCCAGTATATAGTTAAATAAAGCTGTAATTTTTGAGGTTACCTGTTTTGATGCATATTTCAGAAATTCTACACCAATTCCATCCACACCACATGCTTTCCCAGACTTCAGCTTATGGAGTTGATGGAGAACCTCATCTTCTGAAATTGCCCTGCTGAGAATTTCATCTGTGACTTCATTTTGACATTGTACAATTTCTATTTTGAATTTTTCCACACAATCTTTAGCTTTCTGAATTAAATAATCTTCAAAATAATGAGGCACAAGTGCTTCATTCAGAGATTTGTAGTAGTTCACAAATGTATCAATATCAATATTGTCTGTATTTCTATTACAATTTCTTTTGATATTTTTCCAAAATTTCCAGTAGTCATCTGGGTTATTACTACACATTAAATCCTGAAATTCTGCCAAGTTATCATATTTATAGCATCACTTTATTCTTTGAAGTACCCTTTTATAGTTTTTCTCAAGTTCAGTATACTCTTCCCATTTGTCTGGTGGGGATATATCATTTTGCTTTGCATATTGGTTGAGTTGAGATTTAAGATGTTTACATTCTGTGTCAAACCACGCATTTCATGGAAATTTCTTTTTTCTTTTGCCCTGACCAATTTTTTTAAATGTTGCACCAAGTGAGAATTTCAGAAACTCATAAAACCTTTCACATATATGTCAACATTGTTACTCTCATTTAGACTACATATGAATTCATTTTTTAAGATTTTCACTCACATCACTTTGCATATGAGACAAATATTCATTTACCCTTGTAGGATCCCAATTATATTTGTACCCCACATTAGGGTCATCACACTGTATCTGTGGTTCTCTGCGCATATATCTTTCATTACTATCACAATTTATTTCAAACACTAATGGACAGTGGTCAGATTCGGCACGCTTTGGGTGTAACTAACATTTTTTCAATTTATCCAGGTCAGTATCATTTGTCAACAGATAGTTGACTACACTCTTACCATTTGATGTGTAGCAAGTGAAATCACCTGTTTTCTCCATTCTACCATTAAGTACATATATACTGAACCAAACAAATAACGCAACCCTTAAACTTTTTAACTTAAATATTTATTGTTACTTTCATATCACAGAAACAAATTAAATCCATATTCTGCAGTCTTTTTGGCACAACATGTGAAAAGCAAAAACTTGAAACTGTCAACGAGGGCGCGACCAGCTGGCAATAAACAGGGCAACATTGATTTGTAAAGTTCACAAATTGGCATGTCCACTAATACTGTGTGTGACCACCATCAGCATCTGTAACTGCTATGCAACGCCGGCGCAGGGATGACACTAGCCGCTGCACCATCTGCCGGGGCACACGATCCCACTCTTCTTGAAGAGCCTGGCGAAGCTGCTGGTGGTTGGCGGGCGCTGGATCCCGTCTCCGAACACGCTGGTCAAGGTAGTCCCAAAGATGCTCAATGGGATTGATATCAGGTGAGAAGGCTGGCCATGGCAAAACTTTAATTCCTTCTCCTTGTAGAAAATCCATCGTCAGTCTAGCGGCATGGGGCCGAGCATTGTCCTGCTGAAGCAAGTGGAATTGGTGGTGTCTAATGAAAGGGACAGCAACAGGCTGAAGGATCTCATCCCTGTAACGGGCAGCGTTAAGATTGCCTTCAATGAAGATTAGCTGGGTTTTGGCTGTGAATGAAATTCCACCCCACACCATCACTGATGCACCTCCAAATCGATCTGTTTCCAGCACACAGGCATCTGAGTAGCGTTCTCCCCTTCATCGCCAAACACGTGTCCTACCATCTGCATGATACAGGGTGAAGCGGGATTCATCGGTGAATACCACATCCCCCCACTGTTGATGGGTCCAGCGAGTATGGGCAGTAGCCCATTGTCGTCGGGCTTGCCTTCTTGCCTGTGTCAAAATTTGACCCCTGTAAGGACGCCTGGCATGTAGATGGTGTTCTTGTAGTCTATTACGGACTGTCTGGGCAGATATTCTGTTATTGGTTCTGTCAGGTGTCTGTTGTGCAGTTCTAGTGGCTGGTCGAGCTCTGTTCTGCAGATGTGACACCCTGATGTGTCTGTCTTGTGCAGGTGTGGTTTCTCTTGGTCTCCCAGGACGCTGTCTATCAGCTGTGGCCCCAGTCTCCTGGAATCTTGTAGCAAGTCTGGATATAGTGGATTTGTGAACTTGCAGTCTTCTTGCCACCTCTGCTGCAGATAAACAAGCCTGTAGCATGCCAATTCCTCTCTCCCGATCTACTGTTGATAATCGACCCATACTTCTTGGAATACTGTGCCAAATGAATCCCATGCTGCCCTTTTATTGTCCATGCGGGGCTACACCCAACCAGTAAAGGTGCGAATGTTTTAGTCATGTGGATAACACTGAATCCTGCAGTTGTCCTTGATTCAGCACAACCACCAAACTTTGAAAGCCTCATATCCTCGCACACAGTTACGCTTGGGCTGATTTCAATGTGGCCTTTTCCTGTTCCAGAATCAAAGACTTGGCAACCTTAATTTCAGGTGTCAGAGACTTGCGTAAGATAGCTTGCTGTAGTCACTCTTGATTCATGGCAATGACCCCATGGCAAGGTCAGGGTACTTGACCTTGAGGTCACACTACTTGGTGCATTATTTTAGACTGATTTAACAACGGTTCGTATATTTCTGAACTTTAAATACAGTTCCAATGTGAAAATAAACCCAAATGAAAAAGTTGCGTTATTTGTTTGATTCAGTATAGATTTGTTGATTTGCACATGTCAATTAAATTTTTGCCATATTTGTTCACTATATTGTCAACCAACTGACGTGGCATCCTTTTGGGGTATCGAGAAAATTTTCCAACCAGTGTGCATTACCAGGTAGCTCATCTGAGGAGCCATTATTATCATAGTCTAAAAGGGAACCGACTCTAGCATTAAAATCTCCACACAGAAAAATGTATTTGCACTGAATTTTACTATTTTTTACTTTAACATCATTAAATGGCCAGCACGTATCTAGGACATAGGAGCTGCCCTCTGGCGGCACATATATGCAACCAATACATACATCACTTTCTGAATTGATTAGACTTGATTTCAATTTAACCCATACAATTGTTTCGAGAGAATCATTTATCTCGATTCTTCCCATTAGATTATTTCTCACAAAGACCCCTATTCCACCTGAGGCACATTGAGCTCTAGTATGTAGTGTTTTACGTGGAAAATGTGTGAAAGTGAAGCCGTGTATATCAACATACCAATCCTTGCCTTTTATAGTCTCATACAAAACTATTATATCATGTTGAAAAAGATATTCTTGCAGGTCTTGATCTGAAAGTTTATCTGAAACACCTCTAATATTCCAACTTATAATCTTTACTTCTGATTTGGCATGTTGATCATTTGTATTTTTAATACTGTTTTCCAGTTCCCTATTGCATTCAGACAATCCATCAGTGGTTAAACCATTATCTGTATTGGAGTTCTTGCTGTTTCCTCTATCAAAGTCTTAGAAGTTTTACTTTGTTCACTATGGACCAAGCAAGATTCTCCTTGCTCTGGTATGTCAGATGGATACCATCATACAGTTTATGTCCGTCGTTGTTGATATACGAGTGTCTATATTACACAGGTGTCGTAAGTAGGTATTCAGTTCTGTGATGCGATGATACAGGGCCTTCGATCGCACTGCATTTGGCAAAGATGACACAATCAACTTGGCCTGTGGGAATGTTTCTTTTGTCTTTTTAAGGACCTTGGTCATTTCAATTTGGATGACTCGGACTGGTACAGCTTGTCGGACATCACAACGTACGAAGAGGTTTCATTCGATTTGATATGTGGCAGTCTTTTGGTGATCATATCGCAGGTAGCGCCACCATAAGCATATCCAGTACGTGGCTCACAGTGACAACCCTTTGGGTGCATGTTTGTTTACTATGCGAGCCAGGCCCTTGACATTAGAGTTACTTAGTAATAGCTCCGATGTTTTTGCTGGTTTGCAGAATTCTGTGATAGGTCTCTTTTCCTTGGGGAGGGGGTGGATCTGTGATCATGTGATCCATTTACTGCTCTGCGCCTATCTGCAGCTCCTTTCCTTGGAGAAGGGAGGGTCTCCACTGTGACTCCTCCACTGCTTGGGGCCTATCTGTAGTGTCACCAGCACTATGAGCAACTTGCAGACTCTCTAGTTTTGCTTGCATTATTTTGTTTTTGTATTGGATATCCTCGTGACTGTTTGTAAGTTCATCAATTTTTTCTCTGCTTTCCTTGCACAGATTTTCAAGTGACTTTAGCTTTGTTTCCATTTCAGCCAGTTTATCACCTTGTTATTTTAACTGCTTTCTTTGCTCAGCATTCTTACTGTCCAGCACAAGGATTCTCTTAGTAAGATTATCTGTCTCTTGCATGTGTTTACTTATCTGCTGTTTCTGCTTAGAACACACATATTTTGCTTCACCATTGTCTTCCGTTAGTTTGTCCATTGACTTGGTTTTCACATCAGCCTGTACCTTTAAATCTTTAAGTTCACTCTCCTTTCTAGCAAGCTCACTTACCTCAAGCTGCTGACAGGTGATAATCAATTGTTTCTCCACCCTACGAAGTTTTTCTTCAATTGGGGTTGAACTCACAATCCCTTCAAACAGCAACGATGTAAACTGGCTACCTGCTGTTGTGCTCTCCTTTTCCTCACTTGTAGCTACAGGAGAGTCGCATAGCATTTGCAATAAGGAATCATTTTGATCGTCTCCGTTGTCTATCATGTTTTGCATGTTGTCTTTCAGATCACTAACGCCTGTCACGTTTTCCTCATTTTCATTTGAGGTTTTTATGTTGGATGTATCTTCTTTTTCTTTAAGAGACCCATCATCACATATGGGAGAGATTGTCAGTTGGAGTTTGAGACTCGGGTCCAGGTCCTGTGTGTCTGTGCAAGTTTCTGATTTATTGGGTTTGCCACCATTAATAGTAATTGGTCTGCCATAGCTGAACGAAGGGTCCAGTTTTTTTCGTTTGTAGCGCTGGGAGTATCGTCTCTGTCCGTGTGGACTTGAGCCTGCGGTTGAAGTTATGCCATTGGATATATCATCTGCAAGACTGGAAAAAAGTTTCTTATATCCATATGATTCCTTGTACTGCATGCCTGTAGCATTAAAGTATGAATTGAAAGCAAAGCCATATAGAGCCGATACAACCTAACCAGAAAGGAACTACAAAGATCTAATAATTTTACTAGTGCTGTATATACTCCCAGTTATGCTTCTGAAAGTCAAAATTGCAATTCTTAAGTAGCTTAAGGTATCGAGACACAAATGTGTACATCTACATTTTTGCTGCTTTTTAAATGTTGGTGCAAGTTGATGAAATTTACCTATGTCTCAGTAAAATCCAGTCTGAAGTTTTAAAATGATGCTTTTTGGTTCCAAACAGCATAAACTCTCCTCCAAGTTGATCCTATTAGGTCCATATTTAGAATAGTCTCCATGTTTAGCTCAACTGACTTGTCAGTAGCTGAGCTTATCTTATGGTCCTTCGACCATCGTCAAGAGTCGACTTTTTCTCCAAAACTGTCAGCCAGCCAGATTGACTTCAAATCTGGTAGTAATGTACCTTGGGTGGGTCTCTTGATCACCAGCTCCAACACCCTGTATCCAATGAAAACACAGTTGGACACCATTCTTACAGGATCCTATGACCAAGAACGGCTGCAGTTGGAAAGTGAACTATTTTATAAAGATATAGCAAGGGGAATAAATGCTACTGGCCCCCATTATGGGACCAATCCAGGCCTTTCTCAGCGTGGACACTTTATGAGAGAAAGCATAATCTGTGACTTGGCTGGTAATCTCAGATAAGACTTCTTTAACACCCCTCACAAATTAATTAATGGCTTTGAGATGCAATTAAAATTCTGGCCTTCTAAACCTTCCTTCAATTTAATATCATCCAACCCGGAGCCTAAATACAAAACTATCTTAATGGATATTAAGCTAAGAATATGTTTGGTCAGTCCCTCTCCTCAAATCATTATAGCACACCAAGAAACTTTAGACGAAAATCATTTTGCTCTGTATCCTTTTGACAAGAGCGATATGAAGCAATATTCAGTACCCAAAGGCAGTTATGTTTACACCGGAAGATGCTTATCAAGGTGTGATCCGAGCCGAGTTACAATTATGTGTGATGGCCAGTGACGGGTTAAACGGTAGTCATAGCAGGAACCCATATGAGTTGAAACACTATTCAGTAGGCGTATATCTCTGTCTCGGTAAACAGAGAAGGTATACCTGGCCAACCCTTTGTTGTCCCATTTTTCAGGTAGGCAATGAGACGCTTACATGGACGCCTATCTAAGTTTATAGCGATTCCGACGTAGCTAGTTGTATTAGCAGATCAGACTTCGGTCACGGATACACCATATTTAATTTTAACGAAGAACCTGAGGTAAAAGTGGAAAATAATGACTTTTGACCTGTTACCAAACGTGGTCATTTGAAAATTATGTTAAATTTTGCTATAAGACTTCCAGAGACGGTTTCCCTGGTCATGTACGGGAGCTTCCCCAGCATTTTCAGAATTGACAAAGCTAAAAATATATTATTGTAAATACAGACTGGTATAAATTCCGTTTCAGCCATTCAAACTTACCATAGCACCACCGTATTGGGGCCAGAACAATCCTGAGTTCTATGGTTATGGCACTTATGGATAGAAGCTATATAGTAGTGGTTTAGGCAACTACTTCGAGTGATGCGTTAATATATGTGACGCTAACCTTTTTAAATATTTTAGAATCTCGTTGATCATGTCATTCTATTTTTATAAGTTTTATCTGACCTGTGTCGTCATTTTCTTTTATAGAGAAAAGAGGTTGGTACTAATCGGCGTTCGATTCTTATCATTATTAAAATCTATGAACCATGGACTTATGATGAAAATTTCACCTCTAATCAGTGAACCTCTGTATGGTAGAGCATAAGTGAAGACGATGAGGTCGGAATCGACCTAGCTTTATTCTGTCAGTAAGATGTTACATTGCATATAGTGAGAGAGTCTCCCTCATCCAACCTAAGTTCCACCATAACACACTCACAGGTCTCTCTCTAACGGCCGGAACATCCCAAGTTTTGTTCAACTGCCCGATGGGTTCAAATGGCTAGTCGGCCAATCAACTCCTGAGATTAAAATCACATGTTTTCTTACTACTTATTAGATAAATGGTAAAATTCTCCTAATTTCCGTTAGGTAGCATTGAATAAAATAAATGAGTTTTGTAGCTGTCAAAATACAACAAAAGATCATAGGTCATACAAAAAGATTCCTAAGTGCCGTGACACTGCACTGAGTTGCAGAGGGTGAAAGAAACCATCAGTTATCTTGTAAATGACTTTTGCATACGAACTCCACAGATTTAGCTTTTCCGTCCAAATAATACTCTTAGTAGTCTTTCTTTGACATAATCTTTCACCCCAAGTGGTGGGCTTCAGAAAACAGTATGATAACAAGAGCACCCAAGGAAAACAGGGACTTACTATAAACCGCAGAAGTTTACCCACGTGTACAAAATTTTACCAACCATACATATTTTCTGCTTTCACATTTAAATTTATAATAATCCCCCTATTACAATTTTCCTCTCCTACAAAATTGACGTCCACGTCAATAAACAATAATTTATAATAATTCCTTACCAATAGAGGAAAATAAATCGACCATTTGAACCCAATTGTAAAATGGAGAACCTAATTAAGAAAATAAATCGCAAGATTAAAAAATTAAAACCTATGTCAACGAGAAAGTACACATTGAAGGAAAACTGAAAAAAAACACAAAATTAGTGGATATTAAAAAGACAGGAATATATATCCTAAATACATATGAAGAAACTCTCTCGATATAGGAAAACACAATAAATAATATATGACTATAGGCATTGAATAATTGAGTAAAATATATAATGAAAATTAAATGTAAAATAAGTGGTCAATTGGAAGACAAGTAAGTTCCAAGAAGCCAATCTGTTGAGTGTTAAAGGAGACTGCATATACGAAAAAAAAGAACAAATTAAAGTTGGCATTATAATTAAAATGCATATCGGCCCATGATGTCGACTTTACAAGGCTCCATGTTGTTGGTGCAGCGCATTATCAGTGTAACCGTGCTAAATGTTCAACAGCACCAATATTTTAAATTTAATTGCCAAGATGAAGAAATATTAAAGGATGAAAGATAAATAATATTATATGATTAATAACTATATACGACAGATAGAGTGAGAATAATCAGGTTAACAACACCATGATAGTGTCCGCACTGAAGAGTAAAAAGTAACTGCCAATCATATTACAAGTCTACAGATATTAAAATGTTGTATATATTAATAATCTGAAGCTTCAGGCCCAATAAATGGACCACGTCGAATAGTTGTCATTCCTAGAACGCGGCACACGTGTATAATTAACATACATCTGAAACAACACTCACTACCATTTATCACTGATACAAACACCGACATACACAGTGATGAATAAGAAAGCTTGTCCAGCCCCGTGCGCCCGGCTTAGTCCATCACACTGTTAGTAATATAATCCACATTGTTCACCGTGGTATATAGCCATAACAGTTTGTGACACGTGATCACAACTCCACACTTACAGTCCCCAGCAAGAGAACCGTCGAGGCTTCTGTCACTCTGGTTTTAAAGAGGGGCATATATGCTTCAGAATTCTTGGACTGTTTAAGTTAGGTGCACGGCCACTAGTGTAAAGATAGAATTTTGGTAAAACCAGGTATTAATTAGGTTTGACTGCTTCATCTATGTATCCATTGTTCTCTCTCTCTCTCTCTCTCTCTCTCTCTCTCTCTCTCTCTCTCTCTCTCTCTCTCTCTCTCTCTCTCTCTCAACCCATGTGGGGGTGTTTTTTCGCACCAGCCTGGCATTATTCCAGTGGACCAGAAGTTCGATCCAACAGATAAAGCATTTAAGGTGTTTTTTTTCCATATTGGTTGCCTTTTTTTCATACTTGACCGACACACTGCTAAATGTCTGACTTCTGTACTTTTCCGAGGGACCCTGACGCTGGACATTTGGAGAAACCTGGGAGACAGTTTTGCAGAAGGTAATTGCAACAAAAACTAGAACACACTGATTTCCCAACAGAAAATCAAATGTCTCCCGGTGGAACACTTACGTCTCTGAATAAGCTACAGGTGATAACAAATTACAAATGACCAAGTTTGCTTGAAAATTACAATCCTATTTTAGCTCTCACCTAGATACATTATTCTAGCAATTTTCATCAAGTTCGTCAAGACTTATTGCAGAGAAACCAATTTCACATAAATGACCCTGTTACCTTGAGAATTTAGTCAAGGTCACCCAAATACGATTCAAACCTAGGTCTTGCCTAGATATATATTCCTACCAAGTTTCATCAAATTCCATCAAGTTCTTCAAGACTTACTGCAAGGAAACCAATTTCACATTAGTGACCCTGTGACCTTGAAAATTTGGTCAAGGTCATCCAAATACAACCCCAACCTAGGTCTTGCCAAGATACATTATCCTATCAAGTTTCATCAAATTCCATCAAGTTCTTCAAGACTTATCGCACGGAAACCAATTTCGCATAAGTGACCCTGTGACCTTGAGAATTCGCTCAAGGTCATCCAAATGCAATCCCATCCTAGGTCTTGCCAAGATACATAATCCTACCAAGTTTTATCAAATTCCATTCTGTTCTTCAAGACTTATCGAACAGAAACCAATTTCACATAAGTGACCCTGTGACCTTCAAAATTCGGTCAAAGTCACCCAAATACAATCCCAACCTAGGTCTTGCCTAGATACATAATCCTACCAAGTTTCATCAAATTCTGTCAAGTCCTTCAAGACTAATCGCACAGAAACCAATTTCACATAAGTGACCCTGTGACCTTGAGAATTCGCTCAAGGTCACCCAAATACAATCCCAACCTAGGTCTTGCCTAGATACATAATCCTACCAAGTTTCATCAAATTCTGTCAAGTCCTTCAAGACTAATCGCACGGAAACCAAGTGTTGAAGAACCTGAACAACAACAACAACAACAACAAGAAGCGGAAGAAACGGGCACTAAAACAATATGTCCCCCGGCTTCCACCGGGAGACATAATGACTGATTTTACATGAAACTGTCACTTTTTCCAGCATTTTTGTGAAATGGTGTAGCATACCTTATTTAAGTGCTGCAGTAAAACAGGAAAGTAGTCATACTGGCTCCCATGTGGATCATACCACATTCAGTCATAACAGTAATTACAACTGAATAAATGACCAAATCGTGCCAGGCTGGGCTTAGTACACATCCCTGCTTAACCCTCACACTGGAAGAATTTTTTTCTGTTATGCCATACCGAGATTTCACAGCATAAAAGACTCCAGTATACATGTGCATAATAAGAGCAAGAAAGTTTCACCGATACCTCATTTTAAAAGTTTATGGAAGAGTGCTTGCCTCCAAACAGCATCAAAAGTCGACGAAGCACACAAAGAGATATTATCTGGGAAGCCCGTTTGTGCATTTATCAATAATGGTTTAAGTAAGGATGTAGTAGGCTGTTCTTCTTTGGGGCCTGAAGTCAATTTGGTTCTTTGGAATCAGTTTATGTTTTTCACTAAAGTCCGCCAGCCTGTTGTTTAGGATCTAAACATCAGTTTACATAGATGGTTAGATACCGCAATGCCTCTATAATTCACAGGGCAGTGGGAGCTGCCTTTCTTGTGGACTGCGGTCAGCAGATTTAGATTCCAATTTCTGGGGAAACTTCAGCAAGTTAGTATTTTGTTGAAAAGCTGGTAAGGATAGGAAGGAGCACATCTTTCCCACACTTTCTGAGCTCGTGTTTCACACCATCCTGTCCTGTTGATTTATTAATTTTCCGTTTTAATATCGTGCTCATAACGTCCCCTAAAAATTCTGAAATTGAGTTAAATTAAAAACAAGAATTTTATTTTCCGAAATGTAGGGGGATTATGGATAAACTCGGACAGAACCTTAACTCGGCCACTTAAGCTTACTGTTTTCTATTGCTAAAATATGATTTACTCGGAAACTTTTCTACCACTAATTTTTCCCACTAGATTCAAGTTTTTTTTTGGCCGGTTATCACTTGCCTGCGTTGCCTCGTTTTCATATTCTTTTGGAAGCAGACAAGCGAGCAGGTGCGCGGGAGCAACACATTGCAAGCGGTTCTTCGCACGTGTAAGTTTTATTTGCTAAGCATGCGAAAAATACACCGAATAGGCTTTAACCCTAAGACACCAAGAGTTACGATGTTTAGTAGTTACGCTTTTAAATTGTTGAGAACAGTCTTTCAGGAAACATTTTTTTTACACCTCAGACGATTTTTTGTCTGTGTCCATACTTATCTGATTTTTCATTTTAACACGGACAGCCGCTTTCAGGTCAAATCGGTCATGTCCGAGTTGATCTGACAAACAATTTTTTTTTTATGCATACACGCATTCGCTTCCATGAATAAGCAATGTTGAAAGTTAAACTTACTTGACATTAAAGGAGGCATAGTAATTGTCACCAGGGATGCATAGTTTAAATCTGTCAATGTGTAGGCCTTTTTTATAGTCCTATTTGTAACCTGGATCTTGCAGGCTTTTGGTGTTACGGTTCATTTATAATAAAGAAAAGACTACCTATGCCTATATTGGCTTACAGTTACACAAGTAAAGTAAAAGATCTCCCCTCGTCTCATAATTCACTGGAATTGTATGTCATTTGTGAAATGAGCAAGTAATTTACTGTTTACAATAAGGATTATTCTAGCATTGTAGAGTCCTCAATTGCTTGCTCATTTGGGTTAGACTCAATGGAAGTATTTGGTTCCGGAAGTGTGATCAAGTTTGTTAGTGTTACCTGTTTTGCATTGTAGCAATGACATGTCTGGGGTATGGAGCAAAAACAACTAAAATAGCGTGTGCTCAGTTGGCCATCTCTGACAAGCTGAATTTGGTGAAACTTCATTGTTGCTTCAACTGCAATCAGTGTTTCTGGAATGCGTTGATCTATTCTCGGTATATCTTGCTCCATTATAAACCAAAGTTTTACAGCTGTCTTGTCAAGA
Organism: Hermodice carunculata; assembly: GCA_964020975.1. Taxonomy (NCBI): domain Eukaryota; kingdom Metazoa; phylum Annelida; class Polychaeta; order Eunicida; family Amphinomidae; genus Hermodice; species Hermodice carunculata. Next base: position 61,504,818 of record OZ026625.1, read on the forward strand.
AGAATCTCAAACAGTGCTTTTGCTGAAGGAATATCTGCACCCTTTCGGACCAGGTCATCGGCCATCCTTTTAATTACGTCTCCGATAGCATCCGCAGCACCCTTTCCGTGACCTGCTTCGAACATATTCCATGTTCCAGATTTGAATACAGAGAGCTCTGGCAAGTGACTAAACATACAAAAGTTCTTTCTGTTCCTATACTGGGTTGTTGGCCCATCACTCCATATATGAACTGTTGTAGTATGGGGAAATGTTTCATGGAGGTGGTTCAAAACTGGCTGTAAATGTGCCCATATTGCTGGGGGATCGTGGCGAAAGGAATCTGATATGGTGCAAAATGATAGGGGTTTGCCCCCAACATAAGCAACTCCAGTATGTAAGCTAGCCTGATTATGTGACGCCCCAAAATGTACAGCCTGTATTTCATTGGCATATTTGCACCCAAAATTCTCAGAAAAGTCAATTATTATGACTGACGCATCATTTGGGCAATGCTCTTTGATTTTTCGATATTGTGAAAACTGATGACGAATGTGCCAAACATGGGAGCAGAGGGATGACTCTAAATGGTCTTGAAACATTTCAGTTAGCTCAGCTATTGTTCCATTTACTATTTTCTTGACTGTTTTTCTTACTGTCTTGGTAGAATCTCCACATTTTATAGTGTTTGTGTCTATGCCCCACTGGTACCAGGTGATCTGCTGATCAGAAAGACTGTTGCCCTCAGAAGTGACACCTTTTTTGTTCCTGCAATCATTACATTCTCTGTAACAGCATTCCTTTGTTGGCGGATCACAGCACAAATCCCCAACACAAGCTTCCACTCTTCTGTCATGACCTGGTGGCATAATGTGGAGGGCAAACAGCTTGTCCAGCATAAGTTGACCATTATCGTGTACTTTACACATGCAAGTTTGTCTATCCTTTTCTCTAGGGTGCACTATAAAGAAGGGCCTCATCCTGCAAAACAATGTATAGGACAGGGTGTCATTTGGGTGTTCGGCCATGAATTTTAGGTGCAAGTTTTGTAGTGAGTCCTGCAAGATGCGCCTCTGCTGTTTTTTTCCATTTTTTGTTATGGTATCCATCTTACCAGTCGTGATACGACTGTTGTCATCTCGTTGTAAGAACTCTACTACTTTTGTGACTGTACTATTTACAATTGATGGTCTCTTCTTTCGCTCATACCTTGTTACTGCCTCTTCTTTACTGGCACATGCCCTGATCCTATGTATTGAGATGCCTAGATTTTTGTGAGCCAAACCCTGCAGCTTGTATTTTATAAGAAGTCGCCCCCCTGCAATACACTTAGTAATTGCTTGTCTCTCTTTGTCAGTTTTGGCCCTCTTATAGCGTTGCTTTATTCCTGCCAACAAACCATTGTGGAATAACAATTGCCGTTGGATTTTGTTACTCACTCTTTGTCCCTTTAACATGACCTTCGTCACTTTTCTCGGGGAATCATTTGTCGTTCTTGCTGTGGAGCGGGTTCTTTCCCATCTCTTTCTGTATTTATCAGTCATCCTTTTTTGTTTTTCTAGAGCCTCATTTAGTTTCACTATTTTTCTGTATGATGCTGTGCGATCACGTCTCAGCCTTTTTCTACCACGGCTTTTATTTCTCGAAAGTTGAGGGGCTGGCACATTCTGCTCTTGACTAGGACTAGGAGTAGCAGGTCTGGACAATTCATTTTCGGCCACATTGCTTAACCTTGCAAGTTCCCTTTTCTTCTCATTTGACCGTTCTTTTGAGCACCTCCATTTCTTTTTAGCTGCTCTGTGTTCCCTTTTTGTCATTAGTGCAACTAGCTTAACTTGTCCACTCTTTTTCCTCTCATTCCACCGCCCTTTCTCTTTCTCCTTAAAAGCAGCATATCTTATTGGGTCCGCCTTAAGTTTTTCCATATATTTCCTTTGCCGCTCTGCTCCATCTGTCTTTTTCGGCATTGTAGAAGCTGTAATAATGAGACAACCTCCCATCATTCATTTTATATCTCTCATTTATCAAAGACATATATAATTTAATTCATACATTAATTCATTAATGTTAACTTTTTCATCATCAGCATCATTTATTTCATCATTTATTTACTTGGCTATCGCCTTACATGGCATCCCGCTAAGGTGCACAGGTATGTGGTATGCACCACATGTACCAGGAACACAGATAATTAAATTTAGATTTATTTTTTTTAAGTCTTTGTTGTCAAGTTTTATGTCGCGGTACTGTAGGACAAAATGAGGGGAAAAAAGGAAAAAAAAGGCATACAAAAAAAGAAACTGTCATAACCTCGCCACGCGTACACGTATATGGACCATATACGAGCACAATCGCAATGAAAAAGTTGCGCATCAGAATAAACCCGTAGGCTTTGGCCTAAACTTGATTGCATCATGCGCGAACAAAATTAATGCGCTGAGCGCTTGTGTCGGTATATGGAAGTTTCGCCAAAGAAATATTGCATGTGCTGAAAAAAGACAAGGATCATGCATGCACCTTAGTAAATCTTTTCTTCATGCCGTGAAGCTGTCTGTTTGAAATTCCACCCACAAGCGGAGCAGCGCCCCCTCTCTTTCCACCCGGGAGGGTGGGGGTGGGTACTCCCATGTATTGTAGGATTTCCAGCCGCCCCCCCCCCCCCCCCAAATGTACTTGGCTCCATTAGGTACCAATTATTTGAGTGAACTGAATGCCTTATTCATTTTTCAAACAAATTTATAGATCTTGGATATAAGGTGGAGATAAAGGATATAACTGGTAAGTTCTTTGGGGGAAATTTTTGTGGGAAGTAAGAATATGCAAAAACTTTTTAAACATTGGAATGTTGGTCTCCGAAATGCACCAGGATGAACCAATGCAGCACTCCTTTCAACACATTATAGAGTTAAGAAAGGGTACCTTTTTACATCTGGTGTAGGATTAAGATAGGGTATTGTATAAAAATGTCCGAAGATGACACCCACCCTGATGTTCAGTATGCACCCCCCCGGAACTGAGCCTGCGGCAAGACATGCTGAATGACATACTGGTGTGTTTCCTTTTGGCAGCCAAGCGTCTTTGTCCTGTTAATATACACTGATCCGTCAATTGTATAGCATTGGTGTTTAATTTAAGTATTAATAATTATTATTGTTAGAACTATCGGGTTTGCACAGGATCACGGTAAACTCTTAACTGTTCGGAATTCGACCCCCACCCCCGCAGCTACAAGACGTTGCTTTCATCGGTAGCAAATGCAGCTATACAGGGAATAATCACCTTTTTTTAAACAACAATGTAGTGCTATGAAATAGTTGTAATACGCTGTCGCTTCAGCGTATATGAAAATAACAGATGATCCCCCAAATACATCCTCGCTGGTCTGGTCCGGTCTTTATGTATATACCGGTAGTCATTTCTGTTCCGGCTTTTACCATCGGAACCTTGGGATGGCATGAACGGTAAGAATTGGCCAAACGGCGTTTTGCATCTAAAACTGAAGCCATTAGCAGACTAAAACGTTGCAGGCCTACACAGTACCAGTTTTTAACCAGGAAGTGCGTATGGATGTGAAAGGTAATACATGGCTGACGCCAGCGGTAAACTGTGTCTTCTGCATGTGTCGTGATGTGGCCGATAACACTGACCCAGGCGGCAGGCCAGGCATGGATAGAGGCCGCAAATGGTCCCATGTTCGGCGTACCTCTCGGATTGTCCGAGCCCGTAACGTTTAGTCCACAGGCGTATGAAAATATTCTGAGACTGAGTGCGAGAGCACCGATGCTGCTTGTGTAGTATTACTGCACAAGCAGCATCGATGCTCTCGCGCTCAGAATATTTTCATACTGCACAAGCAGCATCGGTGCTCTCGCGCTCAGAATATTTTCATTCGCCTGTGGTTGAGTCAGTCAAGCATTCGTGCTAACATGGGCGGGGTGGGGGTGGGAGGTAGAGAGGGTGAATCTGGAACACCTATACGGGCAATGCCCCACATAGGGCCTTATCTGCAATAAGATATTGGTATTCAACTGTCAATCATTCGTGCTATAGTCTAGACTCCATCTCGTGTTTCAGTGAGACACCGTTTAACTTCGTGAAAAAAAAATAGACAAGTTCCTTTCCCAATTATAACAAAAAACTGACATTGCTGATTTACGGCACTGATTTTTGTGTATTTCACTTTACCTTGACTTCTGTAAACACAAGTTTCAACGACTTTGCAGGTTCGAAATGTCCGTCTGCTTTAATTATGGTGGCCATGTTGATTCAAATGTTCTGGATGTACAGGGGACCTGTCATTATTTCATTAGCTCCATTGTGCGAGCAGGTGCTTCCTTCACTTCAGTTGCTTACGTATTAGGAATAAGCAATCAGTGCTGACAGATCAAAATGCATTAATGACTCTTAATTCATACAAGGAAAAGTGGTCTATACAGTATGAAGCAGTCAAAATGTATGCATGTATTGAGGATTTTAGGCCCTGTATATGTTTTTCTTTGAAGTAATAAGAGTTCATTACACGTAGGCCTACATAAACCTATATAGGCTTAGGCTTATATGTAGGCCTGTGTAAAGTGTCGATGAGAAAGAGAGATCATTGAAAGCAATGCTGCAGTAATGGGGTGTTATGTAGTCATACTTGAATACATTTTGCCTTTTTTCAAAGATAGGTATATCAGCTGAAATTTTAAAATGCATATATTTGTACAATTTTGGTGTCATTTGAAAGATCTTGGTGAGACAAACCCAAGTATGTTGGAATTTTGAAAATATCTTAATTAGAAGTAGAGTTACAGCAATTTTTATGTATCCGCAATTAGGCCAAATTGATATCAATTTTCCATCATAAAAAATTGTGACCTTTCTCCATTGTTTTAATGGGCTCCATGGGGCTAATTTGAGGCTCTCTTTCTTTGTTCATACCTTCCTTATTTTTGGTGTTAGAATGTTCAAATAAAAAGTGTTGCAGTCCTGAGACAACTTACCAGATAATCTAATGGACCAAATTGCTATAAGATTAACGTGGATTATATTAATCCAGAATAAGGATTATCACTTTTTTAATTCAAATAACAAAAGTGTATTCAAATTTCAAACCAATCACACATCATAAAGTTAGTATGATAAACATGATTATGTGATCTTGAAATATAAGAAGATAGGGACATGTCAGAGAGTCAATATTATGCTAATCTGGATTAAAGATTAGTGCCATAATTATGAAAATATATGGTGGAAAAAATAGAATCAATGCGAGTTGTCGGATACCACAAGTGACAGATTTCTATGGAACTGCATATTTAAGGAAGACAGCTTTGTTTTTAATACAGTTTGTCAGAAATTAAATATCATGTTCATCCGGATTAAAGGATTAATGCCTGATTCACCCAAAATAGTAACCCAATTGTAGAAATGTTATGGATTTTCTTTGTGATGGATCATATGTCAAACATGCCTACAGGATTTTGAACAGAGTGTCTGAGATTAAGGATTTTGTTAATCCAGATTAATTCTTTAACCCTTGGAGACGACTTTTGACACCTCTTTGATATCCTTGGATACTTAGTGATGGTCACCCTTGACTATGTACTCTGGGTCTACCCTTGACCATTTGCAATAAAAAAAGGGAAAACCAACATACTTGTGTTTAGACTTTTCTTCTTTGTACTCTCAGGGCAAAAACATGTATATATATACATTTTTTGAGGGATTGAATTTAAGAGATTTTGAATCTTTATGTGACATACTTCTAATTTACATGTTACATGCTACTAAAGGCATGTAACCATGGTAACACCAATAAATTAGTAAGGTCTGCTTGAATACTGCACTGACTTTTACTTCATACAAGTTGGTGTGTACCTCTCCTTCAGGTGAAAGAAGTCCAAAACTTCTATAGAACAGAATATAAATAATATTTTGTGAATCGGTACAAGAGTATGTAACCATGGTAACACCTGATGACAAAGTAAGCATGAAAAGGTAAGTATATAAGGTAAGTCTAGCAGGCAAGGTGGGTATAAACTTTTATTCAATTGAGTTTTCAAACATAATGAACTTTGTTTTCTTTCTTTTTGTAGCACAATAATGTCAAGTTCACAAAGATTAACAACATGTGGGATGTTACTGAATGGTCACATGAATGACCTTGTTAGTTCACAGACATGATCATCATCATATAGATAACCTTCAGATGATGTGTTGTTAGTAAGATTCCACCATAATAAGTGGAGTCACATCCGAAAACGACTTCACGATGCCTTCCTGCTTTTGAACAGCCCTCACAGCGTCATTTTTTTCCGGGAAGATGCTTGTATTTGTGAGGTAGCCGATGGGCTTCAACAGGACAGGATTCTTTACCGAGTCTCCTGCGTCCACAAAAGTTACTGATCAGTCCTTTGCCTAACTCCAGAATAAAGTCTTTTTGAGTGCAATTTTTTTTTGATAACTGGCGAGTTGAGGAAGCACTATACACAGTCCATGCATTCACTCTACAGCAATCAATGACAAACCAAAGAATATACTTCCAATACTTCTTACTAGCCCGGGCAGCTGCATGTTTCTTGCGCAACTGGTCATGTGCATCCACCCCATTCATATGAAGATTGTATTCATGGATTGCTTTTGGCTGGTTTACAGTTTTTCTTTCTCTGCCTATGTGGCGCTCACAAGTAACCTTATCTGGGTTGCGGAGGTTAGTGTGTTGCACAATGACAACATTATTGTCATTCCATGCTGCCAAGGTCAAATCACCCCTTTGATAAGACTTTTGGTCTCCCCTGTTTGGTATTAGTCTCCGCACTGGCCGCTTTGGTTCCTTCAACTGGAGTGCAATACCCCTCCGATTTGTGTTCAATGTAGCACATGCATAAAGCTGGTCATCTAACAGATGTTCAAGCAGGATTGTACTGGTAAAGTATCTATCAAAATAGAGACAATGGTACTGACCCGTCAAATCTCTGGAAATCTGGTGTATAACTTTATATCCAAGGCCAAATTGGCGTTGCACAGGATTTTGATCCCATTTGCCAGTATACAGTACAAAGTCTGACTTATAATAGGTATTTCCATCGCACCATGTCCAAAACTTGAGGCCAAACTTCTCAGGTTTTGCAGGCATATACATGAGTAAATCCGACCTGCCTTTATATCCCTTCATGGCTTCATCAATCAAAATAACTCGGCCATGTTTGTAGTAGAGACGTCCCAAAAAATTCAAAAATTTATTGACTACTTTTTTTCCCACTTCCATAATAGACATGGTTTGTAGATTCCAAAACTGTTTAAATTTTACTTTTTGGATAATAAATAGTGAAGTTGTGATGGTTTTAAGGTTGCATGTTTTGGGAGTTTGCCACCATTCACTTACACAGAGGTGTCAAAGCCAAATCTGCACCCAGGGTCACAGCTGGCTGGTCTGTGTGAGCACTTCGTGGTTGAGTGAACACAGGCCCCTATTTTTACCCTTTTCACCATACAGGATAATTTCAAACCACATGATATTTATAATTAATGGGAAACGGTAAAGGAAACAAAAACAACACAGCATTATAATACATATATTTATACACACTTTATATACACCGTTTCTGTAATTGTGCTTAAAAGTGGGGTATTTGTGAACCACTGTAGAAAAATTTTATACATATATTTCATAGTATTTATGCACAGATAATTGTCACTATTTGATTTTGTCATTTTTGCATTACGTGTTCTACTGTCTGTACATCTTCATTATTCCCAGGAAATAACAAGGTAACCATTCTCAAAGTCAGTTAATAGTTCATCAAGTTCCAGATAGTGGGCACAACCATTTGCTTCCTCGTCATCTTCATAAAAAACTTCAAATTCCCCAACATCAGGGTCTTTGACAAGTTTGCCTATTACCCCATGGTACCATCTTTCTAGGCCTGTGTTGCCATGCATCCACAAATGTGAAATGGCCTTATCCTGCAAAATTTTAGGATTACAGACACTAGTAAAATGTCTCGGCGGGTTTTGGCACATTTCGGCAGGAGCGGGCGGGACTCGGCGGTGATACCACCGATAACCGCCAACTCCCGCCGAGGCCAGTGGCAGCCTCTGTGGGCTCGGGTGCCGGCGGGAGTGGGCGGGTGCTGGCGGGAGAGCTGCCTTTCACTAGTCTCTCCCGTCGGTAACCGCCCACTCCCGCCGGCATCCGCTGACCACCGCCGGTAACCGCCCAATGCTGACCACTGATTTGTGCAGCATCGAAAATAAGAACTTTCATGGAATCATTAACAGGGGTATGCACAACAAGGGCCAGGTGGGATGTATAAACATGTTCACTTTTGCATTTATTAGGCTTACAATCTGGGACCATTCAATGAGTCCATTTAATGAGTCACACTTGTAGATCTTTACAGAAACACTGCAATTTAACTAACAGAAAAAAAAGAAAGGCAAACTTCATTTCGAACAGGATCTTTATTCAAGTTCTACAAAGTTCTACAACATGGCATGTTTATTTTGTTTTAAAGTGTGCATGTACTTGTATGTTCACTTATGACCATGCCTACCATCCCAACTAAATATTTTATCAGCACTCTCCGAAATTTACATAATAATTATATATTAAGATTCTTCATGAAGAGGCATTCATTCAAGTACCAACATCAAGGCTAGAATAGCTGGAAAGACGCTGTAGGCAGCATACACACATGCATCCCTCCCCCCCCCCCATCTGCGTGATACTCTAATCTCTAATTGAGGACTGCAAATTTTACTAAAGCTCTAGAACTAGAACATGCTATATCTACTATCAGCGGTTAAAAGTCTGACAAAGTTATGTTAGTATACCCCTGAATTGAAACCTAGAGATCATGTTTTGTGTAATGATTTGACCACACCAACTCCCACAAAAAAGTACTGCTGTTTTGCATGGAACCCAAAAAAATTTCCTTCATAAAAACTACTAAAAATACCTCAAAAATTTGTGATGGTTAGTGATGTTCAGCAGCATGGCTACCAGGTTATGATAGCTGGAGATTTTAACGGACACATAGGAAATGGAATGAGTGGAATAGAGGGAGGGGATAGCGGAATTAATAGAAATGGAACCAGGTTACTGAATTTCACAAGGGAATTTGGTCTGAGGATAGTTAATAGGGATGTAAAATGTAAAGGAAAGTGGACATGGGTATCTGGTGAAAGGCAGACAATAATTGATTATATTTTAGTGGACAATGGAATATTTCAGATGACTCAAAACCTGTGAAATAGATGATGAAGGAAGATTGGATATAGGCAGTGACCATAACTGGATGATAGTCTCCATTAACATGAAATACCAAAGAAGAAACCGAAGAGGAACTAAATGGGTGGGAAAACAGAATAAAGCAGTGGAAATCATGCACAGAGGGAAAAAGACTGATAACAAGGAAGAAATACAGGATGCCTTAAGGGAGCATTGGGAAAAAGTCAATAACCCACAGTAGGGTCAGGGAACAGTACCAGGGTGTCAAGCAGAGTACACACAGGATCAATGGGATCCAGAGATGTGTTGTAGGATCAGAAGTATTGAAGTTAAAATAGCAGTTGAACAGATGCGGTTACGCAAAGCCCCAGGACCAGATGATATCTTGACAGAATTCATAAAGAGAGGGCCAGAAGAAATTGAAGATAGTTTATAGTTGCTTTTCAATAGGGTCATTGAGAAAAAACAAGTACCAAAAGAATGGAATAGACTAAGGATTTCACATATCCCGAAGAAGGGCCCAGAAGGTCAATTGGATCAGTGTAGGGGCATTGCGATATCATCAAATGTGGGTAAAATTTTCAGTAGGATAATGTACTGGAGACTAAGTAGAATATTTGAAAGGCTCGGACTTCTGGGTGAAATTCAGAATGGATTCAGACCAGGTAGAAGGGTAGGTGACCACATCTTCACATTGACCCAGGTTTTAGAACTGGCAAGACAAAAGCGGAAGAAAGTCTTCACGGGATTCTTAGATGTGAGGAAAGTGTATGACAGGGTATGGAGAGATGCTCTATGGGAAAAACTGAGTGGACTGGGATTTGGCGGAAATTTTCTAGAAATTCTAAAAGCGCTCTACAAAGATGTAGACTGTACACTTTCAGTTGGAAAGGTAGAAGTAGAGAATGCAAGTCTGGATATAGGCCTAAAGCAGGGATGTGTGCTGTCCCCAATTTTGTTTGCTTTGTATGTTAAGGAGTTGGGGGATCAGTTGATGGAGTGTGATAAGGGCATAAGGGTAGGTGATCTAAAAATTCCAGGTCTATTCTTTGCAGATGACATTGTACTTATGGCAGAGTCCCAGAAAGAACTACAAGAGATGCTGAACATAGCAGGGGAATACCGGAATAAATGGAGGTTAGAATTTAGTAAGGATAAGAGTAAAGTGATGACTCTTGAGAAGAAACCAGATGGAACTAAAAAATGGAGAATTGGGCAGTTCCAAATTCCAGAAGGTAGGGAACAGTTAATTGAAATTGGGGAGGTTGATGAGGATGAATACCTGGGTGTTAAGATAATAGCAACGGGTAAAGGCATGTTCAGGTATCAGGTGGAGAAGATTAAACAGAAAGTGAACCGCACAAAAGGAATGATTAAAGCTACTGCACTGAACAGTTTCAACAGAGCATACACAGCAAGAGTATTATGGGATAGAGTTGCAATACCAGGAATGATATATGGCTTAGATGTGATTTCAGTGAGTGAGGGAGATATCCAGGGAATGGAAAAAGCACAATGAGATGGGGATTTGGATACTAGGAGCACCACCATGTACAGCAACAGAAGCAGTCCTAGGAGAGTTAGGATGGAATAAAATCACAGATAGAATTGCCAAAGCTAAGTTAAAGTACTGGGGTTATTTACAAGGAATAAGTGAAGACAGGTGGTGCAGGAAAGTTTACAATGAGGTAGCCAAGGAAAAAACAAGATGAGTCAAAGACATAGACGGGTGAGCAGAGAAATATGAACTAAAAGGATATGATGAGGTGGATGATTGGAAAGTATATATAGGTAAGACTGTTACAGAGGGTTGGAAAGAAGACTTGGAAAAGAGGAGTCAGGGAAAAAAGTACATTGAAGGTATACAAGGTATTAGAAAAGCCAGTGTGTGTTGGGATGGAGGGAAGGGATCCAAACTTCTGTTTCAAAGTAGGGCAGGAGTAATCAATCTAGAAAAGAGAAATCAAAAGTGGACAACAGGGAGTAATGGAAAGTGTAAGTCGTGTAGACAAGAGGCAGATAAGACAGTGGATCATTGGCTGTTGGGGTGTGATGCATATAGAGAGATAAGGGAAGATTTTTTCAGAAAGTTGCACAGAGAAGATTACAATTATAAGGGTTTAGAAGAGGTTCAGGGTTTAGAGGAAGAGGAACATATAGCATGGATTTTGGGTTTGAAAGGTGGCTTTCTGGGAGGCAGGAAAGGTAATAAAAATGTACAGGACTACCTGGTAGGATGCTGGGAGAAAAGGAATGAAATAATAGAGTTAGAAGGCAACAGGTTAAATTAGAATGCCAGAGTACAGGGAAAGGAAGGAATGGGAATGGTGGTAGCCCTTATAAGGGCTCCCATGGGGGCTCCCATGGGAAAAGCCTGAGCCTTAGAGGCGGGGATAGGGTGCGAGAGGGATGGATGTTTTTTTTTTTTCTTTACCCTAGACCACCTGTGTCACAGAGTGACACAGGACCACGGCAGACAAGCGGAGAGCCACCGTATTATTATTATGGGGGGGACCTTTTCTGTTCTCGGGATGTCCGTCTGGATGTGCACATTCTCGTTACAGCGATATCTACAGAATGCCTCCATGTATTTTGCTCAAATTTGGCAATATGCTTCCTTCAGTCAATGCATTCAGTGAAGGTGTGTCAAGTTTGTTGTTGTTATACAAGTTGTATAATTTTAAAGCGGATTCATTGGTGAAGTTCACCATTTTCAGCTCTATAAGCATATGTCTAAATTGTCCATTTTTTCTATTTTCAAAAAAAAAAAAAAAACATTTTAACAAGAAAGTTCCAGTCAATTAAACACTACTTAATGTAAGTCATCTGAAAAACTAGTTCAAGCATCTTAAAGTTCTAACAATTATGTGAGTGAAGTAGAACAACACAGAGGTCTTGATGTAATTTAAGGTAGTAAGTAACCAGGTGGATCTACAAGAGATGCAGGGTCTACTGTCAAGGGGCAAGTCCAAAGTTAAGTGAAGGGGGAAGTAGACAACACCTGGAGATTCGGCTCAAAATAAATTGTAAACAGAGAGAACACAAAGCATATAAATGCAATCAGCCTCCCCTCCAACTTTTCAGGCCTGTCCTTGTCTGCTATTCCATTCACTTCACTATAAAAATTTTCTACAAACATCATGTATTACAGAATTCTTAAATAATAGTTTCACATTTGTAAAGTCAATTAAATCATCAAGAATGATTGTTCAAATGGCTCATTTTCTGGTTCAGACATGTCACTGACTAGGACCTGAAGCTCTGTTTCTTGCTCAGATGGCTCATTTTCAGGGTCAGACATGTCACTGACTAGGGTCTCAAGCTCTGTGTTTTGCTCTGATGGCTCAGTTCTGGTTCAGACATGTCACTGAATAAGACCTCAAGCTTTGTTTCTTGCCCGGTTGGCTTATTTTGTGGTTTACGCATGTTACTGAAGCTATATTAAGAATCTATAGCTATGAATATCTGTTTTCCCCAATGTACCTCACAATTCCATCATTACCTAAATGATTATGCAGCACAATGTATTCAAGGGTACCGGTTTCACCAGGAACAATATATTTTCTTTCCTCGCTACATGTGCTCAACATCTAATTCTTGCCAATTTTGTTGGCCACATACACTCTCATTTAGAACTATAAGGTTTGTACCATCCATTCCAAGATCCATAAGCTGAGCAGAGAAGAAATCTGCCACCATTCTTATCACAACGTTGGCAAATTCTGTCTGTATCTGGACCTACCATAACATTCCTTGCCTCCCGTTGTGCATTTTGCTGAGTAGAGTTATAACCAGATTGTTCAGGGCAGCTCCTTGTAAGTACTAATACTCAAGGTTTTTAGCTCAGCTGACTTGTCAGTCAGCTGAGCTTTTGTGAGGGTCTGTCGTCCGTCGTCCACAATTCACATTTTCAACTTCTTCTCTAAAACCATTGGCCAGATCCACTTTAAACTTGGTGGCAATGTACCTTGGGTGGGTCTCTACCAAGTTTGTTCAAATGGTCACGCTCCAGTGATTTTTGGATTTTTTTATGATTTTTTTTGGTTCTTTTTGGGGCAAACCTTAAAAAATCATCTTCTCCAAAACCGCTCACCTGATTGCTTTGATATCACATAGGAACACTCCAGGGGACTCCTGGTTCTTAATTTGTTCACCAGGGGGCGCTGCGATTCTTGTAATTTTTTTATGATTTTTTGTGTGTCATTGCTATTTTCGACTTCTTCTCCACAAGCGTCACTCAGTTGAAGCTGAAACTTGGTGGATATTTTCCTTGTGGAAGGGTCAAACAAAGTTGTTCACCAGATGAGAATGCTGCGGATTCCTGATTTTTAACGATTTTTTCAATTCAGGTACTCGTCGGTAAATGCACTTTCCTATTGATTACTATGTAAGTCAATGGGCATTCTAATGCTAATTCACATTTTTGACTTCTTCGAAACCATCAGCCAGATTGACTTCAAACTTGGTAGCAATGTACATTGGGTGGGTCTCTACCAAGTTTGTTCAATTGGTCACGCTCCAGTGATTTTTGGAGTTTTAGAAATTTTTACCTCAGCTGACTTGTCAGTCAGCTGAGGTTTTGTGAGGGTCCGTCCGTCCGTCGTCCGTCAGTCGTCCACAATTCAAATTTTCGACTTCTTCTCAAAAACCCTTTCGGCCAGATCCCCTTCAAACTTGGTGGAGATGTGCCTTGGGTGGGTTTCTATCAAGTTTCTTCAAATGGTCACGGTCTAGTGATTTTTAGATTTTTTATGAATTTTTTTGTTCATTTTTGGGTGAAATCTTAAAAAATCTTCTTCTCCGAAACCGCTCACCCAATTGCTTTGATATCACACAGAAACACTCCCTGGGACTCCTAGTTCTAAATTTGCTCACCAGGTGGCACTGCAGTTTTTTCTATTTTTTTACGAATTTTTGTGTGTTATAGCTATTTTCGACTTCTTCTCCAGAACCATCGTTCAGATTTAGCATACATGTGGTGGATATGTTCCTTATGGAAGGGCCAAACAAAGTTGTTCACTATGTGGGAATGCTGCAGATTCCTGACTTTTAATGATTTTTTCAATTCGGGTCCTTTGGGGTAAATGCACCTTTCCTATTGATTACCATGTAAGTCAATGGGCATTCTAATGCTAATTTACATTTTCGACTTCTTCTCCAAAACCATCATCCAGATTTACTTCAAACTTGGTGGCAATGTACCTTGGATGGGTGTCTACCAGGTTTGTTCCAATGGTCATGTTCCAATGAATTTTGGATTTTTTTTATGATTTTTTTTTCAAAAATCTCTACAAAAGTTTTAATAGGAAAGTTTAACATGGGAATTTCTTGTAATGGTCATAACTTTGATAATATTGACCAGATTTACTTCAAACTTGGTGGGGATGTGCCTTGGGTGGATCTCTGCCAAGTGTGTTCAAATGGTCAGGCTCTATTGATTTTTGGATTTTTTATGATTTTTTTGGTTCTTTTTTGGGGCAAACCTTCAAAATTCTTCTCCTCTGAAACCACTCACCCAATTGCTTTGATATTGTACAGAGACACTCCTGGGAACACCTGGTTCCCTATTTGTTCACCAGGTGGCGCTGCAATTTTTTTATGATTTTTTTGTATGGTTTTGCTATTTTTCACTTGTTCTCAGAACCGTCCCTCAGATTAAGCTGAAATGTGATGGATATGTTGTTGTGGAAGGGTCAAACAGTTGTTTACTAGGTGGCACTGCTTTGGATTCCTGATTTTTAAGGATTTTCAATTCCGGTACTTATCGGTAAATGTACGTTTCCTGTTGACTACTATGCAAGTCAATGGGCATTCTAGTGCTCACACACATTTTTGACTTCCTCTCCAAAACTGTCAGCCAGATTCACTTCAAACTTGGTGGCAATGAACCTTGGGTGGGTTTCTACCAATTGTATTCACATGGTCATGCTTCAGTGATTTTTGGTTTTTTATTGAATTATTTTGTGCTTTTTGGGGGGCAAATCTGAAAAATATTCTTCTCCGAAACCGCTCACCCAATTGCTTTGATATCACACAGAAACACTCCTAGGGACTCCTAGTTCTGAATTTGTTCACCAGGTGGCACTGCAATCTTTTTCTATTTTCAGGTTTTTATTGGAAAATACTCCATTCTTATTGATTACTATGCAAGTCATTGGTCATTCCAATGCATACTCACACTTTTGACTTCGAAACTGTTTGCCACTTTCACTTCAAACTTGCTGGCATTGTACAGTAGATGTGTCTGTACCATATCTGTTCAAGCATAGGTCAGCTGAGCATGGGCTGTTCATACCGCCCCCTTGTTTTAAAACTGAAACCTACTGCAGTTGGCTGAAGTGCTTAAGTAGCAGCTAACATTTTGCTGGTATTGGTACAGTGACGTCTTCACTCCAGCCCAAGTCACACTTCTTGTTGAAGGCACTGAAACCTCTTCACCTCAAAGTCCGTGAAGCCAGCAGGTTAAAACAAACAATTAAGTTCTACTGGACTGAAAATAAATAAGTACTGTAAAACCTTCCTATACCAAACACCATTGGGACCAGAAAAGTGTTTGATATAGTGAGGTGTTTGGTATAAGGAAGTTTGCTTATATTGTAAGTACTGTAGTTCTAGAAATTTTTGCACGTTTTTAATTTCACGCAAACTCATTTTTTCTGAAATTACAGAATTTCCGCGCATTTTAGTTTCCTGCAATCCAATGCCAAACAATGTAGTGAAATAGAATGCAACTTATTTTCGCGCATTTTAATTTTGCGCTTTAGTTGGTTGCGCGAAAAGCACGAAATTAAATCGAGCGCGAAAATTTCTAGAACCACAGTATATATTTGGGACAGAAAAAAGCTGTTCAGTATAGAGAGGTGTTCGGTATAGGGAGGTTCGGTTAGAGAGGTTTTACTGTGCATGTAGATAAATAAATAGACTGAAAGGGAGCATGCTTGTAGTGTATATAATCATAATACAATGCATGATACTACTTTATATTATACATTTCAATCATGTTCACTTTTACTTTGTTTCTATTTTTTAAAAATGACAAGCTTTGTAAAATTACCAGAACATAGATATATGATAAAACTAAACCTGTTTGTCTGCAAAGCTTATGTTACTCAGAGTTACCTATATATACATGTATTATTTTTTATAGTGTTTTAACTTAGTGTTCATCTAGGCACAAACAAGTGCATTTTACAGATCTATCAATCATGATGTATGATTGAAAATTTAATTGATTTTTGTAGAATATAAACTGATGAACAGTCACCGGTTTTAAAGGTTTATCTATTTTGCAGTGTGTAGGTCTATTCATGTTTGGGGATGTCCTTACGATCTTAACATTTACTGCTGCAGTGCATACAGTTATGTACACAAATATATTTGGACATATATGTGTTAAGCTTATAGGTGTGTTGTGTCTTTTTAACCTCGGAATATTCATGGCTGAATTGGCATAAAAAAAATTGCCAGTTGGAGAAGCAAATACAGTGGACCCCCTCTTATAAGACCACCCAAAATGCAGCCAAAATGTGGCCGTATAAATAAGAGGGGTGGATGTCTTGAGGGGGAGAATGTACATGTAATAGAAATACTATACTTCCTCACAAGAATGCTGGCCGTATAAGAGGGGTGGCCTCTACTGAGAAGGGCCTTATAAGGGGGGGGGGCACTATTTTTCAATATAATGAAGTCAACTGTAGCTTTAGGGGTGAAGGAAGACAGAGGTCTAACCACAACAACATTGGACCTCTACTTTTTTGGGGAGGGGGGGTGGGGTTGAACCTGAAACTTTTGATTCCTTCATTTTTACCCTGAACGATCAATAGTATTTATAATATATATTTCAATTATTCATACTCCCAGATCTGACAGCTCAGATCTTACTCTAGGCCTACTTTCCAAGTAACTTGGGTTCACACTCAGTTTTTCTTGTTGATAAATTCAGTTTTAAATCATTCTATGGCACTGGAAATGTTAATGATAATGCTGGCACCATGTTTATATGGGCGTGAGGGGGCGTGGCAGGTACCCTGACATCCCGATTTATAGTTGAACGTATCATTTTCTCTACTTGTCTGTGGATGTTCTGTTGAGACCTAATTCCCCTACAGAAAATCTTAAACTTAACCTTTGTAGAATGGAGGTAAATATGTTCCAACTTGTTGTTCCAACTTAAATGCAACTTGCAAGTACTGCAGCTGCAGCATGGGCATGCAGTGCCATCCAATGGCTACTTCCAGGGCAGACTGAAAGCCCGAACTGGCTTACAAATTTACACTTTTCCTAAAGTTTTCTTCTGCTAGTTGCCTGCCACCACCAAAGGTGGCATAGGGGGACATAGAATTAGTAGGGATAGTGACCGCTTCCGTCTGTCTGTCCATCCATCTGTCTGTCCATCCGTCCATGTTTCGAAACAAGTTGCCAAACGACTTACTAAAGTTCTCAAACTTGTCAAAAATTCACATACTAACTACTTCAAAAAAGTGAAAATGTACACGGGAGTGAATAGAATGTGGAATACAGATAGCACAAGTGATATTCTACTAGACATTGACACAATCAACAATAAGAAGGGTGCCAAATCTGCCATACTTTTGATTTCTCAATATTGTATACAAAGTTCAACTTGACAGACCTAAACAATGTGTTAATTTCAATGTTGGATAAAGCGTTCAAAGATGGCACTTGTCAGTATATTAAAATATCTGGTGCTGAGGCTAAATTTGAACAAAGGAATATCTTACACGAAGCAAGAGTGTGCTCAAATAATAGAATACATTATCAACAATGCATACTTGTGCTTTGGAACCAGAGTCTATCAACAAATAGTAGGCATACCAATGGGAACAGATCCAGCCCCATATATTGCCAATCTTTATTTACATTATTATGAATCAAAATGGATTGAGAAATTGGCAAAAACAAACTTGACCGCTGCAAGCAGATCATATTCTCACACAAGAAGATTTATAGATGACCTGTGTGCTTTAAGGATATATATCAGGTTACAATAGGTTAAACCATTATTTTTGCTATTTTCACACATGTTATGCACTTTTCTTTTAAGTTTTGTATGCCGGAATCAGATTTCAGGTTGTGTAAAGGAAAATTGTGAATTTTGGCAAAAGTATTGGGCCTGGTTCTCACTGTTTGGTGTGGCTTCGGCTGGGGACTAGCTAAGCTTCTAAGCTCCGCCCTGCAGGAATCCAACAGGAGCCTCATTTACATACAGCTGGTGTGAGCGCTTCTGCGCACGCTCCGCACAAGCAGACTACGATCAGCTGGGCAGGCAAACCCCATTATCGCTCTGTGTACAACTCTCATTTGAACATATCTATGTAAACTCAGACTTCTGTCCTCTTGTTGCGCCAATACTTGTTCTTTCGCTCAGTTTCAGAGTTCCAACTTTACAAGTTGCACACACAGCAACGGCATCAACACAAGCCTGCAACTGAGAACAGTCCCATAATCGGTATCCCTCTGGCTGTTCATTCACATTTCCTTGTTCACAACAATGTGTAGATCTAGCCTCGTGGACCACACAGTCTCTGAGTTTCTGGGCACTAGCACCGCAAAATCGTTTGTCTAGACCGGGTTGGCTTGTGGATGTTGTGGTGTTCACCGAATCAGTATCCGTGACCTTGGCCTCGACTTCGTTGGACGCTGACCCAGCAATGCCAGACTCGCCCGGGGTCTCCGTGAGGCTCACAGCGGGTTGCAGGGTCGTCTCCACTGGAGGGAACTGATTGTAGTATGATCCTAGATCAGACGCTTTGAGTTCACTTGCAACTGACGCGGGCGTCGGTCTGCCCCTAGGATTTTTCTTTCTCGGCATCTTTGCAATAGCACTTTCTAATGACACAAATGTAAGCAACGATCCTCTGAACTTGATCGAAACTTTCTGAACTGAGACTGAAGTTCCGATTTA
Organism: Hermodice carunculata; assembly: GCA_964020975.1. NCBI lineage: Eukaryota > Metazoa > Annelida > Polychaeta > Eunicida > Amphinomidae > Hermodice > Hermodice carunculata. The sequence goes on from OZ026625.1 coordinate 61,523,939, forward strand.
CTGACACCTATATTGGGCCCCACGCAAGACGGCAAACATCATAGAACCCGGTTGCCCCGTAACCACCTGTCAGTCATTTGTCGGCCAATCAGGGTAAACTTGAGAAACCCCAACATGGAATCCAAAGTGACAGATGAGCATGATTATAACATTTTAGGATGTAAAACCTCTAAACTAAAGCATTCTTTGAAGTTTGATGCTCCAAACTTGTCCATTATACTCAACAGGTAGGAGTGCGTAACGGAATACCAAGGTGTCATTGCGATCAAAGGCCCAAAGAATAGCGTAAGTCCTATTGAAGTCGGCATTTGCTTTGAAAGCGTTTTTCTCAGCATCATTCCTGGCCTTTGTTTCTCAACTTCTTGTGAAATCAACTTGGTCAGTTTTGCTCATGAAGACCTGGGGTTTGTGGCAAACTGTTCAGAAGAATATAATCTTTAAAAACGTGTCTCAGATTTTTTCTATGTTGAGTGGTTTTCTCTCTACAGCGAGCCAAAAGTCAAAACCTTTGATGTAAGAATGGAATGTCATCTTCTCAACTTTAAGTGTGAGTATCTCCACAATAGCGCAAGCAATGAAAAAAGCAAGACACGTTTGTGTAGAAAATCATGTGTGCTAGCTTTTGCAACAGAAATGCACATGCTCAAGCTCAAAATAAAAAAGTAGATCTAACAATTGTGTGTTTTTTTTATGATCACTTTACCTGATTGTTGTGTCAACACAGAAAAACTGGTACAAATGAAAATGCTATCAACTTATTCCCAGATTTGTTAGCTTTCAGGAAATATATAGTTTATGGTACTTTTTGCGTATTTTCAGACTTTTGTTAAGTCATTTGTAAGACTCACGCGTAACCTGATATATACCCTTAAACAATGGAGATGAAATAAAGGGAAATTGGGAAAACATATACCCCATAGAACTAATATTAAATCTGGAAAATGAAAGTGATACAAAAGCTACTTTCCTTGATCTGAACATAGAAATAAATTTACAACCAGTATGTAACAAAAATATTTGGCAAGAGAGACCAGTTCAAATTTGATATTATCTCTTACCCTGATATGACAAGAAACATTCCAGAGAAACAAGCATATGGAGTTTGTATGGGACAAGTGATACATATTGCTAGAAACATCACACTTTTTAGTGATTTTGTCAATAGAGTCAGAACTTTGTTGCAAAAACTACAACGCAAAGGTTATGAAAAACAACAACTACACAAAACTTGAAATGTTTCCAGAGTATGACCAAATACCAACAAATTACAACACTAACTCAAGAAACTTGAGTTAAACAATGTCAAGATGGAGCTTGAAATGACAAAGTGTAGTCCTCAAAGTGTTAAGAGTGGTAAGAGGCAAAAGTACCCGGGTAAAGTATACTTAACCCACCTAGAGAATTTTCTCTAGTCTGAATCACTGTAAGTCAAACAGATGTTAAACCGATGGTTGTCCAGGATAGCACAGTCTGTCCACTATGTAAATTATAAACCTTGTAATTGTATAAGTTTACAACTCAATTGTGGAAACTAGATATGTCTAGCATGATGCAGTCTGTCCACCAGGTAAGTTACTAATACAGTCACTGTTCTGTACAGATGTATTTTACTGGCTTCATTCAATCTGCTCATATGCATCTAATGGCAATCTATCCTGGGACTGAGTGACACGTGCCCCAGGCTGCTGTCTCCCTCCTTGCCCCTGACACAACAGCTCACCCAGTGACTGTCCATACCTTACACGTAGTATTTTGTCCTCCTTGGTTTTTATAAAGATTTTACCATCCCATGACCAAGAGTCTTTGATGCGCTCGTCTTTCCTGACATGGTTGTACACCTGGTACATGTCCCGGCTTAAATCTTCAGTGATCACAATGAGGGAACCCTTCAAAGCCCGACGTTTCCTTATGACCTTTAACTTAGTATCTCTGTACTTGAACTTAACAAGTATAGGCCTTGGACGTCTGTCAGGGTTTGGGGTTTCCAACCTATGCGCCACATCTATGTCCTGTTCCAACACCTGAAGCTTCAATTTAGTTTGGCACATTTCTGCCACTGCCCGGGCACAGTTTTCCCCGAATCCACCTTCTTTTAACCCCAGCACTCTGATGCTGCATTTTCTTGAGTACTGTTCATTTTCCACACAATGCGCCTTCACTTTTAGAAGCTCTTCGCATAACTTTTTGTTTTCATCTTCCCAACTTTTGTATCCTCACTTCCATTGGGGAAACATTGTCCTTAACCAGAATTGGAACCATTTTCTTCATTTCCTCCATAAACTCCCTCTTCATAAAAGCAAACATGACACTACACTTTCTCTCAAACTCCTCCATGTTTGCTGCAGATACATGCACCAATGTGCCCTCTTCTATACTTGGCAGGTCAGAATGACCCTCACTGTCACTCGTATCTGAGAAGTCTCCTTCCCCACAATGTTTGGTCTTTTTACAGCCTGTGCGTACTTGGGGAGATAATGAGGAACTTGAAGAACTGCTGCTTCTCTTTCTCTTGTCAGCCTGCATGCATGAATATGAAAATATCAGCTCATACTTGGCCTCAGACCATGGGTCTTGGTCAGTGTATCCCAGTCCATGCAATCACACTGGCAGTCACGCCTGCCTGATCACCAGCCTGTTCAATCAATGTATGGCTGCATGCAATGGCCCCCTGTACCAGGCCACATGCTGTCTTGGCTTCGGTGCTGAGTTTTTTACAACATGGGCCACCTCACAAATAATAGTCCAATAATGGTCTCTGACACAAAATATGCCAGTTGTAAGTAGCTGTAACTTTGACCCCTTGTTATTCCTGGGGAAAAAAATGGAATTTCACCAGAGAATGTGGAATGGGTTCCACACCCAGCTTTCAGTGACCTTGACGCCACCTCACAAATAATAGTCCAATAATGGTCTCTGACACAAAATATGCCAGTTGTAAGTAGCCGTAACTTTGACCCCTTGTTGTTCCTGGGGAAAAAATGGAATTTCACCAGAGAATGTGGAATGGGTTCCACAGCCAGCTTTCAGTGACCTTGACTCTCTCTAAACAGGTTTAGGTTCATATTTTCACCTTTGGCTATGTAGTCATTGAGGAAGTGCCCTTAAAATCTCACTTTACTATCGCACACCACACGGACTGGCATTGTATCAGAGTCTTTTACTACTATGAAATGAGGCAGGAACCACATGTTTTTTCCATCGCAGAAGTCTTTGTATGTTTCTGTTTGGGACACTTTGCGAGTGATTCCTCTCTTTAACTGATCTTTCATTTGTTTACAATAGATCTCCCATTCTCGTGGCTTGTTACGGAACTGTTTCTCTAGGTTAAGGAAGCATTTTAGAGGGTAGTCATAGTTATTTGGTAAGTTACGCATCGTCGTTAAGTTCTGGCGCATACTTTCAGTGGCCCGTTTATTCTCGCCTTCCACGTCACACTTGCAGCACTTCGGCTGTAGGTCCACTCTAGAACAGTAGAAAAGTCTGGTACATACTAAGATGAAGCACATACTGATCAAGATGTGTCAGAATGTAGCTCATCAACAGCTTCATATTTGATAATTGCAGCTACGTTGTGTTTTGTCTCAGTGTACCCATGAAGCAACCCTATTATAGCTTCAAAGTTTACCATATTGCATCAGGAAATTCAAAAAAAAAAAAGAAACAGATAGATGTAAACTGCACACAACATGAATTCTCACCAAAATTGAGATATGAGCATGAAGCTTTCATGCCTGAAGCAGCAACATCTTGGATGGATGTGGTCCCTGTTGACCATGGCTGATTTTCCAAGGTCAAGGGTGAACCTAGAAAATACTTACAAATTAATGGTCGGGAAACAGAGTTGCATCCTTCGACACATTCATTGAATGCTGGAGTCTGCTAAATGGAATCCACGAAGGAGTTCACTCTCTGGTGACCTTGACCCAGGTTTCAAGGTAACAGGAGTCAACATTCAAAGTTGCATGAGGTTACATGTGTATTGAACACGGCTGAGGGGGTCTTACAGACTGTTGCAGTCATTCTGACCATTCTATCATGTATTGTTTCTGCATTAATAATAAGAAAATAGAGTCACCAGATAAAGTGGCCGGCAATGAAAAATCTGGAGCAGCAAAGCCACGGTTTTAACCAGCATTTGGCTGGTGCTAATATTAATGCAGCGGTACACCATGTAAAAATTGCAGCTATGTTGTATTTTGCCTCAGTGTACCCATGAAGCCACCCTATTATAGCTTCAAAGTTTACCATATTGCATCAGGAAATATGGACCATGTAAAAATTGTATATTCTTTGGACAATACACATCTGTATTTTTTTGTTTTGCAGGAAAAACACCAGGTGGTATTGCTAGAAAAGAGTAAAGCATGCATGCCCAAGATCCATATGATGGTGTGGAACCTGCTTGTGAAGGGAGAGACTTGCAAACTCCTGTGTATAACAGTCACATTGTTATTACTCCAAAAGAGCAAATGAGCTTGAATTTTGAAGCTGTTAATATGCACATAAAAGAAGAGCCAGTCAGTTTGGACATGACTGTAGAGGATGTTAAATGTGAGTACAACAAAGAAGAGAATGAAGCTTACATGAATGACCCCTCTCATATGCAGACAGGAGCTAGCACAGAAATAGCTGCAGATCTGACAGACCTGCAAAGTGTGATAAAGTTTGATAATGCTGGGCCAGCTGAAACATCAGTTAGTGACAAAGTGAAAGATGAGGAATCATGTACTGCCCAGATACAAAAATGCTTGGACACAACTGCAGGAATGATTGACGTACAACATGTGAAAAATGAAGATGCTAAGATAAATGAAATCATGAGTGTTCAACTGAATGAGGAGAAAGAAAATGAAATTTATCCAACGCATGTTAACACAAACATAAATGCATCTGTTGCTGCCAGAACAATGGACTTGCCAAATCAGATAAACCAGGACACAGAGCCTGATGTCAGTGGTGGGATAGTGGGAACTCACATAAAGATTGAGAAACCTGATGCCGATCCAGTTACAAGCTTTCATGATGATACCTTGACCCACAGTGTCTGTGTCCCAAGTTCAAGGGTTGATGATACTGGTGATTCCCTCTCAGAGTCTACAAAATCACAGTCCTGGTCTCCAAGTGAATACACCACTGAAAACTCCTCCCTGCAGACTCAGATTCATGATGGTAGGTACATGCATTTACATACTATATATGTTTACCCACAAGCACATGTATATATATACACATGTATGCATGTAAGGGCTCTTCCAGCTAAGATAATGGAGGGGATTGAGCAAAAACAGCAAAACCATGACCTGATACAAAATGACTTTTTTTTCCATTTTCGTATAGTTTGGGCCTTTATCTTATTTGTCATGAAACACAGATCCCTAAAACGCAAAATTGATGTGATGAAAAGGGACTAAAACATGACCATGTGTCAGGTGGCTTGGACGCATGCATATCTGTTGACAAAGGTATGCTAAATAATCCACCAAAGTTTGGATAGCAGTCATTTCCTTTCCACAACCCAGTGTCATAGTAATGGCAAGCAACCAGCTGTAACTTTTTAAGTGTGCTGCTAGTATTATTCTTCTGTAAACTGCTTGATAAGATTAGGACCACTGCTTAGTCGATTTATTGTGGTGACCAAATAACCAGAAGATAATGAAACTGATGGGCTCATGTTTTCCTATTTCAATAGTGATTGGCGAAAAATGGACAATAATAGGTGTCAATTGTGAAAATGGTGCCTGGCTATTAATTTGGTCCTCAAAAAGTGAATGAAGGGGGTTTCAACATTCAGGAAGAAAACTATTTTCTCCCTGCACAGCTCCAAGCGTGCCTCCAAATTTATAACAATTTGAAATATTTAGTTTTTGCTTATGTCAGTTTGATTGAAAATATTCTGTGGCTGTGACTGCCTTGGCAAAATGGATAAGTGACCCAAGGCACACACCAAGTGTGAAAGGGATAGGAGTTGGGACTCATGCCTTTGCTTTTTCCTGGTCTGTCATCTGAAATGTGTGTACCATCTTCAGAATAGGCTTACGCATCGCAAATGTGCTGAACAGCAGCATAATCTTAAAATATATAAACCTCAAAAAAAAAAACTTGTATGAAGCATACACCCCCAATGCAATTGGTATCATCTGTGGCCTATGTGTAGAGTGCTGGCGTATTTCAGATATACGGACTTGTCCACTTCTCACTGGGGTGTATCAAAGTATACTGAGCCAAAAGACCCAATTTGGAGAGAGGGAGTGATTTCAAACTTTGACCATTAGGAACATGTGGCAATTGCATTACTGTAGTTTTTGTAAATGACTGCAAAGTGGTTGTGCAAATATCAGTTTATTGGTCAATCACTCATGTAAAATGTGTCTGTGAGCGATCTATCATGTTACCGCTGTACCCCAATCACGAAGTGTCAGTTTTGTGTCAGGATCAGTTTATTGCAGAACTCCATGTGTAAACCAACAGGGGTTGCATATCTCCACAGAATAAAATTATATATGGGGCCCTAGTATATGTATGGTGAAACCCAGGGAAAGCATCATGACAATGTGTATGGTCCTCTTTACCACCAGAGAGGCCCAAATCTGAAGAGGAACAGTAACATAGGCTTGGCGTATAATTAACACCCCTGACAACCTTAGATCGCCACACCCATGCCAAAGCCGTGAAGAATAAACTCCGCCCTAATTGCAGGCTGTGCCATTTTTTTTTTTTTTTTTTATTTTGCTGGTCATTTGGACCAGTAAGCTGAAGATTTTTACTGGTCCTGAGATGGTCTGTTCTAGGGAGTTCTTGAGGCATATGCCCCGCACTCACCCACCCGGGAAAATTTTGGGGTTGTCCCGATGGCGCAGAGGTCAGCGTGTTGGACTTTACATTTGGCTAGGCGAGTGTGCCGAAGGTAGTGGGTTCGAATCCCATACAGGTCGACATAAATTTATCGTATTTTTCACTTGAAATTGTGCATGCAAAATGGTGCATTCTGGTGAATTCTAGACCAAAATAAGGTCTCTTTAGACATAGATATATATAGTGTTAATTTGGTTTCCAAATGTACGTTTTGATGTCAATATCCAAAGTGAAGGCACTTTAGCTTTTCAAGGGACCAGGGTCAGAATGAAATCTATGCATTATGTGGGTCTGTGTACTGTGCAAATTGGAAGATTGTGTCACCAATATCCAATATATGACTTAAAGAGGTGTTGGAAGTTGTACCTTTTATTGTCCATATAACTTTATTGAGAGATATCTCAAAATCTGGTTATTTCCAGAGTCCAGACATTTTTCACAATAGTTAAACATTAACTATAGATTTTGTGTGCAAAAAAATTGCATGTCCTTTTCACTTTACTCTGGAAATATTGGTGCTTGAAATACCACTCACGAATCATGCAAATGAAAAAAAAAACCCCACAAAAACAAAAAAAAACAAAAAACAAAATCCCCCCCCCCAGCAAATTGCCATTTTCATACCCTGATAAAAGAAAATGTATGGGAACCTGGTCACTGTTATTAACACAGCTGCATCAGCAGTTTTTTTTCCTAATTCCCAGACAAAATCATGGTTGTGTCTTTCATATTTAGCAGTGGCTTTTTGAATTGTAGTACTTGTTTTTAAGGTAAGACTCCCCCCCCCCCCTTCTCCAAGCCTCACAAAAATGAACTAATGATGTCAATGAAGTGAAAATTTGAAATCTTAAGCTTATGACCCAGTCTAACATCCATCCCAAAAATTAAAAAAAACTGAAATATGATGGTTAAAAAATATTCCTAAAACTTGATATGGAATGACCCTGTATAGAAACAATGCCCATGGTTCCATGTACACCAAAAACAGTCATGTTCTGTTCTGCATAAAAAGTCACATGGGACTTTGGCCATTTTCCTTGTGTAGACCTACTACTACTTGTACACAGGAAATGTATATAGACCTTGGATGCTTTGCTCTGAGTCTTATCTGCCACGGTGCGGTTAGGTTTCGCATGCAAAAAAGCGATGACCATGTGGGTTGTTGATTTCCGGGAGAATGACGAAGATTGTTCCGGACATTTCCGGCAACCTTTGTCCTGCATTTGGATTTGAAGCATTTCAAGGTGGATGATGTGAACGGTCATGAGTGTGAGCGATCAAGTTCCCACCACAAGGAAACTTCTGCCGATCATTATGAGGTTTAGTTCAGAAAACAATCCATAATATCCCAGCATACAGAGAAACAAATATGCTGGTGTCATGGTGTAAGCCTGCACATAATCCCTGGTAGGCACGGTAAGCCCACACAAGTAGACTGGCTCATACATGTATCACTAACTGCAAGCCACTGATAACCAAGCAGAATGATTGTCTGAAACACATGTTTTTGTCACAGCTGGACAAAGAGGCTTTAATGTAGATATGTTTGAGCCATGCCAGATATTGAAAAATTCTCCATTCCAGATGATTTAACCATTCAAACACTTGCCATCCTATCATACAAGTGGATAGGTGTCCAGATTGGCTTTAATGTACACGTTTTAGTGATGCTAGATATTGAAAAATCCGCCATTCCAGATGATTTTACCATTCAAACACTTGCCATCCTATCATACCAGTAAATAGGTCTCCAAATCATTCCAAAATACATTTTTGCAAAGTTATTTTCTAGAGTGCTGGGTTATACAGCATGCTGGACCTAATTTCCTTTGATATTCTTTCTGCATGCAGCTGATTTAATACTGTCTGAAATGTACATATATGTATCCTACTCTGTGTTAGCCAGGTTGATTTCATCTGTTGTTTGATTACCATCAAAGAACTTTGTACATTTAAAAGAATCTTCACCCAGAAAGCCTTTTACAGACTCATAACACCGAGGAACTTAATGCAAGTAATAGGCATGCAACTTTTCCCATTAAAATTATGTATAGCATATCTTGTAGGTCTACTAAAATGTAATTTGCATAGATTTCTTTTTGATTAACACAATATGCTAGCATTTTTGTTGTCAATTAAAAAAATGCCATCTGTCATTTATAGCTCAGCCGACTTGTAAGTCAGCTGAGCTTATAAGTTGGTCTGTCATCCGTTATCGGTCCATCTGTCCACAATGCACATTTCCGTCTTCCCAAAAACCGTCAACCAGACTCACTTCAAACTTGCTGGAGATGTACCAGTTGGGTGGGTCTCTACTAAGTTTGTTCAAATGGTCACACTTCAGTGATTTTTGGATCTTTTATGAATTTTCAGCTCAGCTCCCTTGTCAGTAAGCAGAGCTTATTTTATGGCCGCCATATGTCTAGTAAATCCAGTTCATCTAGTAGTAAGTCCTGGATTGCATGTCTATATCTAGTTACAGGTGAAGGTACACTTCCTCTTTCATCAAGCTTAGAATCTAAGATAGTGTTAAAGTCTCCTCCCATAATAATATTTTCTCCAGAATACTCTGAGAGGACTTCATACAATTTGTTTAAAAATTCTAACTGACCGTTCCTATGATTTTTTGTTGGGGCATATACATTAACGAGAATGAACCTTATGTCATCTATTAAAATATCTAGCAAAATGAATCTGCCATTATGGTCAATAATCTCTTGCTGTACTACAAAATCTAAATTGTTTGGCATCAGAATAGCAACACCTCTTCAGTGTTCACAAGATTTTCATATTTTGACCCCTATATTGCATAATATTGTAGGTGATGCCACCAATCCCCAAAAAAGCCTAGATTTTTATAACCCCCCCCCCCCATAAGTCCTGAAAGTTATATTGGGCTAACTTGAAAACTGTGGACAGTATTGTGGTCACAAGATTTTCACATTTTGACCTGTATATTACATAATACTATAGGTGGTGCCACCAACATTGATGTGGACAATGATTTTTATACACTGTATAACTCCTACACATTATATGGGCCTATCTCAAGAATGGTGTGGTGCAAAGCATTCACGAGAAGACCATATATTCGAACTGGCCATTTGACCTTGACCTTCAACTGGGACTAAAAAACTGTTAGCCTGTAAAATATGTGCCCCACATCCAACTTTTCACTATATTGTCTGTTCAAATCGGGTAATAACTTTTCGAGTTATTAATGAAAAATAGAAAACTTGGACAAGCGCCAAGCTCCATAATTGCTAGGTCATGGTGACCCAAAAAGTAGGTCACCAAGGACAGTTTTATATAGGCCTGTTATGTGATCAAGTGCAATTTTGATCTGGAGGCTCAATTCTCTTTGCCATTCATGTCCAAGATACACCATGCCATTACAAAATCACCTATTCAACTTTACAGGCATGGAGACCTAACAAAAATAGGTCAAGGTCACTGATATATATAACATTCTACCTTTGGCCACGGTCTATATATATACATAAAGTTAAGGACTCTCATTGTTGTCTTGGCACATGCAACAATATTCATCACAGGAGATGCATAAATAAGCATTGATTACATGTGGAGTGAAGTGCCATCAGGTGGACAATTTTTACATTAAATGTACATAAGCTTTATATGTCCAGGAGCCACTTGAGGACTCACAACTTTGAAATGAACAGGTTCAATATAGTCACAATGTCAGCAGAGCATTAGGCACATGGGCCTCTTGTTAGTAGTTGTTTTACTAATTTTTGAGTGTTTTCAATATTTTTTACTTCTTTTTCTGAAAAGGTGTGGTCAGCTTCTGACAATGTGCCCAGCTAGGTAGCATAGGAAAGTCTGTTGCAGGAACCAAATTCATAGTGATGTTTTGTTGTCAGTAGTTCCATGTTTTGACTGAAAATTAATGGTGTATCATTCATTTTAGGTATAAATCATGGTGGCTCTTTGTGTCACACTGAAGACTTGTTCCAAGGAGTGGATCACGTGAGATTGGTAAGGATGTCTCAATGCGAGGAAAATGATGACATTCTCAGTATGAGGGAGCAAAAAAGTTTCACAAACGAAGAGGTACATCACTGTATGACATCAGATACATGGTCCGTTTCTGTAAATCATCCAGTAATTCATGTAAGGATGCTGTCAAGTGAAAAGGGAGCCCAGAATGTTGTGAGGTTTCAAAGTTTACCATACAGCAGTGAGCAGAACAAAGACCTGTATAGGGATACTGCTACCCAGATGAATTATCATTGTCCAACATGCGGTAAGCTGTTTAAGAGGAAAGCGAATTTGACAAAGCATGTGGAGATTCATACACAAGAGGTGGACATTCTGAAGGATGCGAAAAGTTTAAAAAATGAGGAGTTACAGCATTGTATGATGTCAGATGCACAGCTTGTTTCTGCAAATCTGCCAGTAATTCATTATGTTCATATGAAAATACTGTCAAGTGAAAATGAAAGGGAGACTCCAAGTATTGAGAGTATTCAAAAGGTACCATGCTGTGTTGAGGAAAACAAAGACCTGAACATGGATACTGCTACTCAGATGAAGTACCATTGTGCAACACCTGGCAAGCTTTTTAGGAGGAAAGGGAATTTCACAAGGCACAAAGAGGCTCACACACATGATTTAGTGGATAGACTGACTGAATATCAACAAATACAGGTTGGTGACATGCAACACCAGCAAATGGATACAGCATCAGATGACAAGACTGCAAACACTGTTGCTCAGAGTGGACACAAGGGAACACTTCAAAGTCAGAAACAACATCACTGTGCAACATGTAATAAGAGATTTGCATACAATTGTCTTCTAAAAAGACACATGAGAACTCACAAAGCAGAGAAGCCGTATCAGTGTAAAATTTGTGGTAAAAGTTTTGCACAAAATGTAAATGTGAAAATACATATGAGATCTCACACAGGACAGAAGCCATACCAGTGTATAGTATGTGATAAAAGGTTTACATATAATCAAAGTATGAACAAACACATGAAAACCCATGCAGGTCAAAAGCCGTACAAGTGTACAATATGCATTGAAAGCTTTGCAAGCAATCGTGATAAGAAAAAACACATGAAATCTCACTCAGATGAGAAGCCGTATCAGTGTTCCACATGTAACAAGAGGTTTGCAATCCATTGTCGTCTGAAAGCACATGTGAGAACTCACACGGGTGAGAAACCATGCCAGTGTACAATGTGTGGTAAACAGTTTGCGAACATTAGTAAGTTGAAAATTCACAGGAAAACTCATACAGGCGAGAAGCCATACCATTGTACGATATGTGATAAAAGGTTTGCAGACAGTAGTTCTATGAGTAAACACCGTAGAATTCACACAGGTGAGAAACCATGGCACTGTACAACATGTGGTAAACAGTTTGGTAGCAGTGGTCAACTGAAAATGCACAGAAGAACTCACACAGGTGAGAAGCCATACCATTGTGCAACATGTGGTAGAAGGTTTGCAGACAGAAGTGCTCTACGTAGACACCAGAGAACTCATACAGGTGAAAAACCCTGCCAGTGTACAACATGTGGTAAACAATTTACAAACAGTAGCCAACTAAAAATACACAAGAGAAGTCACACAGGAGAGAAGCCATACCACTGTGCAACATGTGATAAAAGCTTTGCAGACAGAAGTACTCTGCTTACACACCAAAGAACTCACACAGGTGAGAAACCTTTCTGTTGTTCATCCTGTGGAAAAAGATTCGGAAGGAAGGATCATCTGAAAAGACACATGCATACTCATACAAGTTAGAAGAAGCCATACCAGCATATGACATCCTATAAGGTTGGTGGGATGTGAGGTCTCACACCAGATTGCAGCAGCCACACCTGTTTCCAAAATGTGAAAAAAAAGCTTTAATTTGCAAGCAGCAGTTACTGGAAATTTTGTTTGAAAAGTTGCACAGGAAAGAAACCCAAACCAGTGTGCAACATGATATAGCAGTTCATATGCATGCAGGTTGAACACAATCATAAAAACTCACAACATGTTATGAACATGATGAAAGGTGTTGAGACTGCTTTCCCTTGACCAGACAGGAGAAGTCAACAAAGGAGCGAAGATGTATCACTGTGCAACCTGTGGCAGTCTTTTTGCTTCCAGCTGCACTGTGAAAGAGACACACAAGAACTCACACAGCTGAGAAGCCATACCAGTGCACAGCTTTTGATTAAAAACCTTGCACACTGTTATTCATTGATTGGACATGTCAGATGTTACCTAGTCCACCCTAGGGGAAGCAAAATGCTGAGAAAGCGCCATTGTACAAAATGTGATAAAGGTTTGCAGACAATAGTTCTATGAGTAAACACCGCAGAATTCACACAGTTGAAAAACCATGGCACTGTAAACAGTTTGCTAGTAGTGGTCAACTGAAAATGCACAGAAGAACTCACAGGTGAGAAGCTATACCATTTTGCAATGGGTGATAGAAGCTTTGCAGACAGAAGTGCTCTATGTATAGACACCAGAGAACTCATACAGGTGAAAAACCATGCCAATGTACAACGTGTGGTACACAGTTTACAAACAGTAGCCAGCTTATAATACACAAGAGAAGTCACACAGGTGAGGTGCCATACTATTGTGCAACAGGTGACAGAAGGTTTGCAGACAGAAGTGCTGTGTGTACACACCAAAGAACTCATACAGGTGAAAAACCATGCCAGTGTACAACATGTGAAACAGTTTACAGGCAGCAGCCATCTAAAAAAAACACAGGAGAGAAGTACCACTGTGTAACATGAGATAAAAGGTTGCAGACACCATTTATCTGCTGACACACCAAAGAACTGTTCTACATTGATTGGGCATGTGAGATGTTAGCTAGTCTATGAATCCATGCTGCTGTGTTAACATGTAATAAAAGGTTGCATGTAGTGATCAACTAAAAAATGTTAGAAACAATTAGTATTAAATTGGAGGTCATCACTTAAAACTGCTGTCAAAACTGACACACGAGAACACTGATGGTGCAGAATTCCAGACATCTGAATTAAAATTGTATGACAATTTTGACACAAGTTAACATCATACACAGGCAGAAATGTCAGATCTTTAGCTATTAGATTCACAGCCTGGGCATGTGTGGTGCCTATTGGTATATATATGATAAGCAGTAAGTGATGTCTGTCTACTAAAGCATGTAAAGATATAAGTAACTTAGAACAGTGCCTACCGTTCCAAGTCAAACATCATTGCAACATTTTTTATAATCATGTGCAGGTACAAAACTGCAAAACACTTGAGAATGCATGGATACTGGTCAACAGATGACTCTTGCAGGGATAACTGCTGTAAAAACAAATGGCCCAATACTGCACAGTTGTGATTTATCTTGAAAACTATGTGACGAAACTTTCTTGAAACAAATCAGTCATGTTATGTAAAACTTTGAATATGATTCAGCATTTTTGACCTTCGGCACAAAAAGTGCCATAGGGTATTGTTGTCCCCTGCATCATCAGTCCATTCGTCTGTCTGTCTGTCTGTCCCTCTTCTGGACATACCATATTGACCAATGGTAAAGGATGCATTTGTGGGTTAGCGCCCAAAGTGAAAAATAAAAGTAAAACAAGAGGACTGTGACAGTCCTGTGCTCAGCAGACATGTCCATATACCCTTGCAATTTTATAAGACTTTCCCGAAAAAAGAACAAAAATTCATATAAATTCCAAAAATCAATGCAGCATGTCCATTTGAACAAATCTGCTAGAGACCCACATAACATACATTGCCAACAAGTTTAAAGTCAATCTGACTGATAGTTTCGGAGAAGTAAAAACTGTGAATTAGCATTAGACCACCCACTCACTTACATAGTAATTCATAGGAAAGGTGCATTTACCGGTAATTACCCGAATTGAAAAATATCGACAGCATTGGCTCCTGGTGAACCATTTTGTTTGACCCTTCCACAAAGAACATATCCACCACATTTCAGCTTAAGCTGAGTGACTGTTCTGGAGAAGTCAAAAATAGCAATAACACACAAAAAAATTGTTAAAAAATTTAGAAGAAAAAAGGTCACAGCACCAAATGGTGAACAAATTAAGAACTAGGAGTGTTCCTGTGTGATATCAAAGCAATTGGATTAGCAATTTCAGAGAAGATTTTTAAGGTTTGCCCCCAAAAAGTACCAAAAAATCTTTTAAAAAATCCAAAAATCACTGGAGCATGACCATCTTAACAAACTTGGTAGAGACTTGCCCCAGGTACATTGCCATCAAGTATGAAGTGAATCTGACCAACAGTTTTCGAGAAGAAATCGAAAATGTATTTGTGAATGGACCCACACATGGACGGACCGATGGACACACGCCAAGAGGATGGACAACAGACCATCCTAAAAGCTCAGCTGACTGACAAGTGAGCTTAGCTAAAAAAAAGTCAGGGAACCATGTAGTAGTGGCACCTGGTAAAAAGCTTTATTTGACCTCGCCACAAGGTGCATTGATTTCTGTCCATTTTCAGCTAAATCTGAGTGACGAGAGAATATGAAAATAGCAAAAACATTAATGAATTTGTAAAAAGAAAAACGAAAAGAAAGAAAGACTACAGAAAAGAAAAAAATGGAGTGCTGCCCATTAAACAAATGAAGGCAGAAGGGTCCCCAGAAGTGTCTCAATGCAGTTTCAAAGATGTAGGCTAAGCGGCTTTTGGAGAAGATTTTACATCATACTGTGAAATAGTGCACCCCCCAAAATTATAGAATATCAAAAAAATCACTGGAGCATAACCAACTGGGAAGACCCCTACCTAAGGTACACAGGATACATCCCCATGAAGTTTGAAGAGGATTCGGCCAGAGGTTTAAAAAGGTCAAATATATCATTGTGAATGGACGATGAGGATGGACAAAGACCCATCACAAACTTTACCTGGGGTAGAAATGAATTTTTTTTAAAGTAAGGAAAAAAATCCGGACCTGTAGCAGGTCAAGCTGATTGCCAAGTTTCTTAAAACATAATATACCAGAAAGAAATTGATTCAAATTGTAAACATTACAAGCTTGTAGACTAATTTGTCACACACAGTGGTTGGTCATTTTTAGTACCAGTTCAGATTTGTACTTAACTTTTGAGAATACTTTCTGATGTTGTGGTGCTCAGGAAATAGCCACTGCCTGGACCCAGCGGTGGGCAGATGTTGGTAGCTTGTAACTTTGTAAATCTATACTCGCATTTTGTATTTGCATCACTTTTATTTGAACTTCAAATTTATACCAAACAAAATTAAGAAAACATTCATCAGCTGATCAAGTTTTATTGGGGTGTTGAAACCATTGCTGAGGGGAAACTGGTCCCACAGACATTAGGGCTTATACATTTACTGCCAATACTGCTGCATAGGATATGATCCCTTTTACCCCTTTCCCCTGGTGTTACAACTGAGTCAACTGCTTTCCTTGACATTGATTGGGCTTTGATAGGTCTTATAGATATGCAATTCTAAAATTGTTTTTCAATACTGTCGAAGTTGGAGAAAACACTGAAGCAGACAACATTTGACCACCAGCCAAGTTTGGGGGAAAGGGGTAATATCACAGTCAACTTGAAATCACAGAGATTATTGGATTTGCACAAAAAACATCCCTTAGGCTTCTAACTTCTATAGTAACATTGTAGAGACAAGCTTTATGAGTATCATACTGCCCTCATATAATATAGTTTAATGCATATCATCGAAAGTGACACAGATCCTACGTTAACACGGGTCTTCACTAAATTGCCATCAGCACAAGTTGCCAAGTTAGACCATGTGACTCTCTGATTGGAAGGTTTTGCTTCAGTCTGCTGTGAACCATTTTGAAACAAATGGATGTAGAGTTGGCAAATACGTTATGTATTGTGGGTATTCTAGATTGGATGATTTGAAATAACAACACAACCCTTGTTTATGATCAATCCTTACCCTTACCCCAGGTTACAATGGTGACAGTTCACATACATGGTGGCAGCTGTTAAAGGTGTTGTTGTTGCTGCTGTTTAATCTTTAACTCTTTTTCTCTGAGTTCGGAGAAATCTGGCCACTGAGAGGTTAATTGTGGTGGCATGGTTGGTACTGTGGACTTCAATTTACGTCTCATGAGCAGCTCTGCAGGGCTGTATTCATTTGCCTGGGGAGTTGATCTGTATGCCAACAGAACTTTGTTGAGATCTTTTTATGCCCCCCTTCGAAGAATGTGGGGCATATAGCGTTGCACATGTCGGTCGGTCTGTCGGTCTGTCGGTCTGTCTGTCGGTAGACTGTGGTTTCCGCACGATAACTGAAGAAGTTTTTGAGCTAGGACTTTGATACTGTACAGGTGTATTATTCTAGTCAAAAGCTAGGCAAAGTTTGAAGATGGGTGACCTTGACCTAATTTCCAAGGTCACAGTGGTACCTGAGGTAACTTTAGTTTCCGCACAATAACTGAAGAGGTTTTTAAGCTAGGACTTTTATATTGCACAGGATTATAGTCCATATTTGGGGCTAGGCGAAGTTCAAAGATGGATGACCTTGACCTCATTTTAATGGGCACAGAGCCGTTTTACTGAATATGGCTTCATGCTTTCTGCATGATAATTTATACCTTAGAGCTAGAACTTTTATATTGCACAGCTTTGTGGCTCTCTGTAAGGGCTAGGTTGAGTTTGAAGGTGGGTGACCTTGACCCAGTTTTCAGGGTCACAGAGAGATTGTAAAATTCCTGTTGTTTCTGCACAATAACTCAGGAAGTTTTTGAGCTAGGACTTTGATACTGTACAGGTGTATCATTCTAGTCAAAAGCTAGGCAAAGTTCGAAGATGGGTGACCTTGACCTAATTTCCAAGGTCACAGTGGTACCTGAGGTAACTTTAGTTTCCGCACGATAACTGAAGAGGTTTTTAGGCTAGGACTTTTATATTGCACAGGATTATAGTCCATATTTGGGGCTAGGCGAAGTTTGAAGATGGATGACCTTGACCTCATTGTAAAGGTCACGGAGCCACTTTACTATATATAGTGTTTTATGCTTTCTGCATGATAGCTTATACCTTGGAGCTAGAACTTTTATATGGCACAGCATTATGGTTCTCTGTAAGGGCTAGGTTGAGGTTGAAGATGGGTGACCTTGATCCAGTTTTCAGGGTCACAGAGAGATTGTAGAATTCCTGTGGTTTCTGCACAATAACTCAAGAAGTTTTTAAGTTAGGACTGGGATACGTTACAGATCTATAGTTCTTGCTAAGGGCTAGAAGAAGTTTAAAGTTTGGTGACCTTGATTTAATTTCCAAGGTCACAGTGGTACCTGAGTTAACTTTGGTTTCCACATGATAACTGAAGAGGTTTTTAAACTAGGACTTTTATATTGCACTGGATAATTGTCTGTATTCGTGGCTAGGTCAAGTTTGAAGATGGGTGACCTTGACCTAATTTCAAAGGTCACAGACCCATTTGGCTGAATACTGTTTCTGCATGATAACTTGCATTTTAGACGTCGCGCTTTTATATTGCACAGCTTTATGGTTGCCTATAAGGGCTAGTTTGAGTTTGTAGATGGGTGACCTTGACCCATTTTTGAGGGTCACACACAGACAGTAGACTTCCTGTGGTTTTTGCACAATAATTGAAGGTCAAGTGAAAATGAGTGACCTTGCCCTAATTTCCAAGGTCATAAAGCCACATTGCTGAATATGGTTTCTAAATGATGACCAATTTTACAGCTATAACTTTTATATTGTCCAGGTTTTCAGTCGTTTTTTAAGGGGTAGGTTGAAGTTTAAAGATATGTGACATTGATGTATGATCAACCTTCACTAATTTTGTAAGGTCACAAGTGCCCCATCTACCACTATCAATAGGGTAGCGAGGGCAAGGGTAATGAGGGTGGGGGGCACCTAGGTTTTACAAACATATCTTGTTTCTTTTTTATTGTTTTCACTGCTCTCTCGACTTCTGCATTTCCTTCAGGAAATCAGGGACTACTTGTTGCATGTTTGAATCCATGCTCTCTTGCGAATTGAGCAAACTCACTTGATGGGAATTGTGGTCCATTATCAGATCATATTTCATCCACAATACCATATCCAGAAAACATGGACTTCAGTCATTCAGTTACTACAACTGACATGGTGGTCTGTAGTTTTATTATCTCAATAAATCTTGAAAAGTAGTCAATGACTATCAGGTAGTTTGATCCATAGAGCTCAGATAAGTCTGTTCCAACATGTTGTCCTGGCTTATCAGGAAATTCTGTGGATATCATTGGTTCCACTGGATTTGATCTGAAATTTTGACACGAGTCACACCTTTCTACCAGATCTTGTATTTGCTACACCTGGCCACCACACCACTTGTTTTATTCATGCTGTGCATTTTGTGATACCTTTGTGGCCTTTGTGAATGCGTGCAAGACTTTCCTGGTGCATGCTTGTTGGAATCACAATCCTACTGTCCTGCAACAAAAGCCCATTTTCTAGAGTCATTCAAAGGTTGAGAGAACCAGTTTAAAACCACCAGTTGCCTCATAATGGTGACTGCCTGTCTCAAGTCAGGACTGAAATTTGTTTCTTCACATTGGTATGGGAAGATGAATGTTGATCTTTTTGTAACTCTGGTATCGCTTTGCTGTCATTGTTGGGTTTGGGATTTATGAATATGGGTCACGTTTTTCTGTATTATTTGGTAGCTGACATGGCTCGGTACGCATATGCTACTGGCTTGACAGTATTGTCATCCTGTTCCTACATTAGAGTTGGGCCTAACCCATAGGATGATGCATCGGCTGAAACTATTGTTTCCTTTTCTGGGCTGTAGGGTCCTATCACGTTTGTTGATTGCAGTTCGGCCTTCATTGCCTCAAATGTATTTTGTTGTGATGTGTCCCTGTACTACTCAGCATTCTTGCTCAAGAGGTCACATAATGGTTTTGGTATTTCAGCCAAGCTAGGGCTAAATTTCCCCAGTTGGTTTGCCATAGCTAAGAATCAATGCAGTTCTGTAACATTGATTGCCTCCTTCATTTTACTTATGGCACGCATTTTTGTGTGGGTCAGGTCTGATGCCATCTTCACCAATGATATGTCCCAGGAACTTTAGCTTTGTTTGGTTAATCTCGTACTTTTCTCAGTTCAGTGTAACTTTTAATTGAGCCAGTCTGTCGAGCACCTGGTGCAACCTGCTGTCATGCTATGATTGGCAGTTGCTCCACATTAGAGTGTCACCAACAGGGCTTGTTCCATCCGTAACGAGAAATATTCTGGCCCAGAAGAAATACCAAATGGTAAACAACAAAAACAAAAACACCCAAATAGAGTCAGAAATGTTGTCAGTGGTGCAGACTCATCTGACAACTTGTGCTGATAATAGCCGGAATTCACATCTTATTTTGACATCTCTTTTGCCTGTGACAGTTTGGCCAGTGTATGATCTACTGACGGAAGTACAAGTCACTCTCGTCTGACATTCTCATTCAATTTTATTAAATTGGCGTATATTCTCACTTTTTCATTCTGTTTCGGCACTACCACCATGCCTGCACACCAGTTTGTAGACTCATTGATGGGTTTGATGACACCCTCATTTTGCATTCTTTCCAGCTCCTCTATGACTTTTGGGAGTAATGGAGGGGCTACTCTACGTGGTGTTTGTATTGCATATGGTTTGGCATCATCCTTCAAGCTGATGTGGTATTCAACTTCTATTAAGGATGAGCGTCTGGTTCAGTGCTATTTTCATGGTGCTTGTAAAGTTTCTATTACAAAACAATCAATATGAATAAAAACTGCCACAAACTATACATTTTTGGAAAGCAAACAAACTACTGATTTGTTTCCTCCCACTGTCCTGTGTGTTTTTGGTGTCCTATGAAAAAGCATGTCTCAGAGTTTTAGTAACAGTTGTAGTTTTGTCAGGAGAATGAGTCAAAGACTGGTCACTTTGATGTATTGAGTGAGTGTCATCGATGCAACTCCAAAGGCAGATATAGCACCATAGCAAAATGTAAGTCACACAGAATGAGACACACTTTTTCAGTTTACATTTGCTACGAACAGTTTGCCACAAATTTAAAAATGTATAGTTTGTGGCAGTTTTTATGCATATTGATGTGAATAACATGGCAGGTTGACGGAAAAAAGATCGTAACCGCGACGATAAAATCGCCCTATTTTTGTGCAGTTTTTCAGAGTTAAATCATTTTAATTGTCACAAACAATGGCCTGATCATTGATTTAAATCATCGTTGAAGGAAAATACTCATTTTAAATGCAAAATCAAAATAGCCATCGGCAAGAACTGACGTTTCTCTACAAGAAAATGTGTGTGCCTGCATGTAAATAAACAACACAGGGAATTTCAGAGGGCCTTTGATCAGCCACTTCAAAAGTGCAAATTTACATCGCAACTGGTGGCAATTAGCAATGACGCGCTGTGGGAGCACACTCAACTTTTTTTGAGCAGTCAACAACTATAAAATTTATAGTTGACGCAAATTTCAACTTTCAATCCATAACATAACAAGCTGTAACAGAAAAAGTCCACCACCCCCCACCCACACACACATTTGTGTATTACATTTGTGCCCCTGGTTGACTTTGTTGTAAAACCAAATCTTACTAGATTTGAATTGTACATGTATCACTAGTAAACTGCTTTCGGCGTAAGGGGTGCTGGCCACCGCTGGGTGCTGCCGAAAGCCAGTAGAAGGGTCTGGGGTTGAATGGAGGTTGGCGGCCGGCAGCAGGCCTTACTTGGATGCTATATAAGACCTTTTATTACATGACCACTAACTTGATTCTGGGGGAAGGGTGGTCTTAAATTGCAGGTATAGGATTAAACATAACAGTAGTACATGTAATCTGAAATAGATTTCATTTTCAAGCAAATTAGTTACTTTTATGTGATTGAGTGAGATATAGAGTTATTCATCATGTATCAAGTTGATGGAAGTACAAGTGATGTTATAAAGTCTAATAATTGAATAAATTTACTAGAAACTCTTCCATCCCGAACTTTGGATCCATAATTTATATGATACACCATGTAGCATGCAATCCAGAGTGAAGCCCAGCGTCAGGGAGCGGTGGCCAGCGGCATGAAGAGGCGGCCGGCAGCAGACAACATCTAAGTAAGGCCTGCCGCTGGCCACTGCCATGTGCCACTGCCTGCCGTTGGCTGCCGCCGACCTCCAGTCAACTCCAGACCCTTCTATTGGCTTTCAGCTGTGGCCGGCATCACAGCCACTGCTCTGCACCACTTGCTGCTGCAGAAAGCAGTTTATTAGTGGTCCGGATGTGCTGGGTGGGGTGGAGTGGGGGGGGGGGGCAAGGTTGGACTGGTCAGTCATTAATTTCAATAAGACCAGTTAATTAGCGCAAACCAAATTTTAAGTGACTTGGAATTTTTCTCCTGTAGCCATTTTGGCTTACACCACATTAAAGTCTTCACCCAAATGCTGCTAAAGGTTCGCTGAATCAACATCAAAATTTTCCATTTGAAACTATGTTTGATGATAAAGTAAATTACCAGGAATATGTGTATCAAGGTCTGAAAAGATAATGAAATATAATTAGCTAGTTCAACTAAATTTTTACATCATTTGTTCGCCAAATTACACCTTTTTAAGCACTGGCCCTTTGGCTAATGGATAGTGCAAGGTGAGAATGATTTTCTTGTCACTTGGATCACATTTTGACTTGAAACTGTTTGATATTCATTTTAGGTAAACATGAAGAGCCTGGATGCCATCTGGGTGGCACTGAAGGTGACCTTCAGGGAGTGGACCATGCAGGATATCATGGGACAGAACATCCTGAGAAAAACTCAGACATTATTGTCCGTGGTAGACGAAAGAGAACTGTGACAAGTGAGAAGCAGCACCACTGCACAAAATGTGATAAAAAGTTTGCATATTGTTGTCATCTGAAAAGACACATGAAAACTCACACAGGGGAGAAGCCATACCAGTGCTCAGTGTGTGATAAAAGATTTTCAGAGAATTTAAGTATGAAAAAACACAGAATTCACACAGGAGAGAAGCCATACTGTTGTATAGTGTGTGAGAAAAGATTTGCACCTGATGAAAGTATGAAAAAACACAGATGAGAACACACACAGGTGGGAAGCCATACCAGTGCTTAACATGTGATAAAAGATTTGCAAGCCATTACCATCTAAGAGAACACAAAAGAACTCACACGGGCGAAAAGCCATACCAGTGTACAATGTGTGATGTGAGTTTTGCAAGATACGGTAATCTAAAAGTACACATAAAAACACTCGCTAGTGAGAAGCTTTACCAGTGTACACTATGCACAAAGAGGTTTGCGTGCAATTGGGACATGAAAGCACACATAAGAAGTCACACGGGAGAGAAGCCATACCATTGTGTAGTATGCGAGAAAAAGGTTTGCACAAAGTACAAATATGAAAACACACTTGAGAACTCACACAGGAGAGAAGCCATACCAATGTGCAGTTTGTGACAAAATGTTTGTGTGCAGCAAATATTTGAAAACACACATGAGAACTCACACTGGTGAGAAACCATATTTTGTGCAGTATGTGGTAAAAGTTTTGCTTATCGTGGTAATTTGAAAATACATATGAGAACTCACTCAGTTGGGAACCCTGATCCGTTTTGTGGCACAAAATGTTGAAACATGTATCAGTGAAGAATTTCCTAAACTTAACCTGTAGTCCATAATATAGCAGGTAACTAATAACTGAGTGAAGTACCAGAAAACTAGCAGAGATGGCCACAAGACAAGATTTTTTTGTAACCACCACTGCATCATGCCCCAGGCAGACCAAGAATTTAATTGGACCTTGCTTTCCCAACAAGTCAAACAGGTTAAATGAATTATATGTATCTATCCCTGGGCGTCAGATATACTGCCATAAATGTCATACATCCAGATGTTTTAAGTGGGAATACAACAACGAAAAGGCAATTGCAGTTTTGTGCTCTGTGAGTGTGGCATGCAGGCTTCATTTCTATTTTTAAGCAACCAGTTTCTGAAAAGTTTCCATCACATGACTGCTCGTGCCACAAATAAATTCTTTATTCTTGGTCATGCTGTGGTCACCCATGACTACAGGAGGAGTCCATCAATGCCCATAGGGCATCACGATGAGCATTTCTTACTAAATATATCTACAGAACTTATATCAACTTCGACTTAACTTTAAATGAAAATATATGCAAATTTCTCATGTAAAGGCCTGAAGCAGGACCTAAAAAAGTAAAGGAAAACAAAAGAGAGAGAAAGAAAGAAAGAAAGAAAGAAAGAAAGAAAGAAAGAAAGAAAGAAAGAAAGAAAGAAAGAAAGAAAGAAAGAAAGAAAGAAAGAAAGAAAGAAAGAAAGAAAGAAAGAAAGAAAGAAAGAAAGAAAGAAAAAGAAAGAAAGAAATCATAGAAAAACAATATGTCTGTGTTGGCACACAGACATAACTACCAATAAGTGACTAATATTTTCCACTGTTTACAGGCTTACTATGATCATCATCTTTCTGTAATTCACATTTAGATCCACTGGAGGTGATACAGGTTTAGCATCCTGCTCTCCATACTTCTGTATTATGTTCTCAGTATATTGTCCTTGATGGATCCACACACATTTTATCTTGTACAATACTTACTCCAAGTATGTAGTGTAGTTTTCCAAGATCTTTCATGTGAAAGTGAGATTCCAAAGTATGCTTCAGTTGCACCATCTCTGTTTCACCTTTTACAGCTAGGGTAAGATCATCCACATAGACAGCAATAATACTGACAGAGCCATCATAATTGCTCTTGTGTGTGTAGACACATGGGTTGGCTTCACTTTGCATAAAGCCAGTATCGCTCAGAAACTTCCTGAGTGCCTCGTTCCAACATCTTGGCAACTGTTATAGGCCATACAGAGATTTTTCTTTAAGTTTGAAAACCAGGTTTTCCTTTCCTGGCTTAACATATCCTTCCGGCTGTTGCATATTTATTTCCTCTTCAAGTTCTCCATGTAAAAAAGCTGTCACCACATCCATCTGATGTAAAACCATGTCAATGTTTACTGCGTGAGCTATTATTTGGATTGTAGAAAAGCATACCGCTTGTGAAAATGTTTCACAACAGTCAATTCCATATTTCTGAGTATATCCCTTTGCTACAAGTCTACATATATACCTCTTAGTTGTCCATTGCTGTCATATTTCACTTTGAAGACCCATTAACTTGCGACAGCCTCTCTGTTGGGAGGCAATTCCATCAGTTTCCAAGTAACATTAGCCATCAGTCATATTATACAACCATTGCCTTTTTTTCCATTCAGCAGCTTTGTTTGAGGCAAATGCTTCTTCTACTACTAGTGGCTCCATAATTTGGCAAGTATTTGCAACATTGCATGACGGGAGGCACCCAACAGTTGCCATGCCTACATACTCGTCATACCCAAATCTCATGGGTGGTCCCTGTTGTCGAATAGACCATTGCAGCTGTGCTTGAACAGCACTTTCTTCACACTCAAGGGTTTCTTGACCACTGGTTTTGGTGTCTACAGTTTTCATTGGCTTTTCACCAAAGTCCATCTCATTAAATGCAACATCATGCCTCATAATGATCTTCTGTGTCTCTCTGTCGAGCAGTAGGTAGCCTTTCTTTTAACCAGCATACCCTAAAAATTGAAGTTTTTCTGTCTTTTTTTCATCCAGCCTTTGTGGGTCTCTGTCTGCTAAAAGTGCATATGCCATGCACCCAAATACTTTCAGATGCGACAAGTCTGGTTGTCTTTCATACGACCTTTCAAACGGAGTTGTTCCATTACTGTGCGATTCATGACATACATGGCTGTGTCAATTGCATATGCCCAGTATTTCTTTGGAAAGCCAGCATGTGACAACATGCTGCGAGCAGACCCTTCTATTGTGTGGTTTTTTTCTTTCAGTGCCACTATTTTGCTGTGTTGTGTGTCATACTGTTGTTACATGATAGATTTGCTTTGATGTCAGATATGCCTGAAATTCTCCTGACTGGTACTCTCCACCATTATCAGTTCTGTTTCCCAATTTTTTCACCACACTAATTTGTGAACACTGCTTCAATCATTTTGAATTTTTCCAGTACTTCTGACTTGTGGTTGAGGAAATAGACTTTGCAGCACCTGGAGTAGTCATCTATGAATGTGACGAAGTATCTGTACCCACCTTCAGCTTCTGGCTGTACTGGTCCACATAGGTCACTGTGTACAAGTTGTTATTTCCTGCTAGAGCGGATTTCTCCCTTTGATTTGAAGGGCTATGTAATTTTCCCTGACACATGCCTCACAGAATGACATAATACTTGTCTTTTGTATCTTCATTCCAGTAACTTTCTGTGCAACTTGTTTCAGCTGTATTTGATTTAAGCATCCCAATCTCTGATGCCATAGCTCATTCTCTAAATTGCTTGTTACTAGTGCACTGTCTGGTACACTGACAACATTACAGTTCATTTTATTCAAATTATGGCTGATGCGAGTTCCTGTGCCATACATTTGTCCATTTTCGCCCTCTATGTAGCAATGCGTTTTGTCAAACTGCATATGATGGCCTTTTCTCACAACAGCTCCCACTGAAAAGATTCCAGTTAAACCTGGGACATATAGTATATCAGACATTGTACCATACTTCGGCTTACCCACATCAAACACCACCTGTAGTTGCACATTACCTGAACCATAAGCCTCTAATACTCTACCATCACCCAGCCTAACTTGCTGAGGTTGTGTAAACTGTATGTAGTTCACTAAGCACTCTCTTTGCTTGGTCATGTGCTTTGATGCACCAGAGTCAATAAGCCAGTCTTCCATTTTTACCCACTTTAGTGTCCTTGCTGCAAAAGCCACACCATTGTCTGGGCTGTCCTCACCATTTTCCTCTCTATCATCAGGATCATCTTTCGTCTTTGCCTTTACATGTCTAGCACAATGCACTGGTCTATATTTCTCTCTTGAGGGGCAGTCAGCTTTAAAATGGCCATACCCTTGTCATTTGTAGCACTTAAAATTATCCTTACACTTTAAAGTTGCAGTTGTTTTCACCCCATTATCATGAAAACGGGATGCCACAGCTATGTTTCACCAGGTATTACATCACAATATGTACTTTCACCACTTCTTTTTTGTTTCTCATTAATGAGTGCTTGTTGTGCGAATTCTAGTGAATTGTCATCTATCCTGGCTTCTAGTGCTGTTAATAGTGTGGCATAACTCTCTGGCAAGCTTCCAAGTAGTGTTACCACTTGATCTTCCTCAGAAATAGCTGCATCAATGGCAGCTAGTTGATCTGTTAATTCCTTCATATGCTTCAGATGTGCCTGAATAGGAGTCCCTTCTGCCATTTCACACCTGAAGTACACATTCTTTAAAACATTTTCGTCTCTCTTTCAAAGTGCTTCTTTAATGTATCCCAAGCTGATTTTGCTGTTTTGCATGATGTCACTAAATAAAGTTGTGGGGTCGCTATATTGAGGACAATAGTAGAAAAAACCCTTTCCGTTTTTCTTTCAAATTCCACCTTTGCCTGCACATTGGCGCCAGGAGGTGGTATTAATTCTTCTTTTACATGTTCCCAAAGCCCTTTGGCTTTCGTCAAATGTTCCATTTGAAACTTCCATGGCGGGCAGTTCTGGGATCCACAAAGTTTACCAATTGGTAATTTTTCTTCTATATTCACGTTTGCAATCTTTACTGTCAACAAAAATACCATCAACAATGACAACATGCACATCCACTGGTCACACTGACGCAATCAGCTCCCATCCAGCATATCCATGAGTAACACTAGTGCAATCGACTCCCATCCGGCGTCCTGGGCCCATAACCTGTCGTGATCAGTGGCGAGAAACCATAGAGGGTCACAATGTGGATGAAAACTCACAGCACAGGAACAATCAGCAAATTTGCTGTATGCTACAGCTATGCTTTAAGAGGTGGGTGTACCACATGTAATAAATGATTGTGGCTAGTAGTGGACTGAGACGACACCAAAGGTCCCACTGTAATGAAACACCATTTTCTTATGCAACATGTGAGAAAACATTTCATAATGGTGCTCAGCTGAAGCAACATAGGAAAACTCACACAGGCTCAGACTCACAGGAGAGAATCTGTATGGCTGTGTTGTGTGTAATAAATTATTTTCATACAGTAACGATGTGAAAAGACGCATGAGAACTTGCACAGGTAAGAAGTCATGCCACTGATCATGAACAACAGGTGATGAAACAGTTACACAAAGTGATGGCTTCAAAGCCTACTTGTACATGGAAATATGGCGAGAAACCATAGAGGGTCACAGTGTGGATGAAAACTCACAGCACAGGAACAATCAGCAAATTTGCTGTATGCTGTTCCACTAGCACAATTGTCTATTTGGAGTTGACAGTTGTGTTTTGAGGAACACAGATATAAGACAACACATTACTTTACAGGTTGTATGAACAGCTGTAAAACTGATATGATCAAACAACAGAGTAATAGTAATTTTTTATGTGGCTCAGTGTGCTGGAGGAAGTAGCATCAAATCTTGTGTATTTTCATAGGGAATAACTTTCACTGGTTAACATAATGATTTTTAGGTCAGCTGACCAGTCAGCAGAGTTTATGAAAATCCTTTTGTGTTCCCCATCTGTCTGTCCATGTGTCCATCAGATCTTTTACATTTTCATCTTGTGCTCAACCACCATTAAATTGAATGTTCTGAGTTTACACTTGAAGTAGCTTCTTCTTTCTATAGTGTGACAATATGGTGCTCAAGTATCACACAAGAATGGTGTTTGTGTGAGGCCAAAAAAGAAAGTGATGCTGCATGATGAAAAGCCATTCCATGGGTATGAATTTATGAATTCTTTTCAAAACTACTGTTATTCTCCAGGGAAAGTACCTATGTGCCATTTTGAATATCAGGCATTCCAGTATATATGCATATATGTTTGTAGTAGTGTAGTATTAAACCATGCTGAAATGTTACATTACAGATCAATATGTAATTTCAGAATTTCATTAATGTTAATAAGATGACAGTAGTGCCAGTGAGCATATAATTTGGTTGAGACCCAGTAAAGGTACATAATACCTTCTTAATAAGTTTGAAGAGTATCCTTTGTGTCATTTGGGAAAAAAATATTAAAAATTACTAGAAACACAAAAATCTTTAAAAAAATTAAAAGGTGGATCCTAGTGAACAATTATGGTGCAGGGTAACCAGAAAGTGTCTCTTTAAACTTTTGAAACAAATGACCATGTGGTTTTAGAGAGAATGATTTACCTCAAAGCAAACAAAAGGATTCATAAAAAAATACAGACAGCAATACAGAATGACCATTTCAGCGAACTAGTATCGAGACTTAAAGAAGGTACATCTGCATCTACTTTGGCTTTTTAGACTGTAGAGTGGTTGGGTCTTAAATCAGCAACCTTGGCAGTTGTGCAAAACCTTATGCTTATGCAATCACTCATATCTGGCCAGCTGTCATTCTGCCCATCCATAAACAATTTGCTTGTCAAGGTTATAGCATCAACAATTTTAAAGGTATCCCCTTGACGTTTTTTGACATGTTCTATAAATGAAAATCTAGGTTTTTGTCGTTATCGGTGGGGCCACCAACAGGATTACATGGTAAAGTGGAAAAATATATATATAAAATAAGTGGAAAATTTTTTAGTTACTTTCAATTTCCAGCCATCTATTGTTGTGGGAACAAATAGAGACAGTGCAGGGAAACAGAGCGAGATGCCATTTTGAAAATGAGGGAACTTCGAAATTGTAAATAGCAATTAACACTTGATCAACCAAGGACATCATGCCAAGGATTGTCACGTAGGATGGTAAGGAGGGTGCAGGGGTTCAGGAGGGTAGACAGTTGGGGACAGGTCAGGAGGGTAGGGGTAAGGGTCAGGGGACCATGGTCTGGAATGGGGGCAGGGATGACCAGGGTCGGGAGGAGAGGGGGGTGGTGAGGGTCTAGAGTGGGATAGATTTATAGAGTGCAGAGAGTGTGGTATGTGGAAGGACTTTAGTGCAACAGGGTTAAAGTGCACTTTTGAGGAGGCACAGGAGGATAGCTTTGTGTACACGTGTGGGAGGTGCAGGAGGGTGGAGACCCTAGAGGTACAGCTGGTCAGCCCTGAAGTTTGAGCTGGAAGAGGCTAGGGACAGGATCAGGGTTGTGGAGGACAGGGGGGAGGTCGGAAGACAGCACAGCAGGGGTGGAGGGAGGAGGAGACCAGGGGTGGTGGAGACTGAGGGGACTGACAGGGGAGACCAGAGAGAAGAGGATACATGGGAGGTTTCGCCAGGGGGATGGGAGGTTGTGGTAGGAAGCAGTATCGTTAGTAAGCCTGATAGAGTCTTTTGTGGAGAAGATAGAGCACATAGGGTCCAAGTGTGTCTCCCTCGTGCCAAGGTTGGGGACGTGGAGGAGAGGTTAGAGGCGGTGTTAGGGAGCAGCGAGGAGAAGCCAAGTGTCATTGTCCAGGTAGGGACCAATAATCTGTCTGACAGATGGAGGCTGGGGGGCCTGATAGGGGCAGAGGAGGTGGTAGACAGGTACAGGGCTTTAGTGGGGAGGTTAGCGCATTTAGACTGTGACCCCTTGCTGATGGGGATATTACCAAGGTATAGGATGGGTGCGTGGGCGGCCAGTAGGATTTGTGTTATCAATAGGAGGTTGGGAGGGTTGTGTAGACAGAAGGGGGTATATTTCAGGGATGTGTGGGAGGAAGGAGCTTGGACGGGCTACACCCTAGTCAGAAGGGAGGGAACCACTTAGGGGAGGTGTACAGTGAGTGGGTCTGGCAGCAGGGAAGCTAAACATCCCGGCAGCTACAAGGTATGTTCCTTAACAGGATTAAGGGAGGGAAAACCTGGCAAGAAATGGCAGAAGGGCAAAGAAAAATAAAGAGAAGGGCATCATGAAGATAGGAAGTATTAGTTATAGGGGGTACAAAAGGAAAGTAGCATATGTCAGGGAGGTAATTGAAGAGGAGAAAATAGACATTGTTGCCGTGGTAGAGACCCATGTTAGGAAGGAAGAAAAAGGAATGATGACAAGTCCTAAAGGCTACAATCTTATTTGTAAAGGGAGGGAGAATCGACAAAAGAAGGGGGAGGGGTTGGGTTTTTGGTAAGAAAGGGAAATAAATTGCAAGAAATTAAGCATGAAGACTGGGACAATGATAGTGTGGTTAGAAATGAAATGCAGTGGATAGGAATAGAAACATCTGGACATAAAGTGGCAGTAGGTGTGGTTTACATGGGACATGATGGGCTACTGGACAACGGGAATGAACAGTTGTATGACAGAATGAGAACGATAACAAGTCACACACAACAACGGGTATAAAGTTATCATTGCATGGGATTTCTATGGTCACATAGGTAATGGAATGGAGGGGATTGAAGGAGAGGACAGAGAAATAAACAGATATGGAACCAGGCTGTAAAACTTCACTCGGGAGTACAAACCTAGGATTGTGAACAGGGACGTACAATGCAAAGGCAAATGGACATGGACCCTGGGGGAGAGAAAGACAATAATTGAATATGCTTTGGTGGATAGCGACATATTACAAATGAGTCAGAAATGTGAAATTGATGAGGATGGCAGGTTAGATATAGGGAGAGATCACAATTGGATCACTATGGAGCTTAACTTACAGCTTCGTAAAAGGGACAGAAGTGAGTATAAATGGTTTTGAACCATATATGAAGAATCATATTTGGAGGGATACAAGGAAAGCCTCAAAACTGAACTGCAGGAATAGAAAAATAAATGGGAATTAGAGGGGAAGTTCAAGAAGTGAATGAAGACCTAACTGGAAGAATCCGTAAGGTGGCCCAGGAAAAGATTGGTAGAAAGAAAGGGTCAATTGAAAACGTTGGATATGGGGCAGACCCAGAGCAAAAAGCGGCAATAAAGAGAAGAACGGTTAAAATAGGGCCTGGAGACTAGCCAGGAAACAAAAACAACCGCATAATGATATAGAGGAAGCTAAAAAACAATATCTGGAATGTAAAAAACAAGTAGCAGACATGAAAACAGGAAGGACAGCTAATAAAAATGAACAATTGGCAGAAATAATAAAACCCGGAGGGGAAGGGTCAAATATTTTTTGGAACTTTGTTAATCAAAAGAAAAATAATATGTGAAATCATGCATAGATGGAAGAGAATAGAGAAGAAAATGACATACAGGAAGCACTTAACGAGCATTGGGGGGAAATAAACGATCCACAATGGGGACAGGGGGCAGTACCAGATGGTCAGAAAGATTACAGACAGGATCAATGGGATTCTGAACTGTGCTGTAGAGTTACAGAGATTTAAGTTCAGATCATGATAGAGAAGATGCCGCTGGGGAAGGCACCAGGGTCTGATAATGTTTTGACTGAATTTATAAAGAAAGGGCCACAGGAAATGGTAGGGTGTTTGCAGATTTTGTTCAACAGGGTTCTTGAGGAGAAGCAGGTACCAAGGGAATGGAACAAACTTAAAATGTCTTACATCCCCAGAAAGGGCAGCAGTGCCCAATTGGATCAGTATAGGGGTATCGTAATTGCATCAAACATAGGGAAAAGTTTTAGCAAAGTCATGTGCAGAAGGATGAGAAGAATAGTTGAAAGGCTTGGCCTCATGGGAGAGATCCAGAATGGATTTACACCAGAGAGAAGGGTGAGAGGTATTCAGAAGTTAGCAGGATAAGGACTACAACTGTAAAAGCCTAGAGGAAATAAGGGGACTAGAAGAGGAGGACCTGGTTGCTTGGTTCCTGGCCTTGAAAGGAGATGTTCCAGGGTGTGAGGAGGGTATTAAAAATGTACAAAACTACCTGGTAGGGTGCTGAGATAAAAGGAAGCCCATTTCAGGGCTGTCATGACTGTAGCTGCAGGTGCAGCCCATGGAATGCCTGAACCTTAGAAGCGGGGGTAGGGACAAAGAGCAGGGCTTGCGGTAATGGGGTGGGCCATCGTGGGGGAAATCACCAGAAATTACTGTGAGAGAGTATGTGGGGCCCTCACGCCTCAGCTGTGTTCCTGCGAATCATGTACTTTTTTAAGGCCATCTGTTATTTGCAGAACCACGGCGAATAAGTGGAGTGCCATAGTGATATTATTAATATGTGTTCAGACCTATGAAATTCATTACCATGAGAAATAATGAGGCTATTAGGAACTTAATCAAATGTCACAGCATATGTGTATCATGTCTGAAAGTAGAGGATATTATATCATATGGGTGACCTTGAACTACTTTCTCAAGGTCACTGAGGGAATACATCTCAGGAGATCATATTCTTGTGATGATCAGTCTATCTTTACATATGGGTGAACTTGACCTACTTTATCAAGATCATTGAGGGAAAACATCTCAGGAGTTGATATTCTTTTATCTTTACATGTGAACATATATGCATGTTACCATTATGGGAATATTATACAGAAAAACAATTATGATGCGTGGAGTCCAGGTGGCCTATTCATAGTTTTCGAACTAATAAAACACACTAAATTCAGTATCATGATCATAAATAAGCATCGAGCTTTGAAACTAACACCAACTATGCATTGGGTCAATGATACACTTTTGTGAAAATTTGGATGACCTTCACCTTTTTTTGAAAGTCAAAATACAAACTGCATATATCATTGATTATTAAGGAGCACAAAATATAGATATAAGTGAGCTATGGTTACTAAATTGATACAAAATCTTCATTGTACATGAGTAGGGCCTATTGATATTGAATGCTCGGTGAATTACCTTTAACCTACTTTTTAAAGATCACCTATGGAATAAAATTGAAAAAAACTTATGGACATTGTTAGGGTCCTTAACTTGTCATGGAACTCGATGAAATGTGGTGAGAATGTTGGGGAGGCAAAAAATGTATAGGTATCGTGATACTGGTGGAACGGTAACAAGTCATGTCGCCCCAAAATTAGGTCATCCCCAACCGTCTTGTCCTGATGTCAAGTCGTCACAAAACTATCTCGTCCCAGTGTCAAGTCGTCCCGTTACCAACTTGTCCGGTTGTCAAGTAGTTTCAAAAGTCATGTCCCAATTCCAGCTCTTCCCAATACCAACTCATCCCAATTCCAACTTGTCCCTGTCAGGGAACGCACGTCAACTTTGGGTTTTGAAGAAAAACAGAGCTACTTGGCAATCATGTAAACACACAGAAACTGAGGCCAGCCATGCATATTGGATTGCATCTCTGTTTCCATATACGATTTGCAAATTGAACTTTGCATTTCTTGAAAAGCTTAATGTATTTTGTAAATTTACAGCTAAATGGACCCTCGTATGTATAAGATGTGCATATACAGGAACAGGCAGGCAAGCTAATACGTATAAACGAAGCTTTATCCAGAAAACGCCATTGTTTTATTTTTATTTTTTCGATTACCCAGACCCCGCAAAAACGTTTAATGATCAGTTTTGATACAATACTTTCTATGGGTAAAACTTATGATATTTCAAGCCTAATTTCATTTATAGTTTGGTTTACAATGGACAAATTATTTCAGTACAGCTGGTGTTCCTCCAATCCCTAATTCTGCCCCCCCCCCCCCCTATATTTATTTTTTGTGCCATGCCGTGTACACAAATTTAAAAATAGCATTATTTTGGTTTATGAGACATACTCTATATGGGCTCATAATCTGTGTGGGTTTCTTTTTTGTTTGTTTGTTTGTTTGTTTGTTTTTGTTTTTGTTTTGTTTTGTTTTGTTTTGTTGTTTTTTGTTGTTTGTTTTTGTTTTGTTTTTGTTTTTGTGTTTTTGTTTTTTTGTTGTTTTTTTGTTGTTGTTTTTTTGGTCATGCATTGTGACCCAATGTGGACTTCTTTCAACAAGAGCCCAATTTCTGAGTTGCGTGATGCACTGCTGGTTGTAACAATTTCTCCATAACAGTAATGGATAATGCAAGCGATTTGAGTGCTAACAGCGTGTTGTGTCCAATGGAAGCAATACTTTTGATGCAATCTTACCAGAACAGAGCTATCATTGTAAATCGAGACACAAACATTGCACAATTTTTTTGATCTGTACTATATTTACTGCCGATAGATATTCTATTTTGGCTCTCCAGTACCGACACTCGTGAAAACACACTAGTTCTTCGATAATAGTCGGTTTCTACATGTAGCAGCTATATTTCCAGTGTGGTGATGATTTGATTATTTTTCTCATTCTCGATATAGAAATACTAGTCATTAGGCCATACACATTTCAATTTCATGGAGAACAAAGTTGGTGACTGGTCAAATGTGAGGGGTCCTTTTCCTCTTTTTACTTTTTAACAACAAACATTGACGATTCTAAGATGGCCACGAGGTAGTACCTTGTGCTACCCCAAAGACCAGCTGAAGTCCGTTTCAGATATTCATGGGACTACAGAGTCGCAAGGCTTAGGCCTATGATATAGTGAATTTAAATCTACTGAAAGATATTGCAGAATTTGGTAACTCAAGTGAAAAAAGGGAAAGTACATAGCTCTAACAAAAAATAACCAGAATGTAAGGCTTTTAGACCAAGGCCTATCTTATCGCACAAAGTTCCTTGAAATAACTATAAGGTAATCAACTGACAAAACAGTTAGGTTAAATATTTTATTCAAGATGATCAGCACAATCAAAATTTTATTCGGTTCTCAGAAATGCGCTGTTCTGTTAGTGTAGCATACTATTACATAGGTCCCACTGAGGTCCTAAGGTTGTGAGCATATTCCAAAACTTATGATTGCAATGTCCAGTTTTCCAGTAAATGAGCTTACATAGGTAGGCCGCCAGCCCGTTGGAAATTTCTTTTTTCTTTCCTTATTTATCCTCATTAAATAAGAAAAATATCTCAGTTTAGTAAATTTGATTATATCTATACACACTGCTTCATCCATAGTAAAAGGGGAATATGTGTACTTGGTCAGGTTTCTTTCTTTTGTCAGAGTTCAGAGTTTAACTCAGCTGTGTAATGGATATGTATTGATATAACTGTAGCACCTGTTCTATTTTTCTCATTGTTTATCCTCTTAGTTTCCTTTTTTGGAACAAACATACCCGTATACCATGAGTACGAAATAAAGGATATATATATATATATATTGTATTTGTGTCTTTTTGCCCAGAACCACTTCCTAGTAGTCAATATCCTATTCCGCAGTTCGAACTCTTTACTCTCCATAAGCTAACCTGTCCCTGTCTAACCTGTATATATATGGAATTACTATTGTCTATATTGCACACGTTCCTCTGTAAAATTTTGACATAGGCTGTATCAGCCCAAATAAATTAAAGGGTCTTCAGCGGGTAACTACTCAACATGTTTCGGAGCCTTTTACCCGTACATGTCTCTCTGAGTAGTGGCTCCTTGCCTAAGCTAAATATTCAGCAAAGACAACCCACATAATAATGAATAAATATGAACGTGGCAATTGATGAATTAGCTAAATATGTGAAGTTTTGCTTGTAGGTGCAGAGCTTCATATCAAAGAAGAATATCTGTCAAACAAACCATAATTACCAAATTTTCATAGTACAGGTTCAGATAAGAACAATTTGACTTACCCCTGAACCAAAATGTACCCTTTCTAGCTGGACAGCTTTTCCTAGTTAAACCATCCGCCAATGTTTAACTGAAGTGGAAACAAGCTGGGGCTTTATATTCAGTCCCAGTGATTGTAAAATAAACAGTTGCAGCTAGACCACCTGTACAAACCAAGTTATATATATATATATATATATATATATATATATATATATATATATATATATATATATATATATATATATATATATATATATATATATATATATATATATATTGCATTTGCAGTAGCATTTAGTCCAGGTGACATTACAACCCCTCATTAACATATGTAAGAAAACTTGATGTATGCTTATCCAGTTGGGAAAAAGTGTATTTTCTGACATGAGTCCACATTTACTGTATAATAAACCTCAAAAATTGTAAATTAACACTGCAGTACCCCTGTAACTGGAAGGCCTACACATCTGTGCTATACAAAGTAAACTTAATGTGGAGGAAATGAATTTATTAACAGGCAAATATTGGCACTTTGTATTCCATGACTGTCGCCTGAGGGGCGCGAAGCTTCACAAGAAGGGTTCGGGGACATACGCCCCCCCCCCCCCCCCCGTATTTTTAAAATTTGAGCATGCAAAATGGTGAAAATTGACATATTCTGGGGACAAAATGCAATTTTAAACAGACAAATAATTGTACAAACACACTGAGATATGAGATTGAAAATATAATTTACTGATACATGGCATTATCATAGAACTTCTACTGTAAAAACAGTTCGTAACATTAAAGGTTTGTTGAAGTATATTGTTAATAACATTGACCTACTGTCAAAGGTCAATTTATTAAGGTCCAATCCATATGGCTATAAAGCAGGTATAGCTCCGGCTAATTCAAGTGATGCGGCAATGCTCGGGCATATAAATGTGCACTGTGTTTTCGGTTGAATTGAAAGGTTCAAGTCCGATCGTGGCCGGAGCTATACCTGCCTTATAGCCATATGGATTGGACCTCAATAAATTGACCTTTGACAGTAGGTCAATGTTATTAACAATATACTTCAACAAACCTTTAATTTGCTTGATGCAAACCCAAACAAACAGGACCCAAGGAGTTGACCTGACAGAGTTCAACACGCAAACACAGGGGACTTCTGCTACAAACTTTACATTGAATGGCAATATGCCTTTTTTTCTGCCAAGGCCTGCCAGTCTACATATTTTTATCCAGCCTGGTGTAAGTTTCATTGGCAAATTGAGACTCCCCAATACCCCCAAACATGAAACTTATGTACTGTTTCCTGTTCATAACGATAATACCTGTACTCGACTGTCGTCTCATTTATCCAATAAAGGGGCGCATTACTACTATGGAAACAGGGATGAAGAGAATTTGCACAGACTTTTTAATATCCCAGCTATAATGAAGGGCACAAGAATTGAGTGTCTTAATGTAAACAGACCGCATGCTTCCGGCAAACTGGATCAACTGAAAATAATGCTTAAAGATTCGCAAATTGATATCCTGTGCATCAATGAGACATGGCTGAACGGAGTTGACCATGTAGCTGATAACTATCAAATTCCTGGTTTTACTTTTGTAAATCGAAATAGACCAGGGACTAAACAAGGAGGTGGAGTAGGTATGTATATATCAGATAATCTTAAGTGGAAACAGCGCACTGATTGTAACCCAGATATAGAATCATTGCCAATCGAAGTTACCCAAACTGGTTGCAGACCATATGTTGTAACTACTATATACAGACCACCTTCCTCAAACAATTCCTTTTATGAACACTTATCGGACTTCCTTGAAAAGATATCAAGTGAAAATAAAGAGCATTACATTCTAGGTGATATGAATGTTGACCTGAGCAATGAAGGATCTGATAACCAGCTTTTGTTTATAACCAGAGGCTTTCAGATGAGCCAACTCATAAATGAACTTACCAGAGTGACCACCTCCTCATCCACCTTAATCGACCATATATATATACAACATGTCCCACTCACGTGCGACATAGCGGTGTTATTCCAGTTGGTATAAGTGATCACCACATGATTTTTGTTGTTCACAAGCATGGAGCTGGTCAACCTAACAAAAATCAACATGTTACCATGAATTACCGGAACTTTAAAAATTGTTAGTCAAGCTGATTTTATCAATGACCTTTCATACATTCCTTGGGACATTGTGAAAAATTTGAAGACCCGAATGACTCCTGGGTAACTTTTAAAGATTTATTTTTGAAGTCATTGATAAACATGCACCCCTGGTGTAAAAACGAGTACGCAGCAAATCAGAACCCTTGATCAATAGTGAAGTGATGGACATGATTCACGAAAAAGACTACCACCTAAGAAAGTTTCTTCAATGCAAAAACTCTGATGCAGATCCAGAGCTAAAACATAATATGCAACAGGCCTTCAAGGATTCCCGTAACCGACTACTGACAACAATTCGGCGTGTAAAATCAGAGTACTATGCGTCAATAATAGAGGAAAATCGGTTCAGCCCAAAGTCGCTTTGGAAACATTTAAAATCACTATTGCCTGGTTGCAAATCACCAGCGCCAAGTAAGCTGGTCGTAGATGGTTTATCTATTGATGAACCAACTGCAATAGCAAACAAGTTTAATGAATATTTTACTTCTATTGGTCATAATCTCACAAATGAAACCAGCCAAACAGATCCTCCGATAATACCGAAAAGAACTAATGATCTGTTTGAACTTCCAATGGTCGATGAGACACATGTGAGAAAGATTATTGAACAGATGCCTAATCGAAGGCAACAGGCCTTGAGGATATAAGTGTTCGACTTATTAAGAGCAGCCTTGAGGTCACCTTGCCCGTGATAACCTGGATACTTAACCTCTCCTTAAAGACCGGTATAGTCCCAGACGACTTCAAGGCTGCAAAAGTAATACCTATACATAAGGATGGAAACAGTGAGGACAGAAACAACTATCGCCCAATATCAGCTCTGTCAATTATGAGCAAGGTTTTAGAAAAGATCGTACATGAAAGTTTCTACACGTTTTTAAACTCACGTGATCTTTTAGAAAATCATCAATCAGGTTTTACACACTTGCATTCTACTGGGACTGCACTTGTTGAGTTTTATAATGAGCTTCTTTTAAACATCAACAATGGCAAGCTAAACGGTGCTATATTGATAAATTTACGGAAGGCTTTTGACACAGTAGATCACAAGGTTCTTATTCAAATACTGAAAGCCTATGGTGTTGAAGGCACCTCACTTGCCTTCTTTCAGTCATACTTTTCCAACAGGAGGCAATGCGTATCTATTGCAGGGAAAATATCAGAGCCTCTCCCTGTTACAATTGGCATACCCCAAGGGTCAATCCTAGGACCGTTAATGTTTTTGTTATTTATAAATGACCTGCCAGATACGCTTATGGATGCTCATGCTCATTTTTATACAGATGACACAATCATTCTCTGTTCGGACAAAGACATTGGAGCACTAAGTTTGAAATTAAATCGAAATATGGCTAATGTCTCTGAATGGCTCTATCAGAACAAGCTTGTATTGAACACTCCTAAATGTCAATCAATTCTTTTTGGTACCCACCAGCGTCTTTCAAAATGCAATATTGATGGCTACAATGTTTCAATTAATGGTTCAAGTATACGACAGGTCAATGAAGCTAAACTGCTTGGTGTTATTTTTGATTCGGCATTGGCCTTTCAGGCCCACATTGACATAATATGCAAAAAGAGTCCACAAAAACTTGGACTTCTGAAGTACCTAGGAACAATTCTACCCCAAGACCACACGAAACTACTGTTCAATGCTGTCATTAAACCCCATTTTGAGTATTGTGACATTGTATGGGGTAACTGTAGTGCAGGACTGTTTGACAAGGTGTAGGCCTACAAGCTCTAAAAACGTGCGGCTTGAATACTCAGTGGTGCCTGTTACTTAGATCATACCGAGCCCTTATTCCAACAACTACAGTGGAATAATTTATATGACAATTTCAAATTCCACAAATGTATTTTAACATATACGGCAACGTGGGAAAACGCCCTCCTATATCCGTGATAGATTGGTCTTTACGAGTGACGTTTCCACACGAAGTGCCAGATCAACCAGCAAATCCCTCCTATATGTCCCTAAACCTAAAATTGATGTATTTCGCAATAGTTTCTCCTACTCCGGCAACTTCAATTGGAACAAACTTCCGGAATCTGTTCGTCTGGAACCATCACTGGAAAAGTTTAAAAGGAGCTACTGGAAAACCAAGCCTTGAATTTTATTGACATTCTTGTTCTTATGTGTATAGGGCCTATATTGTAAATATAATTATTTCAGGGCCAAAATGTAAACTAGCGTCACGCTAATTTTGTAACTCTATCTATCTATCTATCTATCTATCTATCTATCTATCTATCTATCTATCTATCTATCTATCTAATGTTACGAATTGTTTTACAGTAGAAGTTCTATGATAATGCCATGTATCAGTAAATTATATTTTGAACCTCAAATCTCAGTGTGTTGGTACAATTATTTGTCTGCTTAAAATTGCATTTTGTCCCCAGAAAATGTCAAATTTCACCATTACGGGTGTTTATACCTTCCATAG
Organism: Hermodice carunculata; assembly: GCA_964020975.1. Lineage (NCBI taxonomy): Eukaryota > Metazoa > Annelida > Polychaeta > Eunicida > Amphinomidae > Hermodice > Hermodice carunculata. Next base: position 61,564,955 of record OZ026625.1, read on the forward strand.
TATACCTATATAGGTACCACTAATGCCCACGTTATATAGGCTATGCGATTGTGGAAATCCGAAGCGAGTGGTTTCCCATCGCGATTAACGCATTTCACCAGATGAAATAAATGCACTTCAAGGAGTCCTAAAATTATAGCTCTATACAAAAAGGAAAAGAAAAAAAAGAAAGAAAAAAAATCTCGATTATGCTTTTCTTAAAATTTTCACTGTTCACAGAGAATAGATAAACATTCTTTCAGTTCACATGTACTGAATATTGACGAACACGCATCACTTAAATCCTCATCGGGATCCTCTATACCTAGGCCTCTAAAGCGCGGCCCTCTCTGCATCAGGTCACAGCGCAGTTCTGGCAGACGATATTTACACTATCACTGCAGTCACTTCCTGAGCGTTTTAGTGCTTTCCCTCCCAGCGTGAAAGTTGTTGAGTCGTGCCTTCCTTCCCAGCGTAAAATTTGTTTCAACCAGAGTGGAAGGTTGCGAGGTGAAATTCACATCCAAGTAGGACAAAGTGCGCTGTGGAGGAAGGGGCAGGGGAGCAGTTACTGAAAACTTAACATTCTGTAGTTAATTTTTTCCTGCTTTTTTTCAGAATAAAAATATTCAAATAGTACTCCCCAACTGCTTTTTTCACACATTGTGTTGAATTACAATTAAGAAGCTTTTACAGCAGTGCAGGCCTACATGAATAAGAAGTCAATAATTTTGTGCCATGCACTCATTTCATGATTAATACTGAAAACCAAATATCATTAATGTCTCACTTACTTTTATCACCCATATCCCAGAACTAAAACAGCCTTATCCATTAATTTCTCATTCATATTTTTGGATTTTCCATAACTATATTAAATTTGCGAAGGACATTTTCTTTCAATTTGTAATTCTTCAAAATATTAAAGAACATAATTTAGTCGAAGACTGATTAACAAATAAAATCTGACAACTTTCTCTGTATTTCATTTTACTTTTGTTTTCCATAAATTTATTCTTATACAGCTTTGATATTTTTAAACATGGATGAGTTTAAATGTAAATCATGGTGATGATAACAGTGAATATTTACATTTGTTATTTTTGTTAGCATTGAAAGAATAGGAACGGTAGTGTAGTTCATGAGGCAATGGTTACACTAGAGCATCTCGTGCAACCAACGTGCTGCGCAATAATATCCTCTTAACGCACTTTGTCATTATTTAAGCTTCCGCCGAAGGTACTGCCGAAGCGTTTGATTCATAGGCCTAAGCATAATGGGAAGACGGTATCAGATGATCAAGAATTGCATAATATTATCTACTCGTCAAAACTTGCCTAAATGTTTTCTTTTACCGGTTTTGCAAGCTTTATTGAAATAAAGCTGTTGTGTTATTCGGAACTATTTTTTTCCTAGTTTTGTATTCCAGGAGTTGCCTTGACAACTGATGGCTGATGTAGTAGCCCCGCCAACTTGGCTCCTCCCACTAGTAAACAAAAAGGCGATTTTTTGTAAATTAACAAGCTAAAAACGATTTTAAATCACCTATCAATGATAATACTTACTCTTATGTCAATAGAAATTGATGTTAAATGTAAATATAAGAATTAAATTTCCTCTCTAGTATAATTACGGGCGCATGGTTGCAGTTTGTGTGACAGGCATTTCTTTGATGACGCGCTACCGCGCGTCATCAGAAATGCCTGTCACACAAACTGCAACCATGCGCCCGTAATTACACTTGAGAGGAAGTTTAATTCTTAACAAAAACAACAAGCCTACATCCCCATCATATCAGTCTCTAAAAACGCACAGCACCTGAATCTACATATCACTGGCAGCCAGCTGCAAAACGCCAGAACACTCGACATGTTATCACTGTATGGCCATAGTATTATGGCACTTGTTTAAATTTATTACCCTATGTTTATTACCCATTGCTTTTCTACATCCATAGTAAACTGGAAACTACCAGTTAGATGCTAAGTCAACATTATATTGTATATTGCATGGTACACACACACATGTGTAAGTATATATATATATATATATATATATATATATATATATATATATATATATATATATATATATATATATATATATATATATATATATACACATACATATATATATTTATAGGTTATCACATGGTTGTAGCTGTATCACCCCCTTTATCAGCCCCCGGGCACCCGTATCATTACGAGACCGAAGGTCGAGTGACGATACGGATGCGCATCCTTTCTCTGATTGGCTGTAAAGGAACTGAATGCCTAGTAACCATTTTGAGGGTGATATTTACGAATTTATAATTAGAAACTTGTGGCTATATATATATATGTATATATATATATGTATATATATATATATATATATATATATATATATATATATATATAGATAGATAGATAGATAGATAGATAGATAGATAGATAGATAGATAGATAGATAGATAGATAGATAGATAGATAGATAGATAGATAGATAGATAGATATAAGAAGAAAGAACTTTATTGACACAAACCAATACATCATCATAGTGTGGTATAGCCATAAATAAAGCAAATAAATAAGTACATATAGATCAATATGTAAACTATGCTACTGTTGTCTATCTTATGTACACAGGTTCTCCAGATTGAGTACAATAATGCCTCTTATATAAATTGGTTCAGTGACCAATCATGGCCGACCTTCTCTGACATGCTGCATTTACGAATGCAAAGATTGATTGGCAGGTAGACAATGATCCGTCTCCCAGTGTCGTAATACACGTGAATTTCTCATCAGGAGACAGTTCGCTGAAGTGATTGATTTTGGACGCCAGGTCATGATATAAAGTTTGTCTGATGTCATCATATCTAGTATAGCCAGTTACAAAGTGAATCTCATCTTCGGTCGAGCTATTGTTACAGATTTTACAAGTTCTTTGTTCATTAGGAGCTTTTGGCCTTGTGTACCTGCCAGCCTCTATTTGCAGAGTGTGGGCACTGATTCTTAGTTTACTAAAATTTTTACGCTTTTGTACAGGTATGCGAAGTTCCAGGTATCTCTCCATTTCAAAATTACTCTTAAATTTACAATATGTACGTAGCTTATGTTGCCCATTTGAATTCAGACCATTTATTTCTCGAAGCCATCCAGAGCTATAGATATCCTTTTAACTTATTTCTGACTGAATCCATTACTGTTTTGGGAGCACATCCACCAAAATTATCCCAGGTTTCCTCGAGACCCAACTTGAGTAGGAGATCTTTTATGTATTTTAACCAGCAGGTTTTTTCCTGCATTACATAGTTCATAGTTTTCTAGTAGACATTTGTATTTCATAGAATTATGTTCACTATTGGTTAGGTATTGCCAGTATTTCACACTTCCACACAGGTATTCAATTAAGGCAGGAAAGCTCCCAAGCACTGCTCGGACAGCTGCATTTGTGGCCTTTCTATGAACCCCCGATACAAACTTACAAAATTTGGTGTTTATGTTTTCAGTTGGGATTTTGTCACACAATTGGTGAAAGTTATTGTCATTCAGACCTTTGATTGAAAACACTCTCCAAACTTCACTACAATATGACAAAATAGGAAAAATAAGAGACTGATATAGTTTAAAGGCCAATGCAACATTATTATTTAAAGGAAACTGTCTTAATTTGAAAAGAGCTTTGTTTGCATATATATATATATATATATATATATATATATATATATATATATATATATATATATATACATACATATATATATGTATATATATAATGCAAACAAAGCTCTCTTCATATATATATATATATATATATATATATTACCATCCGGTGTAAATACAGCCCTGGTTATCATTATCATTTATTGGGTTGGTAGGGAGCATGAGCTTTGGTATTTCAGAGCAAGGTGGCTCATAATGAGGCTAAAATCAGCACATGGGGGCTTTTTCCTAGCATAATCAATTAGATGTGAGCAGCCACAAGTTCCTAGTTATAAATTGATAAATATCACCCTCAAAATGGTTACTAGGCATTCAGTTTCTTTACAGCCAATCAGAGAACAAGATTCTCACACACACCGCCTAATTATAAATTCATGAATGTCAACCTGAAGATGAATGCCACACGGTTGATATTTATGATGAGGGGGTCTGTGAGAATACTATTCTTTGATTGGCCGTGCAGGAACTGAATGCCTACTAACCAGGGGTGATTGGATTATGAGCCTGGCTCTCTTTTGTCTAAATTAAACATTATTGGATGATATCTGGGTGAGGCTGGCTACCCTGGGATTGAGGATCTGCATTCTATAGCCTAGGCCTATCATTTACACCGAATGGAAATATAAAGGTTATCACATGGTTGTAGCTGTATTACCCCTGTATCAGCCCCTCGAACTTTACATATTATGCACGATAAGCTGTGGCTCCCCCGCATATGAAACTAATGGATGGTCCCAAGCCCCAGGAATTCATCTAGATCTACTGCTAGGGTCCGGCTTTTAGCCGTAGTTATTTCTGTTCCGCTTTTGACCACTCTCGGCTGCAGCTTGGCCCTGGGTCCTTGGGATAGCGTGGACGATACATTGACAGTTCGCATCTAAAACTTATGCCAATAGCACGCTTAAACGTTGCAGGCCAACACAATACCAGTTTTAACCAAGAATTGCGTATGGACGTGAAAGGTAATGCATGGCTAACGGTAAATCGTATCTTATGCATGTGACAGATTGACAGTCCTGCCCCCAGGCCAGCGGCAACACAGGTTCTCGTAGCGTAGTGGTACTGTTAGGGACGTCGCGCCTTGTACGGCGATCTGACTTGACCCCCATCACAGTATTGGGGGTTAAGTCGGATCGCCGTACAAGGCGTGACACCCCTAACACTACGCTACGAGACCTGTGGAATTTGTGGCGACTTCTTGTCCGCCGATGACCAAGGGCGCGTTTTGGACACTTGCAAAGCAGGTAAGGTACAAAATATGGCCAATTTTTTAAATCGGAAATAGCAAAGCAACTGCAAAAACACCTTTGAACAAAACCTAGGAGTTTTATTTGCCAGGGTTGCATACAATTGGAGTAATAAAGGATAGTTGACAACCAGGTCAGTGAGCGCGTTTCATACCTTTCTGTTTGGGGTTAAGTCGGATCACCGTACAAGGCGTGAAGCAACGGCGTTGTTCACGCTACCAACGAGTACCTGTGACTGTGAGCGGCAGGCCATAGGTATGGCTCACCTGGATGCTTCCCCCTACCCAACCTAAAAATAACGCAACGTTAAATTGCTTTAATCCAAAGTGTTATCAGTAGTAGTACTGGTAGTGATACGTTTATTGTATAAAATGTCCACACAGGGCCAAGTACATAGCGCCCTCTAGGGCTGATACAGTGCAAATAAATACAATGAGCAGGTAAATGGTGCAAAATACAAATGGTGATGCTACACCCTAAAATAAAATCCTAATACCCGTTTTAATAACACTGGGTTCAGTCAATGGCACATAGAAATATCAAAAATCAAAATAGAAGTCTAGTTTCAGTCAGTGACATATGGCACCTCCTGCTGGCTACAGGACTAATAGAACCACACAGTACAGCACCTTGGCTTAGGGAAAAAAAATAAAACTGCTGTATGGCTGTAAAAGGGACAGAATGTGATGTGAACATCATACTATAAACATTCGTGCACATTGTCAAGCCTATCATATTTCATTATCATCTGATAGACAAACTTGATAGGCATGTTGAAAATTTGGTTCTTTCTAACTCTGTGTAGCAAGGAGTCTGTCATGAGGCTGTACCAGGGGATGGGTACATGATACTTCTTCTTTTTTCAAATGCTGCATGGCAAAATTTGCCTGTTGCACGGGCGACATCTCCTTCTGAAGAGACAATGAATATGACTTTACTCTGGTCACCCAGTGTCAGAAAAAGTGGGCATAACAAGCTTACCTTTTGAAATAGCTCCTCGTTTTCATTCTCATATAACTTGCAGTTAATTAGAAAATGGTGTTCATCCTCAATTTCTTTACAGGTTCCACACAGGCGTTCATGCACTGGAGTTTTAGGGTTAGAATATCTTCCAGTTTCTGTACATAAACTTTGGCAACTTGATCTTAATTTTGTCAAGGCCTGGCGATGTGGGCCAAAATGTACATGACTTGCGTAATTTTCATAATGCAGGTGAGATTTAAACTGGGCATAAAATCTGAGTTTGCTATCAGCCTTGTTGATCATTGTTGACAGATGCTCAATATACAAAGATTTATATTTATGTCTCCCGGTGGAAGCCGGGGGACATATTGTTTTAGTGCCGGTTTCTTCCACTTCTTCTGCTTGTTGTTGTTGTTGTTGTTCAGGTTCTTCAACACTTGGTTTCCGTGCGATAAGTCTTGAAAGACTGGACAGAATTTGATGAAACTTGGTAGGAGTATGTATCTAGGCAAGACCTAGGTTGGGATTGTATTTGGATGACCTTGAGCGAATTCTCAAGGTCCCAGGGTCACTTATGTGAAATTGGTTTCCGTTCGATAAGTCATGAAGAACAGGGTGGAATTTGATGAAACTTGGTAGGATTATGTTTCTTGGCAAGACCTAGGTTGGGATTGTATTTGGATGACCTTGAGCGAATTCTCAAGGTCACAGGGTCACTTATGTGAAATTGGCTTCCGTGCGATAAGTCTCGAAGCAAGGGTCGAAATTAGCAGTAGCATTGGTGGCATTTGCTGCCAATGTTCATGATCTGCTACCTATATTTGTTGTGCAGTAGCAAACCTTTGCTACCAAAATTTTTCTGGTCAAAATCACGAATTTAGCTCTCCAGTTTCTGTCACAAGTGCCTCATAATGCACCAATTTGCATGCTTGAAGTTAAAAATTTTCCGGGGGCATGCCCCCGCACCCCCCTCCCCTCAAAGTGAGCTTTGCGCCCTGTGGGCGCCCGCCAAACCCTGATGATTTGCTACCAAAAATTAAACTTGGTAGCAAACCCTTGCTACTAGTTAAAATCAGTTAATTTCTACCCCTGTGAAGGACTTGATGGAATTTAATGAAACTGGGTAGGATTATGTATCTTGACAAGACCTTGGTTTGGATTGTATTTGGCTGACCTTGACTTAATTTTCAAGGTCACAGAGTCACTTATATGAAATTGGTTTCCATGCCATAAGTCTTGAAGAACTTTATGGACTTTAATGAAACTTCGTAGGATTATGTATCAAGGTAAGACCAAAGTTGGGATTGTATTTGGGTGACCTTGACCCTTTATGTGAAATTGGTTTCTCTGCAATAAGTTTTGAAGAACTTGATGAAAATTGCTCGAATAACGTATCTAGGTGAGCGCTAAAATAGGATTGTAATTTTCAAGCAAACTTGGTCATTTGTAATTTGTTATCACCTGTAGCTTATTCAGAGACGTAAGTGTTCCACTGGGAGACATTTGATTTTCTGTTGGAAAATCAGTCTGTTCTAGTTTCTTTTAATTTCATCACAGGATAAATTTACACAATTAATCAGGGACTCTTGGTTTTTCATACTTGACCACTATTTGACTGCATACGTGTTAATACATTCATCATCAACAGCATGCCCAAGCAGCATGTAATGTACATGCCAATGTCTGGTTGTAATTTTGTATGTAATCTAGTCGGCCCTTCTGGTACCTCTGTTTCAACATTTGAGACGAATCCATGCAAATTGTGGCAAAGCCAAACTTTCCCGGTATGATGAGGATATCTGATTACCAATATACTTCAATATTTCAAAGTAAATGGATTGAAATTTGGTATTTACTAAATGACCGAACAACCTAACTCTACCGAACATACAAAAATTTACCGTAAATGGGTTCTACAATGCATATCATAAAAAAATCAGTATTATTACTAAAAGACCAAGCTGCTTATGTCGTAAAAAATCAATATTATTACTAAAAGACTGAACTGTGTATGTCATAAAAAATCAACATTGTATGCCGTTCGGTTTGGTCAATGTTAAGTTAGGCCCAACATATATAATCAGTTGTTAGGTTTAAGATTTATTGTTTGAATACATGTGTAATGTTAAGTCGTGTTACTGTTAGGTTTAACGTGTGATTAATATATGTGATTAATATATATATTGGTAGATATTATCATTAGGTCATTTGGCTACCAAAAGGCAGAACAAAACTATATTGTTTGGTTACAAAGTCTTTAAAAGGTCGAACAATTGTTACATTTTTTCTTATTTATTCCTATTTAAGACGTAATCCTCGGCAATTGTTATCTTGCATCATGTCAATGATCATTTTCGATAGGTTTTTCGATCGTTGTTGTCGCTGGTCCCATAATTACATCATGTACATGTAGTGAAGAGCTGCCTAGACTGTTAAGTCCTCGTTTGTATGTTGTTGTTTCCCACTTGTTAGAAAAAATATATACATATATTATAGAATTATTGATTGGACCGCGAAAAACTGACACACCGTGCAAGTTTGCGAAGCAAACGAGGACTGGATTATACATGTATCAGCGGCTTCAATCCGCAGCCGACAGACGGCACTACGTACCGGTTGAAAAATCATCTGGTCAGCCTCCTTTCAGTGGCAGCCAATGAGGAGCCGAGGCCTCGGTTTGACCCCACCTACATGTCAACGTAAACATCACAGCATGGACGTGATGCCTGATGGCGGCTGATCTGACGATAGAAGAAACAAACTTGAAAAAGTTTTAACATTCATTGCAGAGGCCATGGTTCGCCCTTCAGTTCAACTGAGCAATTAGACATTATAGATTATCTTGGGAAAGGAAAAGATGTATTTGTAAGTTTTACCAACTGGTGCTGGAAAGTCGTTGACATAAATTGTTGCTCCATTTACACTGGACTGGGAGAAGAAGAATTTGATAACTGAGGAACTGGAGGCACATACAAAAATAATAGTTGTGTCCCCACTGGTTGATTACATGCAGGAGCAAGTTCCATGTTGGTTTACATGTAGGTCATATGGGGTCAAACTGAGGCCTCAACTCCTCATTGGCTGCCACAGACAGGAGGCTGACCAGATGATTTTTCAACCGGTACATAGTGCCATCTGTCGGCTGCGGATTGAAGCCGCTGATATAATCCAGTCCTTGTTTGCTTCGCAAACTCGCGCAGTGTGTCAGTATTTCGCGTTCCAATCAATAATTCTATAATATATGTATATATTTTTTCTAGCTAGTGGAAAACAACAACATGCAAAGGAGGACTTGCCTGTCTGATAGCTGCCCAGTAAATAAACAACATACCTGGTACACAAAATAGTAAACTTTAAAAAAGAGGACTGGGACTTGGACTTGGACAGTTTCTTTCTTTCTTTCTTTCTTTCTTTCTTTCTTTCTTTCTTTCTTTCTTTCTTTCTTTCTTTCTTTCTTTCTTTCTCTCTCTTTCTTTCTTTCTCTCTCTCTCTCTCTCTCCCTCTTTCTTTATACCCTTATCTTTTCGCTTACAAGTATATATATTAATATATTGATACATTTGCAGATAAAGATGACAGTAAGGAGAATCAAGATTAAAAATCACTGAATGGTCAGAATCACATCAAGAATTCAGGACTTTCAATAAAAGATGGAGCCATTGGGCAGGAAGAAGAATACAAAGAAAGACAGAAAGTCAAATGTTAATGAGTGAACCACCAGAAGGAAAACTATATTAGGCTTAACACACATATTACTACGAGACACGTGGCCTGCACCTGACCTAAAGTCAATAATTTGAATATCTAATTTTAGGATTGTCAGGCCTATTATGATGCATATGCTAAAAAATATAGTATGAAGCCTAATTGCAGAACATAATTAGGCCTTTTGAGGACTTTGCAGCTTCCAAATGCATCCTGGTTACCGATGATGTAATGCCCTGACAAGTAAGATAAAACCGTTACTTACAAGTTGTGCTTTCAAAGTACCTACTAATTCGGGCATTTTGCATGAACAATAAATTTGCACAGTCACTACATGGTAACAAGTTTACCTGTGTTTTGTTTCCACCTTCTCTCTTTTTGGGTTTAAACGCACATGAAAATGTTTCCAATTTGCCAGATTCAAAACAGTGTATCAAATGATCTCGTTTTAATCGTGACGTTGAGTGAGAAGTTATATATACTTGGTTAATGCCAGATTGAACTGCAGTTGCAATTGCGAAAACTGCACAGTGGTCACTGCCTTTTTGTTGTGGACAATCCATGCAGTTTAATGTCATAATTTGAGTTTTTGGACAAAGTAATTGCACAGTGCACTTCTGACATCATTTGTCAATGCCAATATATATCAATTCCAACATGGTTTGAATAAACACTGTCATATAAGTTGACTGTGTCAGTATAACATCCATATGTGCTGAGCACTATCCAATGCATGCCAGTCCTCTCATGACTAGGTTGATATTGGTGTTGAGTGTTAAAAATCTGCACAAATGAAGAAATCGCCAGTTGAAAAGATGGACATGCAGCAAAATCACAGAGTTGCAATCCACTTGATTTTGGATGTTGTTGTTTCAGCAGTGTATATGCTGCATCAATTATTGAAACCAATAACCAACCCTGCTCACGAGTTCCCGTGATCATTTCCCCGTCCTCATTACTCAAGTTAATGCAAACACCATTTGTGTCAATCAACCACATGTTGTCTTCAATGGCCAAAGCCACCTCCTGTTGCTGATCAACATCAATTGGTGCAGGCCAATCAGCATCAATAACATTGGTGTATTGTGTTCATCAACCTGATTATTATGTGCAGCGTTTGGTTTACAATGGTTGACCATTGGGTGGTCAATTTCAATTTCCGACTGCGATGTGATGGAAGCAAAATTGAAATTCCATCTTTTTTAATTGCCTACCTTTTCTACAGCATCTGATGCAGGAATGATATCGACATCATTCAACTACTTTCTCCCTGTTTTGGGTAGATTTTTTTGCTTGTGTTTACATGCATGAATGTTTTCAGGTTGTACTTTTAGTTTTTGTCATGTTCAATAGGCATTCTCAGACCAGTTTTTACAACAAGTGTGTGACTGCATTCAGCAGACGCGCCACAAGAACACAATGACTTTGGAAACACACTCACAGTGTACACTTGATCTGACCTACCTTTGACAAGAAAGGCACGTAAAATTGAACTGAAATAGACTTTTTTGGCAGCCAATACTTCCTTTGCTCCGCTAAGTTTAGAGTTACTGTTATATGGATTTTCTTCAAAACTATGATTGATAAATTCTTTTTCTTCCAATGATTTTATTATGTCCTTTGGGTGGCAAACAGGGACATCAGTCAGATCTATTTGGCGCCTCAAATGAGCACAAGATTCTTTTAATGTGTATGTACCAACGCCCGAATAGCCTCTGTTGTTCTCCTGTAAATAATAATTTTGCAACAGGTGTAGACAACCCAAAATTTGGTCCAAAGGCACTTCAATCCATCGTTGTAGATCCTTTAACAAAAAGTGAGAACCTCTGACTAGTTACCTGTAACACCTGTTTCCGGATCAGAGTCATGTGTGATTTTATTTGCAACCCAGGTCACATAGCATTCTAGTTTAGTTTCAATTTGTTGATTGTAATAAACAATCAGTGAAAGCAGTGCTGCACATTTGTGACAACTTGGCCAATTTTATCTTGTAAGTGCTTGGCAAGTCACACTTGATTAATTTCAATACTTGGTCAACATAGACAGATCTGTCATCTTTTGTACCCCATGTTGGGTAACCCAGGCTTTTGTATCTCGTATCAAATGTCTGTGACAGCCAAGTCGAGTAAGATCTGTACCTTTTTTAATGGCATTTACAATCGCTTGCTCTTCGTCACATACTGTGGGCACTGTTGGCATTAATCCTTTCACAGCCTTGTTAACAAAATAATGGTCAAGTGTTAAGCCTAACATATTTAATTAATTGTTAGGTTTACTGTTAGGTCGGTGTTAGGCCTAATCTAATTTATTGTTAGGTCAACTGATAGGCCAAACATATAATTAATTTTGCTGCTATAATTAATTTTAAGGTTTACTGTTAGGTACATGTGCTGTTAGGTCAGTGTTAGGAATAATCTAAAATTAATGTTGGGATGTGTTAGGACTAATAAATAATTTTGTTTTCTGAATCTCATTCATACACATATATACTTTACTGCTTGAAATGAATTATGATTTCTGTTGTTCGGTTGTCAGCTTGCTGTTCGGTCCAAATATAGGTCCTAACGATCTATGTTTTGCGACATGTTTGGTCGATTGATATGACAGAACCCACTTAGGATAAAGTTTATCATTGTTCGAGTGTTCGGTCTTTTAGTACGGACCTTGAAATTTTCTTCTAATGTTTGATATGAAAATGGCAGGATGAAATATTAAATCAGAGAATCAAAGAGACACACTAGGAGAAATAAAGATTTTAAGGGTTGTAATGGTTAAATTTAATAAATGACGATTTCTTTTCAAAGCATGTGTTATCAATAATGATCAAGTGGTTGTGGCAGAAATTTGCATACCTGTGAAAGTACGCCCTGGATGTGAGCTGTTAAGGTCGTGCATGTGGAGTTCCTCAAATTTTTAGTCTGTGCTTGGAGTGGTCGCTTAAAAGAGGGACTAATGTAGTGTACCACAGTTCTTGGGTTATGCCGTTTATTGAATGAACACCGCAAACAACTCTTAAAAAAACAAAACAAAACAAAACTACCTACATGGTCTCTTTTTTCAGATCATGTAACCCCCAAGAACTTTTTCTTTTTTTTTTAAAGCCGTACCTAACAGGTTTATCTTTTTAGGGTCCTGTATCCCTCAACAAACATATTTTGAAGGATGGCCTTACTTGCTTAAATGTTACAATAAAATGTATTCTAGTCAAGTCGATGCCAAGGTGCAGAGACTCAGACCCCCGAAGTGCAATGGTGTGATCTCTTGGAAGATAAAGGTCATCCCCTGGGGGTTAATGACGATTATACTTTACAACTTGCCACATACAAACCTGTAAAACCAAATACAACAGATGCATGAGTTCTCAGCATTGAGAATCAACATGTAAGCAGTTTGCTAGTACAGTGGTACCTGCAATATAAGACCACCCATAATGCCAGACAAAAGTGGTCACATATGACAGGTGGTCTTTCATTGCAGGTAAATTAACAAAGAAATAAAAGGCCAATATCTTGAAAGAGTGGTCTTAAAAACTAATGTGGTCTCTCACGAGAGGTGGTCTTTAGGGCAGGTACCACTGTAATTGCAGTGGGCATATTGTGCCAACTAACATGAAATTGATAATTTGATAACAACTGATGTCACAGAATTTATAGAGGCAATGCACAAATTTCACTACACTGCAAACTTTTTGAAAATTCAAACGAGAGCCCTGTTAAATATAAAGATTGGCATGCATGTAATAAGAAACCATGCACTTTGTAACAAACATCAAAATGCATACATATATTTCAATGATGTTCAAAGTAATGATAACAGGTTTTTTTAGCATACAGTAAAACCCCCATTAGCAAGCACCTGTCTGCAGTGGGCACCTCCTTACAATGGGCACTTTTCTTGGGTCCCATTTGATTTTCCTTATCACCTACATATTAATGGAACTTCTCTGCAGTGGGCACCTCCCTACTATGGGCAGTGGGCACCTTAAATGTATACCCAAAATCCGCTACAGTGGGCCCTTTTTTTTAACAGAAAAAAAGATAAGTACATGTATTTAGATTGTTTACTTCTCAAACTGTCATTTTTGCACCAGTGCTAATTCCCTTAGCCAGTTTCTTCACCCCAAGGCCACATAGTGTAATTTCGTTTCACATCAAACAGTGCAGTGTAGGCCAGTCAGTATAATAATAATAATAATAATAATAATAATAATAATAATAATAATAATAATAATAATAATAATAATATTTTATTTAACCTCTGCAAGGGAGAAAATGGAATACACACAAATTATTATTTAAATTTAATTTAATTGGGTTTGCAGACCAAGATAAACATATATATATATATATATATATATATATATGTCTTGTTTATCGTTTGTGTTGTGTACTCGTCCATACTGCTTGTAACTGGTAATGTATATACCCATGGTGGCAGGGTTCGCACAGGTCCTTGAAGTGCTTGAAAGTACTTGAATTTGCTACATTCATTTTCAAGGCCTTGAAAACCTTGAAAATCCAGAATTTTGGACAAAGGCCCTGGAAAAGTCCTTGAATTTTATTTTTAAGCATCACCCAATGAGGCAAGTTGCCAAGGAATATGAGTATTTTCCACAAAATTTAGCATTTATGAACTTGAATCACATTAAGATGAATACATTCTGCTGTCATTTTCCTTTGAAGTGGCTGGCAAATTCCATTTGTCAAAATGTTACATTGCAAATTACAAAGTATCTTTTTGCTTTGAACCCCCCTTTTAACCCATGTAGGTTTGACAGTTCTTATCAAATCAGGCCTAGCCAATTATGTGAGCCTTATTTACATGTACCGCCTACTTTCAAGGACAAATACACTTTATGAAACATACAGGTAACAAAGTACATCACCTTATCAGAAAAGAAACTCAACTAGGGCTTTCTTGTGAAAAATGTGCATGGGGATAGGTACATCTTCAGGTCTAATTTTACCCACATGTAGTTATAGCAATTTTATAGACTAGATAGAGTCGATTTTAGGAATACAACCCATACTGGCTGTAGGCCTACAAAACTAACAGTGAACTCATAAAATAATCCATATTGAATTTATCTTTAAAAGGGACTTTCGGTAATATGATCCACATATAGGCTTCTTTGTAAGTTTGTGGAAAGTTTACTGCCTATTTCAAAAATCGAGTCTGATTCATACGTGGTTGGAGTAAATGATAAATGTGGAAAAAGATGCATTGGTCTTATTAGTAGAGGGTTGAAAAGTGATGATTTAAACAATTTGTCTGTTGTGTTCTATTGCTGGATCTGGTCCTTGAAAACTTGATTTAAGTGCTTGAAAAAGTCATTGAAAGTCCTTGAATTTACTTTTCACGAACCTGTATGAACCCTGTGGTGGTCAACCCTTTCTGCAGTGGGCACCTTCCTACAGTGGGTACTTTCTGCGGTCTGAAGGGAGCCCACTGTACATGTATGGAGGTTTTACTGTGAGTGTCCACAAGTTCATCATCTCTACCTCCTGCAAGCATATTCTCATGTTCTGTGAAACTGGATACTCTACAATGACAAATTAAAACATCGTCCTATCACCAAAATTAGAATTTGTGAAGAGTTTCTACCAGATACATGTACTTCTCCCAGCACAACTATTCAGGCAAGCAGTATCTATAACGATTCACAATCAAAACTGCTTACCCAGGGTTCAAGGGATGGATTTGGTAATATGATTCACCTAAAAATAAGATTTACATAATTTAGCTTCAGGGGCATTGTTTTAACTGCATAATGTAGGCCTGTACTTCTTATTGATTTTTTACCATGCTAATTTCTCTGTTTCTGTGCTTAACAGATGAATCGAGTATGATAAAAAAAAAAAGTGCAAAACTAATCATGCAAATTCTGATCTATGTTTATTGAAGTTGGTTTATGCTGCTTTTTTAGCTCAGCTGATAAGTCAGCTGAGCTTTTAGGAGGGTAGGCCATCCGTCGTCCGTCCGTCCACAATTCACATTTTCGACTTCATCTCAAAAACCCTCTGCCAGATCCACTTCAAACTTGGTGGAGATGTGCCTTGGGTGGGTCTCTACCAAGTTTGTACAAATGGTCAGGGTCCAGTGATTTTTGGATTTTTAATGATTTTTTTTTTTTTTTTTTTCGACAAATCTTAAAAAATCTTCTTCTCCGAAACTGCTTACCCAATTGCTTT
This sequence comes from Hermodice carunculata, assembly GCA_964020975.1. NCBI lineage: Eukaryota > Metazoa > Annelida > Polychaeta > Eunicida > Amphinomidae > Hermodice > Hermodice carunculata. The sequence continues at coordinate 61,580,748 of OZ026625.1, forward strand.
GATATCACATAGGAACACACCTAGGGACTCCTTGTTGTTAATTTGTTCACCAGGTGGGGCTGCATTTTTTTCTAATTTTTTATGAATTTTTTTGTGTTATAGCTATTTTTGACTTCTTCTCCAGAACCGTCACTTAGATTAAGCTTACATGTGGTGGATATGTTCCTTATGGAAGGGCCAAACAAAGTTGTTCACTATGTGGGAATGCTGCGTATTCCTGATTTTTAATGATTTTTTCTATTCGGCTCCTTTGGGGTAAATGCACCTTTACTATTGATTACCATGTAAGTCAATGGGCATTCTAATGCTAATTTACATTTTCGACTTCTTCTCCAAAACCATCATCCAGATTTACTTTAAACTTGGTGGCAATGTACCTTGGGTGGGTGTATACAAGGTTTGTTCCAATGGTCATGTTCCAATGAATTTGGATTTTTTTATGATTTTTTTTTCAAAAATCTCTACAAAAGTTTTAATAGGAAAGTTTAGCATGGGAATTTCTTGTAATGGTCATAACTTTAATAATATTGACCAGATTTACTTCAAACTTGGTGGGGATGTGTCTTGGGTGGATATCTACCAAGTGTGTTCAAATGGTCATGCTCTATTGATTTTTGGATTTTTTATGAATTTGTTTGTTCTTTTTTGGGGCAAACCTTCAAAATTCTTCTCCTCTGAAACCGCTCACCCAATTGCTTTGATATCGTACATAGACACTCCCGGGGACACCTAGTTCCCAATTTGTTCACCAGGTGGCGCTGCAATATTTTTATGAATTTTTTGTATGGTTTTGCTATTTTTCACTTGTTTTCAGAACGGTCCCTCAGATTAAGCTGAAATGTGATGGATATGTTGTTGTGGAAGGGTCAAACAGTTGTTTAGTAGGTGGCACTGCTTTGGATTCCTGATTTTTAAGGATTTTCAATTACGGTACTTACCAGTCAGTGGAGCTTTCCTATTGATTACTGTGTAAGTCAATGGGCATTCTAATGCTAATTCACAGGACAACTGACAGGAAATTTACTGTTTACTTGAGATCTGTTATGAGTTAGCTACACAAGTTAATTATTCTGTATGAAGGTTATGCTGAGACAGTACATGAATGACCTTGACCTCGTTTTTGGGGTCACAGTGCAACATACATGAATTTTACTCTTCATTATAACTTGAGAACTACTTGAACTTTGATGTTGTACATGTAAGTGTTCTTCTATAAAGGTCAGACTTACTCAGAACATGGTGTCCTTGATCCTTTCCCAAGTTCATAGAGCTGCAAGTGTTATGAATGTCAAGATCAGCTGAGGCACAGGCTGTTCACACAGCCCTCTTGTTGTTCTTTTTTTGGACAAATCTTAAAAAATCTTCTTCTCCAAAACTGCTTACCCAATTGCTTTGATATCACACAGGAAGACACCTAGGGACTCCTTGTTGTTAATTTGTTCACCATGTGGCGCTGCAGTTTTTTTTTCTATTTTTTATGAATTTTTGTGTGTTATAGCTATTTTCAACTTCTTCTCCAGAACCGTCACTCAGATTAAGCTTACACGTGGTGGATATGTTCCTTATGGAAGGGCCAAACAAAGTTGTTCACTATGTGGGAATGCTGCCGATTCCTGATTTTTAATGATTTTTTCAATTCGGTTCCTTCGGGGTAAATGCACCTTTCCTATTGATTACCATGTAAGTCAATGGGCATTCTAATGCTTATTTACATTTTTGACTTCTTCTCCAAAACCGTCATCCAGATTTACTTCAAACTTGGTGGCAATGTACCTCGGGTGAGTGTCTACCAGGTTTGTTCCAATGGTCATGTTCCAATGAATTTTGGATTTTTTTATGATTTTTTTTCAAAAATCTCTACAAAAGTTTTAATAGGAAAGTTTAACATGGGATTTCTTGTAATGGTCATAACTTTAATAATGTTGACCAGATTTACTTCAAACTTGGTGGGGATGTGCCTTGGGTGGATCTCTATTAAGTGTGTACAAATGGTCATGCTCTATTGATTTTTGGATTTTTTATGATTTTTTTCGTTCTTTTTTGGGGCAAACCTTCAAAATTCTTCTCCTCTGAAACCGCTCACCCAATTGCTTTGAAATCGTACATAGACACTTCTGGGGACACCTAGTTCCCAATTTGTTCACCAGGTGGCGCTGCAATTTTTTTAATGAAGTTTTTGTAAGGTTTTGCTGTTTTTCTCTTGTTCTCAGAACCATCCCTCAGATTAAGCTGAAATGTGATGGATATGATGATGTTGTGGAAGGGTCAAACAGTTGTTTACTAGGTGGCACTGCTTTGGATTCCTGATTTTTCAAGGATTTTCAATTCGGGTACTTGTCGTTCAATGCAGCTTTCCTATTGATTACTATGTAAGTCAATGGGCATTCTAATGCTAATTCACAGGACAACTGACACGAAATTTACTGTTTACTTGATAACTTGAGATCTGTTTTGAGTTAGCTACACATGTTAATGTTTCTGTATGAAGGTCATGCTTAGACAGTACATGAATGACCTTGACCTCGTTTGTGGGGTCACAGTGCAACATACATGAATTTTACTCTTCATTATAATTTGAGAACTACTTGAACCTTGATGTTGCACATGTTAGTGTTCTTGTATAAAGGTAAGACTTACTCAGAACATGGGTGACCTTGATCCTTTCCCAAGTTCATAGAGCTACTGTGTGATGAATGTCAAGATCAGGGGCCGTATTCATAAAACTTACTAAGCACAAGATTTGACTTATTATAGGCACAAAACTTTATGTCAGGTGTAAGCCGTATTCATCAAAAATCTAAGTGCAATGCTCGGCTTAGTTAAAGATGAAAATGTCAGCAAGGGTCTCAGCAGTCTTTGAAAGACAAAATGGCAGCTATCTGACATCTTGTGCAGCACCGAAATCACAACTTAATTCGCAGTGAAAGGGTTTTTCTGAATCAAGAGGATCCTCTTGAATGTCTGAGCTGGGAGCAGGGACGAAGTCGATATCGTTTCCTGCCCATCCAAGCCTTTGCCTTGCCGAATAAACTCAGACTGCAGTCTGTACAAGCACAGCTCTTGTACCAGCGGCAGGCTAGAGATCGTGTCAGTAAGTCGAGTTTTGAGTAGAGCTCCTGGACGAGCTATGTAGGCCTAAAGTGTACACAGTAGTTTCCATCACCATGTCCTGAGGGATGATGCAACCATGTTTTTATTGCTGGTTGTAGGCCTATGCCTTTTTAAATTCACACACTACTATTCAAATTTGATAGTTTGCAGCAAAACAGTGAACTTTCGAGCTCCAGTGGGATTGTCCAGTGCCTCCATCATGTTGACTACAAGGTCAAGGTGAAAGTTGAGGTAAAATGACAAATGGGTGAAAGGTTGCTGTTATTACTGGTTATATCGTAATAGATATAAACAAAGTACATGTGCTTCAAAAAAAAAAAATCTATTCTTTTTATTTGGGATATTGATTCATCTTGTTTTGGATGTTAATTCATTATGATTTACATCTACATTTGCAAAGTAACACAGGTGCAAACCATTAGAGTCCTGGGGGGGGGGGGGGGGGTATGCATTTTAGTAAAACATACAATATTTTTTTTTTTTGCCCGTAACAGTACATTATTTTTTTCCATCCTACCTCACAGTACTTTTTTTTTTTAATACTGAAACCCATGGATGCATATATTTTAGCTACCATTGTGTGAGAAACATAACGTCGAGAGAAGCATTTCAGAAGTCTTAAATATGTCTGGTCCATATGAAAGTTATGTGAGCACAGAGATTCCAAAAAGAAATTATTTGAGGGTCCGGAGGACGAAACCCCCGGAAGCCCACAGGTTATGACAAAATAAGGCTCCATTTTGAGAGTCTACCTAATTTATCACCAAAAATCTAATGTTCCTACCCTAGAAACCCTGCCAAAAAGACCAAAGTTTATGACACAAAATATATCCGAGTTTATACGGAATATTTAAAGGGTAATATTAGCTACCAAGGGTGTTCAACATTGCTAATCAAATATTATTTTTTTTTACTATACAGTACAAAATTTTAACTTTTGCAAGCAGGGATCCAGGATTTTTTGCAATGGGGTTGGGGGATCTCAACGACTTGAGGGCGAGGCCGGAATGCGAGTGTCGAAGGCACAAGTCTTGGGGGGGGGGGGGGGGGGGCGGTGACCTCCCCCGGAAATTTTTTAAAACAGATGCTCTCAGATGCGTTTTCCTGGCATTTGCGACTGCATTTTCACGATGGCCATTTGGATTGTCAGGGATGCAAACTTCACTAAACTGGGCTCCACAAATAAAAATCCGCTATATATCTGGTTCAATTCACATAAAATGAATTAAAGAAAATATGAGTCAGTGACAATTAATTCCAGGAAAGATCTATTTGTGACATTTACCTGCTAATTATAATATATATTGTTACTGGTAAGCAACATTATTATGACATGGTCATACCTAATTAACTCTTTCAATGCCAAGTTTGAGCCTGAGTCAATAGCTATTCTCGGCGCACTTCCCACGCAATGTGTGCAGATTACGCCAAGAATAATTGTTTACCAGAACCAAACTTTAATTAATTATAATATATTTTAATCGAAATTTAGAAACTATTTCGGAGTAAATTCATAGACAATATCATGATATTGCCTACAAGGTCTTAAAAAGAAGGATAAACTAATTAAGCAAGGAGACGTCCTTCACATTTTTTCAAAAGGCCTAAGTGATTTTTTCTCATAGCGTCTTACATTTGTGACAAAGTCGGGAATTTTAACGTAAAACAGACTATGGCGGCGTCAGGAGGCTTAGCTATAGGCCTAACTTAGATTAAGATTAAGAATAGATGAAAAGAAAAGTTGACATACGTTTTCCTCTGCTTAGGCTATTATAAGCCCAGTTATCACTATGGCTTTCCTACTGGTATGTCTATGGCTTCATTCAGTGCTTCACGAAAGTTACCCATATCGACGTGCTCAGTGCGCTATGGATATAGATAATATCTACGGTAACGCAAAGAGTCACTTCGGTGTAGGTCTATCGTTATGATAATCATTTAGGATCGATAAGTACATTTAATAACTTACCTTTCAAATAATATATTCATTTGACGTCAGTCGCCCTTGCGAGGCTTCTACGGTTACGCCCTGCCAAGTGCTGGCCGTCTCGAACTGCATGATACGCATCAATGCAGTAGAGCGTGGTAGGCCACTTAAACTCAAGCTAAGGACAATGTCCCTAATTTGACCAAGACGGCATTTTCAGCATCTATATATGGGCATTAAAAAAAAAAGCAAGGGCAGGGAGGGGTCGGCCCCCCCTCCTTCCCCCCATGCGCACCTGGCAAGCAGTACTTTATTTTTTTTTAAAGGTGAAGGTGGCAGTACATTCGTTTGTCACTGATTTTAAGATGCACATTATTTACTTTAGAAAAAATAGCATTGCCCCCCCCCCCCCCAAGATTCTAAGTAATGCTTGGTCCCTAACCTTTTCATGATAGGGAGATCATTTCCCAAGCCCGTGTCTTGGCTTGGTTAGTGTCTCTCTCTCTCCCCTCCTCCCGTGCTCCGCAGGCGCCCTCGATTATGTGCAGGCGCTGAATGACCTCCTGCGCCAACACTCCGGCTCTCCTTTGCTGGAACGCAGGGCTCCTTTCTGCTCTTCTTGCCGCTGCAGGATCCATCTATTTTTTTTTTTTTTTTTTTTTCGTGTGGTTGATGGGGAGATTAAAGGTGGGGTGGCAATGATGAGCAAGTTGAAAGAAAGCGTGAAATTTACAAGATCGTGCGCCTTAATGCATTTCGTCAACAAAGTCACGTGCTCATGTGTGGAGATGCTTATGACACTGTGGTATTTTTTGCTTGGCTAAGTAAGGCATTTATGAATACGGTCTAAGCAAGATTCTTAGTAAAACAAGGAAATCTTACTCAGAAAGATTCTTGAACTTAGATTTCAAACTAAGAATAAGATTCTTTATGAATACGGCCCCAGCTGAGCATGGGCTGTTCACACAGCCCTCTTGTTTAAATATTCTGTTTTTGACAATTGGAATGGAGCAGGATGAAAACTCATGAATTCAATATAATGTAAGCCTCCCTGATGTTAATCAGTTAGTTCTGCTACTTTCAATGTTTGTTTCCAGAAGGGCAATAGCCTGATGAAAATTTAAGAAAACTAATTCAATGATACATCTACATGTAGGACTACTTGTCAATATAATTGAGTTAGGAAGGAAAAATCAGCGATGCAGCCAGCAACAGTTGCTACGACCAACACAACATAAGATTGTGGTGAACAGAATGACTGAGCTTGGGTATGTACAATTCAGATATTATAGTGGGGTCCGACCCACTAACTCGGTCCCAAAACTATCAATTAGCCTGACTAATCGGGTGGCAATTTGATCAAATATACATTGTAATTCGATATCATTGTATTTGTTGTGGGTAAGTAAAGGTACAGCTTACTTATTGTGACAAAATATTCCATTTTATTTAAACCTTTGAAAGTACCATATATAGGTAGTAGGAGCCTACCTAATTAAATGTTACCATGTTGAGCAGTACAATTACATAGAGCCTAAGCATAGAGGCCTACAGTCCAGTTGTCTAGAAATTACTTTCAATTACTGAATTACTCTGTTGGTCCCTTGTTAATGCCCCAACGCCCTTGGTTTTACTCTGAGCTTAGCCTTTGCCTTTTTGCTGTGTCCATCAGACATTTTTTTATTTTCTCTCCCCACTGTGATTGCCAATTTGTCTTGTACATGTACTTTCCTTTGCATCCAATACTCAATTGTCATATCCTCACAGAATGTACAGAATCAGAATCAGAATATATGTTTATTTGACATAAGGAATACACTGTGAAACAGAACAAATATAAAACATATAGTGCAAATAACTGTGGTTAACAAAATAAAACGTAAATACAACAAAATTGAGTCAGGATGACCCCAGCTAAGGATTAAGAAACCCGCTATCGCTGGGGCCACCTAGGGAGATAAAAAGAATTTAAATTACAGCATTTGTCACGAGGTTAACATAATTACTAACATTACTAGCCACAGAATTTACCTATTACATACGTAGCAATTTGTTCTGGTACATTCATTATTGTAATTATTGATATAATAACACTTTGCGTAATGTGAGAAACCATAATAGGAATGTGTGTGAATTTTGTCCTTAATACATGGGGGGGTGTTTGAAATAAGAGAGGAATATAATACCTGATAGAAGTTTTTACTGTTGTTTTTCTTGGTACTGGAATTCTGGGATTTTTACTAAGGCGGGTAAAATGTGAATGAGTAGCAGAGGGCAGTTCAAACATATCAAGAAAAAAGCTAGGTACTTTCTTTTTTGAATATTTGTTGTAAAATTTAAGTGCTTTTAAACGTAGAAGGTCCTGAAGTTTCAAAAGTTTGTGTTGCTTAAAAAGGGGATCAATATGTGCATTGTATCCAGCATTGGATACAAGACGAACAGCCTTCTTCTGTAATTTAAAAATGCGATCATGAGTCTGACCCCAAACAAGAATGCCGAAATTTAAATGTGACAGGAACAGAGAATTGTACATAATTAATAAAGTTTTTGTTGGGACATATTTGCAGATCCTTCTGTAAATTCCAATTACTTGTGCGAGTTTATTGCCAATTTTTTGCAGATGTGCATTCCAGTTCAAGTTTTCTTGTATGCATAAGCCCAGGAAATCAAACTGTTTAGTTTTTGAAATTTGAGTACCATCTATTTTCAAGTCTAGTGTAAAGTTTATCCTTTTTTGTGGGAAATGGAATAACATGTATTTTGTTTTGCTTATGTTTGATGAGAGTTTGTTCGCTGACAACCAGCCATAGACTTTATTTAGTTCATCATTTATAGATTCAGAAATGTCACCCAATACAGAGTCAAAAATACATATGGAATTTATCAAAGTTGTGTCATCGGCATATAAAATGGAATCAAATTTAGATGTGGCTGTGTGCATATCATTTGTATAAATTATAAACAGCAGAGGTCCGAGTATAGATACTTGTGGGACCCCTGTTGTGATGGGTAAAACATCAGAACGAGTTTCATCAAAGAGCACATATTGTTTTCTATTTTTAAGATAATCTTCGAACCAATTTAAAGCAGTACCTGTAATCCCATAATGTTTTAGTTTCCGCAAAAGAATCTGGTGATCTGAGGTATCGAATGCCTTTGACAGGTCTAGATATATGGCTAAAGGTAATTTGCCATTATCCAGGAAATTCATGATGCGATCTATAAATTCTAAGGCTGCCATTACTGTAGAATGCAGTTTCTTGAATCCGTGTTGACTTTTGTAAAAAAGAGAATTTATGGTGAAATAGTCATTCAATTGTTTGTACACTACTTTTTCCAAAATTTTAGACATGGCCGGTAATAAAGATATTGGGCGATAATTTTCAAAAAGAGTTTCATCATCTTTTTTGTATAGTGGTACAACTTTAGCAATTTAAAGGCTATGAGGAAAAATGCCTGTAGATAAAGATTGATTTGTTTTTTTTTTGCAAGGGGTTCGGAAATAGAAGTGATTAGACCTGTCAACAATTTCATTGATAAGTTGTCATGTCCCGTACTGGACTTTGGTTTAAATCTATTGATGATACTTGAAATGTTGGTAGAGTCCACTAACGAAAAAGAAAAGGTGCTGTCCACCGATGTAGTGAGGTATGAGCTGAAAGAGAGTCTCTTTGTTGAGGTGATGTTAGCTGCCAGCTTGGGTCCAATATCTGTGAAAAATTTATTAAATCTGTTTGCTATTTCTTCTTTATTTGTTATCTTATTGTTTTCAACGAGAAAAAATGAGGTTACGACTCTTTTATTTTTGTTTGTATGCAGAATGGACTTAATGGTATCCCGTGTCTTTTTTGTATTGTGTTTAAACCTTTCAAATTCTGCATGGTAATGGTCCCGTTTTAATTCATTTATATTTTTGGTTAATATTTTATTAAATGTTTTAAGATTTTGCTTTAGTATATAGTACTGAGGATCATCCAAAGAGGTACATTTCAGTGTTCTGTAAAGAGTGTCACGAAATTTTAGAGATCTCAGGATACCATTAGTAATCCAAGAAGAATTTTTATGTTTATATTTTTGGAACTTGACAGTTTTCGCCGGAAGATGCTTTTTTTTTGCAAGTTCAAGAACTTGTTCCACTCTGTTGTAATTTACATTAGGGTTGCACTGTAGGTTGGGATTTAATTAACTCATAATATCAGTATTTCTTATTTCATTATAAAAACATTGTAAAGAGTAGGGATCTTTATTTTCACTTTTTATGTACCGAGGGGGGCCTTTGATTTTAGGTTTCAAGTTAATACAAGTAAACACAGGAAAATGGTCTGACATATCTGACAATATTATTCCAGATGAGCACTTCTTTTTGGAACTAGAAAGTTTACAATATATTTGATCTATCAGAGTTGCTGTTCTCTCTGTTAGCCTGGTACGCAAGGTGATTTTGGGATAGAAACCATTGCATAACATGACATCGAGATATTCAGTGTATTTTTGTCTTGTGTTCATTTTCAACAGATCTAGACCTACAATCACTTTTTCAGAAGACTCCCTTGAAAGAGCTTCAATAATTGGGCTCAGATCATTTATAAACAAATCAATATCATTATTACGGTCTCTGGGAGGCCTGTAAATATTACATAGAGTTAATCTTTTATCATTTTCATGTAAAGATATATCAATAAACTGACCTTCCCAAATATGGTTTGGTATGTAAAGGTTTCTATGTACAAACGTTAAATTCTTATGTAAATGTATTAGTAAACCACCGTGGGTGCTACAGGTAGCTGCCAAAGGTAACATAACATAATTCTCTAGAGAATAGAGTGATATAGTAGACACATCATCTATCCAGGTTTCTTGAAGACAAATAGCATCAAATTTGAAATCATTTTGAGCCAAATAATTAATTAAAATATGTAATTTGTCAAATTTTGCGCTCTGAATGTTCAAATCTAGTACAGAAAAAGTTTGCTTCAGTGGTATTAGATAGTTAGCCAGATGCTCCGTGTCCACATATGGGGAGTTCGAGGCTATAGAGATAGCATTATCCAAGGTATCTGCGTTATTTAATAAATCATTTAAACAGTTCCTTGATGCCCCACCAAAATTTTTCAACACATCTTTGTCTATAATATTAGATTCCATACTCACAACAGAGAGTTTGTTGCATGCAGAGCATCCACATGTACATACAGATTGTACAAAATAGTCTTATGCGTATAAATTATATATATATGATAACAGATGAGACAAGTAACAATATGGTAAATTCTCAATGAATCCGATTACATGTATGATAAATGTGCATACAATATAAAAGCCAAAGCAGCACCAAGGTGCACGAGTTTTCTTGTTACATATGTAACAGGTAGGGGCACAAATCACACAAAGATCAGCAAGATTTGGTTTGCCACCATCACGTGTATGCAGCGTATACAATGTAGACCATGTTTGTAAATAATGTTTCTTGTGTTGTAAGGAGTAAATGAATACAAATTGCACAAATTGTTCAGCAACTAAAAATTGAATTGTAGCGACATGTGTAAGCAATAAACATTTTACCTCTATATACAATGAAGAACAATACAATAATGTCTGTCACAGGTAAGTAGTAGACTGACCATGAGACTGGAATAATTGGAATTATTTTGATGTATGCAAGCGTGTGGCATAATATCATGAAAGTACCATAATATATATTTTTTTACAATCATACATGAATAAAACACTTGCCATGCTTTGAAGATTTTTTTTTTTTTTACAAAGCCTTGAAAACTGCAGAAATCAAGCAAAGGCCACACGACGATGATTGGCATCTCGCGTCACCCAGATTGGCCAATCAAAATGAAGCATAACAAGCAGCATGCTTGACAGGGAAACCATGTTTTGTGATCTAATCCCAAATAGCAAACAAACAATGCAATTAAGCTGTTTGGAAGTAAACAACATGAGTGACAGTTATCATGTTTGTTCAAACATACTCTGAACTCTTAATATGCAAAAATCCATGAGTGTTAGAGTAAAATTGCTCGAGTTATTGTTCTCAGACCCCGTTCAAAGATGACGAGTGAACCTTTGATTGCCATTCCTGAACAAAGATAGAAGGCCGTCTACTCGAACTCATTAATTTCATTTTGCAAACACTTAACGGCCGATTTCCCTCAAATAAACGGGGTAGGAAAGGTAATTGTGCGGAGTTTATAAGTGTCCTTTTATTTTTCTCTGCACCTACTAGTTGGTTTTTAATCTTATATGGAATGTTAATGCTCAATGCATTCAGCTGATTAATTGATGCACCCGTGTTTGAATGCCTGCACTTACGCAAATAAAATACATACAGCCAAATAAAAGAACACTTGTGAATTTTGATATATTGCCAATAAAATGGCACACTTGTCACAAGTTTGTTGTATACATTAAAAAGGTCATTTGCCAGGAGCCCTGGGGTCTGAGATAAAAGACATGCTCTTCTTCATGGTTTGTTTATTCAACATTATTACAATCAGTATTGTCCCAATTTTTTTCCGACATAGTTCAGAGGTAGGTGAATCCAAAAATGTATACTTTTACCATGTGCATGTGAACAGCTTAAAAGTTACAGGGCCGTAAAGTTGTCCATGCTGATTTGCACCACATTTGTATCTCGCTAGCTTTAACCTGCAACTTTGAATATATCTGTGCATGGAGTTCCAAAAGAAACACAGTGTGACAAAAAGAAAAACAAAATTAAATTCTTTATGAGGCCTAATTACTCCAGCTACTTCCAATATTTCTTTATATGAATGTGGAGAGGAGTTTGATCAGATAAAGACCAATTTCAATTGTTTAAATTTCAAATTAAAACAGTGAAAGGTTTAAATGTCAAGCAAGCAATTTGAACCACATGCTAACATATAACCAAAACATGTTAATGTAAGCATTCTGATTGGCAGGGGAAATATTGTATCAGTTCTTGTAAAGATCTAAAATTTTACATAAAAAGCAGTTTTTACCTCTAGAAAGATGAGATTCTGAGCTTAAAAAAACTTGTTTGATCCTAAATTTGTCAACACAATTAAGGAAGTTTGCAAAAAATGTGAAGTTTTAATGAAAATTAGTCTAAGATTTGAAACTCACAGGAAAAAAGGATCAAACAGATGTAGAATCTTCAAATTGCTAGCTTTATATAATGACATGTCGTGATGCAGTGCATGTGATGCGAAACTCTGTGGAAAATGGCATGTGTTTTGGTGCCGCAGCGGAAAAAGTTGTCCCTGTGGCCCCCACAAGGTGTATTTTACCTTTTTTTTTAAGGTGGGGTAGTTTGAGAACGGAAACCTTAAACATGTTAAATGATATTTAAATGAGTTATGTTGTTTGAAAGCAGATGTTACATTCTTTCTTACATGTTAACATGACAAGTTTTATACAATGTTTATTGTAAATAAAATACTCCTGATTAACACATGTGATAGCAAATTTTGCAATAGTTTTAACATGATGTGACATAGAGAAATCATCAGCCTGCTGTGCCCTACTAGGGGTGGTGATATGGTATAGTCAGGGAACTATAGGCCTACTGATTCCTCATGATTCATGAAGCGCATGCCTTTCTGCTTCGAGTAGCCATAATGTTGGGCTTTGTGCAGGAGTAGTTCCCAGAAGCTAGGACTAAGAGCAGAGGGTAAGGGGAGGGTAAAGACTAAAGTGAGCAAGTGATGAGCACTGGGACATATAACGAGGACCAGGGCCCACCACAATGAAAATGTGGCAGAGACCTACCCAAGGTACATCCCCACCAAGTTTGAAGTGAATATAGCTGACTGCTTTGGAAAAGTGCAAAATGTGAATTGTGGATGGACCGGGGATGACTGACAATCCTATAAGCTCAGCTGACTGATAAGCCGGTTAAGCTGAAAGCTTCTGCACTAGAATGCAGTGAGTAGAAAAGTCTGTTGCTTAGTAAGATGGAACACATACTGATCAAGATGTGTCACAGTCTAGCTCATCAGCAGCTTCATAGTTGATAATTGCACATATGTTGTATTTTGTCTCAGTTTACCCATGAAGCCACCCTATTATAGCTTCATAGTTTACCATATTCATGGTATTGCACAAGAAAAAAAAAGAAGAACAACAGACAGATGTGCACTGTACACAACATAAATTCACCCCAAAAGTGAGATATGAGCATGCAGCTTATATGCCTGAAGCAGCATATCAAGATTTTGGATGGATGTGGTCCCTGTTGACCATTAGCCATTTTCCAAGGTCATGGGTCAACCTAGAAAATCCTTGTAAATGTTCTATCTTGCGAACCAAGGAGCTCTGCATCCTTCAACAGATTCAGACTTTGATAGCTGGAGTCTCCTGTGGAACCCATGGAAAAGTTCACTCTCTGGTAACCCTGATCCAAGTTTCATTATTTAAGCTCAGGGGTCAACATAAACAAATTCAAAATTTGTGTGACGTTACATACATGTACTGAAGGTATATGACACTGGCTGAGGGAGTCTTACAGTCGTTGTGACCATTCTATTTTGTATTGTTTCTACATTAACAAAAAAAAAGAAAGACAGAGTCACCAGATTAAGTAACTGGCAATAAAAAATCTGGAGCAGGAAAGCGACAGTCTTAACCAGCATTTGGCTGGTGCTAATATTAGTGCAGTGCACGATGTAAAATTTTTGTATTCTTTGTACAATATGTGTAAGGTAAGGGATGCAGTGCAGGTCCATATGCATTTTGCTGGACCTGCGAGATGAATCAAACGACACTCGTGGCGCAGCCGAGCGTGTCCTTTGATTCACCGAGCAGTATCAGCAAAACGCCCATGGACCTGCACCAAGTTCCTTATCTATCTTAGTGAACATTTCTGTTGTTTGATCTAAATTAACATCCAACTTATAATCGTATTTGCATTGTGCATACAAACATTTTGATGGAAATTTATAAAGGTGCCACATAGAACTATTTTTGATTGCCAATTCACTCGCATGTGGCAATGCGTAATATCGTCTTGTTTACAAGCATCTCTGAATCGATCCACCAGCAATGTGTAATGCATTCAACATGTTGAACACAAGCAGAACCATCAGTTCTACCTGTCAGCCATGTTAGACTAGTGTCTAGGAGATCGCACAACAGGAAGGCAGGTCAGGAAAAACTGCAGCGGCTCGAATCCCCTTCTTGCCTTCGTAAATTTCAAATTTTTGGATAAAAGTGTAAGGAACGTTGCAAAATTTCAGGCCATTGTTTCTGGTCTTCAAAAGTAGTACTTCCAAAAGAGCAAGTCATCAGTTTGTACAGGAGGTCCTTCCTCGAAGTTAAGGTATGGTCTTAAACAATAGAAAAGTTCAGTAAATATCTATATATTTTTTTTTTTTTTGTTTTGCAGGAAAATTACCTGGTGGCATTGCTACAAAAGAGCAAAGCATGCAGGCCCAAGATCCCTACGATGGCGTGGAACTTGCTTGTGAGGGGAGAGACTTGCAAACTCCTGTGTGCAATAGTCAGATTGTTATCACTCCAAAAGAACAAAAGAGCTTGAATTTTGAAGCTGTTCCTATGCACATAAAAGAAGAGCCAGCCAGTTTGGATATGACTGTAGAGGATGTTAAATGTGAGTATGAGAAAGAGGAGAATAAAGCTTACGTGAATGACCAGCCACATATGCAGACAGGAGCTAGCACAGAAATGCCTACAGATCTGACAGACCTGCAAAGTGTGATAAAGTTTGATAATGCTGGGCCAACTGAAACATCAGTTATTGACCACGTGAAAGATGAGGAATCATGTGCTGCCCAGATACAAAAATGCTTGGACACAACTGCAGGAATGATTGACCTACAACATGTGAAAAATGAGGATACCAAGACTGATGAAATCATGAGTATTGAACTGGATCATGAGAAAGAAGATGAAAATTGTCAAACACATGTTTACACAAACTTAAATGCATCTGTTGGTGCCATAACAGTGGACTTGCCAAATCAGATAAACCAGGACACAGAGCCTGATGTCAGTGGTGGGATAGGGGGAACTCAAATAAAGATTGAGAATCCTGATACTGATCCAGTTACAAGCTTTCATGATGATACCTTGACCCACAATGTCTGTGTCACAAGTTCAAGGGTTGATGATACTGGTGATTCCCTCTCAGAGTCTACTAAATCACAGTCCTGGTCTCCAAGCGAATACACTGCTGAAAACTCATCTACGCAGACTCAGATTCATGATGGTAGGTACATGTACATGTACATGTACATGTACATGCATGCACACATAATTATATATGTTTACCCACACACTCATACATGTGTATACACATGTATGCACATAAGGGCTCTTCCAGTTAAAGGGCCATCTGTAAAGCTGTTTTGCACTATAAATTTTAGGAAATCAAGGACTGGTTATTTTGTTTTTTGTTTTTTTTTTGTTTTTGTTTTTTTGTTTTTTGCAGAATGGGGAAGATTAGGTACCAGTCTACAATAGTGTAGTGAGGGCCAGGCAGTGTTGAGCCCTCGCGCTCAACGTCCTGACTTTTGGCGTAAAGGCAAAACGCTGGCTCGGGGTGCGAGAGGTCCCGGGTTCGATACCCGGCTGGACCACAACATTGGTGTCAGGGTGAACACGAACGCACGCCAACAGGCCGCGGTGGCTGAGGGTGGTTCGTCATTGGGCTCGGTCGGCTGGGAGTCGGAGGGACAACGGCTGGTGGGGTTGTGCTCATCGTGGCTGGGAGCCAGGGAGGCAGCCTGTGGGGTCAGTTCGGTGCTATCACTGGGCATTCCTTGGTCCTTGGGAGAAAAGGGGAAGGAGTGTAGTGAGGGCCAGGCAGTGTTGAGCCCTCGCGCTCAACGTCCGGACTTTTGGCGTAATGGCAAAACGCTGGCTCGGGGTGCGAGAGGTCCCGGGTTCGATACCCGGCTGGACCACAACAATACGGCCAAATGTTGAGTAGGGCAAGAAAATTTGAATTAAAACTACTTCTCTGTAGGACAAAAGATCCAAAAAATTTCACTTGTCCTCCCTAATAATATCACTATTGCTAATGAAGTGTATGTATGTACCTCAGTTCTGGTTTTAAAAAGAATGTTTTAATAGAAATCATTATGTCATGCAGTGACTTCATGTGCCTGTTATGCCAACAAAATTTTAGATTTAACAGATTATGAATTTTGCTGATAAAAATCCCTTGTCCATGGGACAAGCCAAATTTGAAAGTCACTTGTCCTGAAAAGGATTTCACTTGTCCCAGACCGTAGGATCATAGGAATTTCCGCACCCTGTTGAGTTTGAAAAGTGTCAATTTTTGAGAATTTTGGAGCTGAAGAAATCATGGTATTTTGGCCAAACACCCACATGATTTTAAGTTAACAGAATGTAAATGAGCTGTCAGTAAGACTTGGGTGTGCTAGGCATGAGAAGTGATCAAGCTGCTCATCGGTTGGGGAGTACAAATTAAAGGGCCAGTGGGCTAGGGAGAGAACAATGGGCACTCCTAATCTGTCATTTTTGTGACTGAAACCAGCTATTAGGAAACCACATCTTTGTGATCGTCTCCTGGAAAAACTTCAAAGATTCCTTTTTAAACATAGATTTAAAAGACATATTTTCATGACAACACATCCAAAGTATAGTATTATAAGAGTACTTCTCGAAAGACAAACTGTGTCATTCAGAGGCAGTGCATACATTTTCCACAATGGCCAGTTTACCGCTCCGCGAGAGTCAATTAGACCTGAATTGCATTTTCTCACAATTCTAATTTTGGTCCTACTTCTCAGAGGTTTTCATCAGATTGCTCATTAATGGTTTAATTGATTTTGATGAAAGAAAAAGATCTTGAAAATATACATTCTTGCCTAGGAGTAGTATGTGGTGTGTGTTGATATTTTTTGTGTTTTTATTTTCAATGTTGAATTACACAAAGTGGAAAATTGAAATGGCGCCTGATTATAAAGTAAAAAAATTGTTCCTTTTGCTTTTAAAGAAAAAACGAGAATTGTTTCTAGACATTACATCAAAGTTTTATAATACCAAATTTGAAGATTTTTATGTTAAATGTTATGGTTTGTAGGCCCAGAAACCTCTGAAGTGGACCCCTTTATAAAATGTCACATATCACCTCAAATAACAAGTAAATGATGATTTTTTTTCTTCACATACTAAAAATATCTAGATTAATATCTAAAAGAAAATGTATGGTTTTGAGGGGTTAACGGAATATTTTAGAAAGGAGAGTTGAAAATATACATTTGTGAGATACTGCAATGCTATATATGCTGAGCTTTACAGACGGCCCCCTAAATACATGTGGTTAGGATAGAGTGCTCACCTACACCTGTGTATGGTGCTACTACCACATGCAGAAAATTTGATTTCACACCATTTTTGCAATTGGAACCAAATATGTCCACATCCACAACCAACATTAATATCGAAAAATGAAGGGGCAAATCCCCAAGATTGACTTGATGGGAAGAGTCCTAAATGTATGTGATTGGCAGGAAAGTGTAGATGCTTTACTTCATCTTTGTTCATGATACATAGCATTAACATACATAGAAATGCTTAACATTCTGTTGAAAAATTCAGAAGTTGAGGTGAAACACTTGTAAATTTAATGCTATTTCCTTGAATGTTCATATCAAAATTCTATTCTCAGCATGTGGGCATGGTGTATAATTCCCTGTATACAAGTACACTTGTTTACAAGGAGAATGGCCACAGTCCCATGTGACTTTCCATGCAGAACAGAACATGAAAGTTTATAGGAACCCAGGGCATTGTTCTATACAGCACACCCAGCTACATGTCAGCTAGTATTGATAGGTACATGTATGTGGTAAGATAAAATGTTCACTTGTCCCATAGTTGTATGTAGCCTTGAGGCTGTAATACTGCACATGTTGAAGAAGCTAGAAAGTGTGCTTGACCATTTAAATCTACACAAAACAAAGCAAACTTATGTGTGGTGATGGTTGTACATGTATACAGGTCACCTGATTTTTTTCTATCAGCGGAAAAACATATTTTTTTGCAGTATTAACAATGAAATGTGCAAGCCTGAAGTACAGCATAAAATGTGCAGAAAAATTGTGACTGGCCAAAGGTCAAGATACATGTATGCACAAATTACTGTCTATCTGTCATTTTAGCAGACCAGTTAGGTATTGTACAGCCTTTTTTCACAATAAATGTAAAACATAACTGAATTATATCAAAGAAATATGCAGAACTGAGAAGCTTTGATACCATTTTACAATTAGTAGACCATATGTTTGGACAGTAAGTGCCCAAGGTGTGTTGTACATGTACACTTGCGTTTTTTTTGTTTTTGTTTTTTGCTTTTTTTTGTACTGGGAGCTCTTTTTCAATGTTTAGCCTATGTTGTAAACTCCTGGAACTGTGAATGCAGGAAAAAACAGAAATTTCCTTTTCAATCCTTTCTCATTTGGTTAGGGATTGAAAAGGAAATTTTGCCATTCAACCCAAAATAAGTTCCTGATTTTGGCACCACCCGTCGAACAAATAATTTTTTTTATGGTATATATCTCCAGAAGTGTATATATGCAATTTCAACTCAGTTGGCCAAGTCACTGAGGAGAGAGAGAGAGAGAGAGAGAGAGAGAGGAGAGAGAGAGAGAGAGAGAGAGAGAGAGAGAGAGAGGAGAGAGAGAGAGAGAGAGAGAGAGAGAGAGAGAGAGAGAGAGAGAGAGAGAGAGAGAGAGAGAGAGAGAGAGAGAGAGAGGAGAGAGAGAGAGAGAGAGAGAGAGAGAGAGAGAGAGAGAGAGAGAGTATTTTGCCCAGAAATTAAAAAAATCTTACAAAGCCAAAAATCGCTGCAAAACGTGACCATTTCATCAAACTTTTGTAGACATCAATTCAAGTTACAGCTCCACAAAGTTTTAAATGATAATGGTTAACAGGTTTCGATAGGAAGTAAAAAAAATGTGAATTACCATTTCAATCCTCAATAACTTACCTTACTGACCATAAGAAAGGATGCATTAGCAGGAAACTTGGGTGACCAAATTAAAAATAATAATAATAATAATAATAATAATAATAATAATAATAATAATAATAATAATAATAATAATAATAATAATAATAATAATAATAATAATAAAATCAGGGATTCATATAGTGATGGCACCCTGTTGAACATTTGTGTTTGACCCCACCTTAAGGTGCATTAATTTCTATCCAGTTTCAGCATAATTTGAGTGATGAGAGAAAATAAAAATAGCAAAAACAGATTTTGAAACATTGTGGAAAAAAAAAAAAAACAGCACCAGAATTGCTAGGACCATGAAACATTTACAGATAACCCGCACTGGAAATCTCCATTCTTTCCTAGGAATTCTATGATTTTTCTCGGCGATTTTTCTGGAAAACTTCTTTGGAATTCTATGGAATATTGGCTTAGGAATTCTGTGAAATTCTTTTGAAAATGTGGTGGAAGATATTGGAGATACTTCCACAGTAATTTCTCGGATAAATTTGGAGAATTTCCACAGTTTTTGAAGATGTGCAGAACACTTCCTCTGTCACTTCAGAGATCCGTGTGGAATCTAGCATCTCTTTGCATACATTTTCCAGAGTTCCATGGAATTCCCAAGCTGATAAAGTGGAAGCTATGATGGCTTCTGGGTGGCTTATCACCCTTGTAGTGTCTTTGTCAAGTTTGAAGGACAGTCACAGTGACCTGGGCCTTATTTGAAGGTCACCAGACTGTTCATGAGTGTGTGACTGTGAATTTATGGTACCCTGTAACTTCATGAAACAGAAAAGGTATATGGTCAGCTGACTTTCATAAGAATACTTTTAGTGATGATAGGCCCTAATCATTTTATAAATCATCAGAGCATTAGGCCTGTGGGCCTTTTATTTCTAGTTTATCAAAATTTATTTTAAATGTAACATTATTATTTAGGTCTTTCCATGCTTAAGGCATTTTTTGCGCATCCATGCATGGGGCTTTTGCATTTTCTTACTTACTATCTTAGGTACCTACAAGGCACATGCAGTACAGGAACCACTGAACTGAGACCAGACATGTTGATACCAGGATGAAAGCTCTGTAGTCTTGTTGCAATCCACACTTAATTTCATCTACATATATATGCCTACAGGATTATAAACCCAACAGTATGGTATGGGATGGGTTTAGCAATGGGAGTTCTCAGTCTATCATGTCTCTATCATGTCTATAGCTAGTGTAACACTTGAGTCTCTTCAGGGTTTCAGCGATTTTGATTAAAAGAGGAATCAGATAACATCCCCTGGCCAATTAGATCTGGCAAGAGGTGTCATGTGATCACGTTTGACTACAGTGGTCCCGCTCTTATTAGGCCCCTCTCACCAGAGGCCACCCCTCTTGAAAGGCCAGCATTCTACAGGTGCAGAAATTATGGTTCCATTATATTCTCTCCCTCAAAAGAAGCCATCCCTGTAATAAGGCCACTTTTTGGTTGCAAAAATTGGGGTGGCCTCATATTGAGGGGGACCACAATGTAGTACCACCCCTCTTGGCCTTTGAGCCTGCTTGATTTTCATCCCATTTGATGACATGAAGGTAATAAGTATAGTCCTTAATTGTGAAATCATATTTTGTAAATTATGTTTGTTGGTTTCAGGCACTGGTGACTTAGAAAATGGAGAGCTGAAGGGTTGGTCTACAGTCCTCTTTCATAACACCCATAGTGAAAACATCCAGTTGTCTTTTGATCGAAGGCAAGCAAGACGTGCTCAGAGCTACTGCAAAGGAATATGCTTCAGCCACCGGCCAATTGCCATCAATGAACGGGTGTATCTTAGGTTTGCAGAAGTGTCAAAAAGGTGGAGCGGTGTTTTAAGACTTGGATTCACAGCCCATGATCCAGCCACCCTCAATGCAGCGCTGTTGCCCAAATATGCATGCCCAGACTTGACTAGTATTCCAGGCTATTGGGCCCAGGAATTAGAGGAACAGTATTCGGAACAAGGCACAGTGGTATTTTTGTATGTGACCCAAGAAGGTGATACTATGTATGGCATAAATGGGGAAGAAAAGGGAGTTTTCTTCAGTGGAGTTCAGACTGATGTAATGCTATGGGCTCTTGTAGATGTATATGGAAATACAATGGCCATGGACTTTATAGGTAAGTGCAAACACTGGTGGCCAGTTTGCCTCAGTTTTTTTAATTATGTAATGATTTGTATGATTATAGATCTATAATATTGTATCTATAGATCTATATTTTGCAAAATTAACAAAGAAAATATAGGAAGTTGGGACCCTTTGAATTTTGCTGAGGGGGTCATTGATGATTTGAAAGGGTAGTATACCCCTATTTGGAGGTTAACAGAAACCCAGCACACTTTACGACCGTAGGTAAGTGTTACCACTGTTTAGTATACAGTACTGTTGATTAATAACTGCTCCTTTTCTCTACAAAATGCGCACATTTGAGAGCAAATTTCACGCAAGGTGCCATCATACAAATCCATTTTATTGCGCATTTTATGTGTAAAAATGCTCGCAATTTGTGGGCTTTTTGGAATCAAGTTGTGTGCAAAGTCTAGTGTTAAAATTAATCTAACTGTCCAAAATGCCAAACATTTTGCATGCATACAATAAAAAAAAAAAAAAACAATCTCAGTGGAACTGTACAAGATGTGCGCACCTGCCTCCGTGGACCAATAGGAGCACGGAGACTCCCAGGCCATCCCTTCCTTCTTGGAACTTCCATCCAGGCCTCGTCAACCTGCCGTTGGTGAAAGCATGGATGCTGGGCACAATAAAAGCGGCAAATCTGGCTCTTTTGATGCTGAACATTATTTAAAGTGTAAGAACTCAGATATTTTGGTGGGATTTGTACTCAAATAGTGGTTCTGAAGCTTTCTGTTACAATTGCAAGACATACCCAAGGATATTTACTGTGCTGATGGATTTGGTACGACTGAACTTCAAGGGAACGTCATGACCCGTGACCTTGTGCCGGGCCTCCATTTGCACATCCACTGGAAGCATTTTTTTCCAAACATGTTAGTTCTGTCTTCAATAAAACTAACCGATAATTGCAAATAACTTACATGTATTTTCATAGGATTAGGGCTCAGATAATTCTTCTCAAGGTTTCTGTTACGATTGCAAGACATAGGTCTATGGAAGGATATTCGCTGTATAGCCGCATTAAGTACTGATGAAGGTAACGTCTTGAACCCGGCCTCCATAAGCACAGCCACCAGAAGCGTTGTTTTTTCCAAACATATTAGTTTTCCCTTCAATAAAACTAACTGCTAATTGTAAATAACTGGTTTTCTATAAATTATAGTACAACTTTGCTTCCTTTAGGCATGGACATATTCCATGCTTTAGATGAATAATTCTCTGTCTGGCATGCTGAGTTGCCCACAATAATTTTTCAATGATACAGGATGTTCCTTGTGGAAGATCGAAAGTTACATCATCAGGAAAAAGGCCTTTAGCTCCGCTGACTTGTCAGTAGCTGAACTTATCTAATGGTCCTTCATCAGTCGTCATCTCTTGTCAACATTCGACTTCTTCTCCAAAACAGTCAGTGAGACTTACTTCAAACTTGGTGGCAATGTACCTTGGGTGGGTATCTATCCAGTTTGTTCAAATGGTCAAGCTCTAGTGATTTTGGATTTTTTAACGATTTTTTTTTTTTGTTTTTTGGGTAAATCTTAAGAAATCTTCTCTGAAACTGCTCACCCGATTTCTTTGATATATCACACAGGAACTCTCCTAGGGACTCCTAGTTCTGAATCTGTTCACCAGGTGGTGCTGTGATTTGTTTCTAATTTTTTAAGTTTTTTTGTGTGTTATTGCCATTTTTGACTTCTTCTCCAGAGCCGTCACTCAGATTAAGCTGAAACTTGGTGGATATGTTCCTTGTAAAGAGCCAAGTTGTTCCCTAGGAGGCAATCCTGCTGATTCTTGATTTTTAATGATTGTTCAATTTGGGTGATTATTGTGTTTATGCTATTTTTGACTTTTTCTCTAGAATCGTCACTCAGATTAACTTGAAACTTGCTGGATATGTTCCCTGTGGAAGGGTCCAGCAAAGATGTTCACTAGACAGCACTTTTATGAATTCCTGATTTTAAACAATTTTTTTCCAATTTGGGTATTTATTGGGAAATGCACCTTTTCCATTGCTTCCAATGCAAGTCAATGGGTATTCTAATAGTACAGAAAAACATGATCCATATTCATTAATTCCAAACCCAACAATGACAGCAAAGAGATTTCAGACTTGCCAAAGCATCAACATTTCTCTTCCAATACCAATGTGAAGAAACAAATTTCACTCCTGACTTGAGACAGGCAGTCACCCATAAAAGGCAACTGGTGGTTTTAAACCAGTCCTCTCAACCTTTGAAATATTCATCATTAACTGCAGACACTAGTTCTTTTCCAAAATCTATAGGCCTAACCACCCAAAACACAAATTTCATTACTTCTGCCAAAAATAAAAAGAGACCAGTTAGGCCTATCACCTTTCAGTTCTCCTGACTTGTCAGTCAGCTAAGTTTACAACAAAAGAGTAACGTAGGCCTACATCGTTTTTGTGAAATTTATGAATCTGGAACATTATAATGCATTCTAATGGTAATTAACATTTTGGACTTTTCTGAAGAAACCTCTCTGTCAGATTCACTTCAAACTTGCTGGCAATGTACCTTGGGTGGTTCTCTACCAAGTTTATTTCAATGGTCACGCTCCAGTGATTTTTGTATTTTTTTTTCAAAAATCTTTTTAAAAGTTTTAATAGGAAAGTTTAACAAGGGAATTTCTTGTGATGGTTATAACTTAAATAATTTTGGCCAGATTTGTGACAAACTTAGTAGGGATCTACCTTTTATAAGCGTCTACATATTTCGTGCAAATAGTCATGCTCCAGTGATGTTTGGACCTTGACCTCATTCCCAAAGTCACAGGACAACTGGCACGTAATTTACTGTTCACTTGAGAACTTGAGATCTGTTTTGAGTTAGGACCCTGATGTTGCACAAATTAATGTTTCTCTATCAAGGTCATGCTTAGGCAGTACATGAGTGACCTTGACCTTGTTTCTGGGGTTACAGTGCAACATCAGGGTTCTAAATTAGCGGGTGTCTTGGTGCCCCAAGCAACTTTCATTCGTGTCGGGCAACTTTATGTCCTTAGCTGGTTTCCCATGGGGCAACTTTCTATCTTCTGCAGAACATATCATTTCCAACAATAGTGGGAACATTAAATCAGGGAGTCACGCCAGCTATTCGCCAGTGGCAAAAAAATTCAAACAAGTTCGCCAATTTGGCGAAGATAAAAATTCTGCATGATTGATTTTCCTCTAAAATCTCCCTGCAGAAAAAGGAACTTTCATCATCAAAGTAGTGGAAAGAAAACTTTATTTTACTTCAAATAGACTTGAGCAGTAGGAAACCTATTTTGAACACATTTATAAATTGTTGATTCTTTCCTAAGTTCAGCCATAAACATCTCTTTCTTCTCCCCTACCAATCTCACAAAGGCAAATCAACCTGACCAAATATATACATACTTGTTTTGAGTCCGTATAGTAAATTCAGACTTCCAATTTTGGTCCCCGTGATAGCTAGTTTGTTGTCAGAGTGCTGTATTTATCCATTGAGGTCCAAAGGCAGGGTTTTAATGAAACATTTCTGTCCTAGAGGGGCAAAATTAGGTGAAATATATGAGTAAAAATTTAACATGTGCTCGGCAGCCATGTTGAATGTACCACTGTGTAAGTGCCATCTGGTGGCCAAAAAGGGAAATGCTTGCAGAAGCTTGTCTGCTTCAAGCTGTTTCATATAGGCCTACATATACTTAGTTCAGAAGCATTTTTCTTAAATTAGAACTTTGATAATGAAAATCTATTCTTATTCATGCTGATTGAAAGAAAGCTTGTCTGCTTCAAGCTGTCTCATATAGGCCTACATATATTTAGTTCAGAAGCATTTTTCTTAAATTAGAACTTTGATAATGAAAATCTATTCTTATTCATGCTGATTGAAAGAAACACTGAATTTTATGCTGCTGAGATTTTCAATGCTAATGCACATCACATTACATAATTAGTATATTTGTTGAAGCTATCTTTCTGCCAGTGTAAATATTGCATTGTTTGTTGGGTTTTTTTTTTTTGTTTATTTTTTTTATTTGTTTGGGGTTTTTTTTGTTCCACAGTTTGGGTCCATTTACTTTCAATCTGAGTTAAATGTATGCTTGTACGTATTTTCAAAACTAAAATTCCTTCTCAATTTATTGTATTTTCTTCCAAATTGAGATAATCAAGATTACCTTCAAATCACATATATTCAGTTTCAATATTTTCCTCTGAATTTAACCACTGTATACAAGCAGCCATTTGAAAATCAGTCATTAATTGTATTTAGCAATTGATGGAAATAAAATATTATTATCATTGTAAAAAAAATATACAATAAGCTCTTATGTAAAAGTATAAGACCTTAAAAAACAGTAAAAGGCACCATTACACATAAAATGATACTGAGTTCTGGCAGGAATCTTGGACACTGACCTTGTGTCCAAGTTTCACAATTAAAAACTTGCCAAAAATTTGTTAATGATTTTTTTCAATTCGGGTCAATAATGCACCTTTCCTATTCATTAGGCCAAAGAAAATAAATAGTGTGTTTGAGGTTACATGCCAAAAATATATAGGGTAGGTAGGTAGGCTTTTTTTTTTTTTTAAATTTTTGCTCTGAAAACAGAAGAAAAGTGACTTAAAATGGATAAATTGTGCATTTCATGAAGAAATCTGCCTAGATTTATTTATTTTTTGTTTGAAAATCAATTAAAAGTTTTAGGGTGGGGGGGTTTGGACAAGGGTCGGTAGGGAAACCTCAAACACAGACTTTTTTTTTTTTTGCCTTACTTTGTAAGTCAATGGCCATTCTAATCTTAATTCACATTTCTAACTTCTTCTTGGAAACTGTCAGTCAGATTGACTTCAAACGTAATAACCTCGGGTAAGTTTCTTGCAGATTTGTCCTAATGGTCACTCTCCATTGATTTTTGGATTTAAAAAAAAAAAATGTTGCTTTTTTGGGCAAGTCTTCATAAATCTTTTCTCTGAAACTGCTCATCTGATTCCTTTGATATCACACAGAAACAGTCCAATGGACCCCTAGTTCTGAATTTGCTTACCAGATGGCGCTGCAATTCTTTCTAATTTTCAGCTCAGCTGACTTGTCAGTCAGCTGAGCTTTTGTGCATGTTGTGAGTGTCCGTCGTCCCTCCGTCATCCACAATTCACATTTTTGACATCTTCAAAACCTTCAGCCAGATTTACTTCAAGCTAAATGGGGGTGTGTCTTGGGAAGGCCCCAGTGATTTTGGATTTTTTATGATTATCTCTTTACCATCAATTGAGAGATTAAGAGAATCAGCGGCATTGATTTTCCTTTTGGTATGAAATAACACATAACTGGTTTTTGAAATATTCAAAGTTTACTTGTTTGATTTGAACCACTTGGCTACATGAGACAGTTCACAGTTCATATCGTTGAATAAATTATGTAAATTCTTATTTCTCAAAAATGAACTTGTATCATCAGCAAATAGAATTGAAAAAAGTTTAGTCGATACATGGGCTAAATCATTGATGTATAGGAAAAATAAAAGTGGGCCCAACACTGATCCATGGGGAACACCACAAGTAATACTTTTCTCACCTGATTTTACAGCATCATATTTAACAAATTGCGATCTGGCGGTTATGTAACATCAGAGCCACTCAAGAGCAATACCTCTAATTCCATAATGATTGAGTTTTTCTAATAATATTTTATGATGTACGGTGTCAAACGCTTTTGTTAAGTCCATGAAAACACCAAGTATATAGTCACCTTCATCCAAAGCACTGGATATATAATCTGTTAGAGTCAACAAAGCAGCAGCTGTAGAATAATTTTCTCTGAATCCAAATTGGTATTTATAGAGGATATTATGTTTGTTTAAAAACGGGATTACACGTGCATACATAACTTTTTCAAAAATTTTAGAAAACATTGTTAATACAGATATTGGTCTATAATTTCTAAAGACTGACATGAATTGGCTTCACATTTTCGACTTTTTCTCCAAAACCATCATCCAGATTAACTTCAAACTTGGTGGTAATGTACCTTGGGTTGGTCTCAACTAAGTTTGTTCAGATGGTCACGCTTCATAGTTTTAAAATTTTTTTTATGAATTTTCAGCTCAGCTGACTGACTGGTCAGGTTGAACTTTAAGGAGGCTGAGTCGTCCATCTAGTTGGAATACCCTTGGGAACTGATCCAGCTCATTTCCCCTCAGCCCATAAGGCCTAAGGGGTATATTGTCACCTATGCGTCTCTCCGTGCTTTGTTAACACCATTTCTCCAAAAATACTCACTTTACAGAGACCAAATTTTTATCACAGGGGGTCATTGAGGTGCTTCAGGGCGTATTAAAAAGTAGGTCACTAGGTCTCATTTTTAGGTCACAATATTACATTGCAGAAAAAGGTGGCGTTAACACAAAAAAATGGTACAGCTTTATAAATTATTTATGACAGCTGGTACTAAAAATGCCCCAGATGCCTATTGAAAACTAGGTCACTGGGTCACATATTTAGGTCACAGTGCTGCATTGAAGAAAAATGGCCTTACCATATCTTCCAATTTTAAATTACTCATTGTGTCTGCACCAGTTATTTATGACAGTTGGTCCTAAGGATGCCTCAGACACCTAGTGCATTGAAGAAAAATGGCCTTGTCATGATCAGGGACAGACGTAGGCCTTCAAAATTAGTAGCCAAATCGGAAAATAAAGGAATAATCAATGCAGAATTCAGCTTAGCTCTTATATAATTCACATTAAATAAATTAGCCATTTGCAAAGTTGTTTAGCCAAACAAATGACATATTAACATTTGGCTAATGGCACGAGCAGTCCCTACATGATATCTGCTCATTGCATAAATTTGCCCCAATGCTTTGACATAAGGTCAAACAGAAGTAACCTTGACCTACCGGAGGGGAATTGTCATCACCTACGTGTCTGTCCACCTGTCTGTCCATCCAGCAGGGCCGAGGGGTTTGCGATCACTGATCGGCTTCTAGTATATAATTATATTGCCAATTTACATCTACATTATTACAAATCCAAATGAATGAAAGAATTGGCAAAAACAAACTGCACTGCTGCAAGAAGATTCTATTCACATGCTAGAAGATTCATTGATGATCTTTTTACTCTTAACAACAAGAATGAGATCAAGAAACATGGGAAGGAAATTTACCCAAAAGAACTCATTTTATAGTAAGAACTAGTGACAATTAGGCAACTTTCCTTGATCTTGAAATAGGGATTGACAACAAACAGTATGTGACAAAGATTTTTGACACAAAAACAATTCAAATTTGACATAGTTTCATATCCTGATATCACTGGAAACATTCCAAACAACTTAGCCTATAGTGTGGTCATTGGACAGGTTTTATGCATCAGCAGAAACACATCACAAAGAAGTGAATTTGTAAGGAGAATGAGAATATTATTATTAATGAAAGAACTATGCCACAAAACCTATGACACCAAAAGACTATTATAAAACTCTGTTGAAGTGTTTCCATAAACATATAACAATACTGACAAAATACAACACTCATTCCAAGACACTAATAGAATATATATTAGATCTATAGATTTAGGTAGGGCTAACATAGAAGTGGTGGTAGGGTGATAGTTGGTATACCATAAGTGAACCTAAACCCACCTAGGGGTTTTCTCTAGTCTATCTGCAGTCAGAAACTATCATTCATTGTTTGCTCCTATATCATCACTTAGATGTAGAGGTGACTATAGTCAATTACCTTAAATACTTGCTTCAGTTATTGTTAGTACATGAGTGCAACTTACTGGAGACGTCCGTCCATCGTATATCAGCTCACAATTACATTTTGACTTCTCTGAAACTGTCAGCCATATTCACTTCAAACTTGGCGGAGATGTGCTTTGGGTGGATTTCTACCAAGTTTGTCCGTTTTTGGGGCAAATCTTAAAAAATCTTCTCAAAAACCACTCACCCAATTGCTTATCACACAGGAACACTCCTAGGGAGTCCTAGTTCGTAATTTATTCACCAGGTGATGCTGCAATTTTTTTTGTAGTTTTTTATGATTTCTTGTGTATGGTTTTGCTATTGTCAACTTCTTCTCCAGAACCCTCACTCAGATTAAGCTGAAGCTTGGTGGATATGTATAGTACATCACATCACTAATTACACTGATATACACCATTTGCATCTAAAGTTTGTGTAGATCACACATAGAACATGCCAAAATTCAGTAGCTTTCTTAACCTTCAATTTGACTTAATCCATAGTATATATATAATGGGGAGTCCCTGCCCCTGGAAATGTCCATTTCACAATTGCTTCATCGACGAGAAGTTGAAAATAATTTAGCGTCCGTTCATACTTTCCCAGGAGGGCTGTTGTCGTCCATTCTCACATAATCACACCAGTGGTTTGATGTGAAGATCCTTAAGCTGATTTATTCCTATTATACTAACTCAATGCCTTCATGAAAGAACATTAAGGTCATTGTGATGAGCTTGTTACTTCTCTCAGTTTTGATCTTCAAACTTGACCATTTAGGCTGTATTTCGTTTGTTTTGAAAGATGCAAGGTAAAAAGTTGGATTTGAGCACATTTTTATTCCAAAATCATTTATGTTATTGCAACAAATAACATCCTCCAAATTGATCAATTATATACCTGCATACCAATTAAAGGTCACTAATTCTATCTTCTGGTCAAAATTTACAAAGAAAAATCAGTGAATTTTCAGTGAATACATCAAATGCATAATAGCCCACTGTTCATCATATATGTAAATTTATTTTGTTCTGGTGTGCTAACATACAAAGATAGCCACTTTAGAAATTCTGTAATTACAAAGTCAGGTGACAAAGTGAAATTTAGAGGCATAAATTGTAACTTGTATGTCACATTTAAAAAATTCACCTCTGAGCACCAATTTGCCACTTAGGGGACCTCTTCTTTTTACAAGACATATGATTGCATTATTGTTTACATATAATGTACCATCATGTACAAGTATGTATGTGGAAAAAAAGAATCTCCTGACTGCTTCTGTTCTTGCAATATCAAGAATTTACAATGTTATGCCACACTGGATTTTCAGTGCCATTTTTGACATTTTCCACTTGCCTCCCAAAACACTAATAAACATGATTTTTCACATAGATATAGTTTCATTTCATTTCTTTTTCACTTGCATCGTGTGAATGCTTTCTGCTTGTGGCAACCATTTTTTTTTTACCCAAAAACTCTGGCAAGTGAAGCTTGATTGATCCCCATTGTATCCCCTACCCCCAAAAATGAAGCTTCTTAGATGGAAAAAACATGTCTTTGCGCTGTTGTCATAAAACAAACATTTTCAAAAATAAGTACTTGTTATTCCTATTTCACTAACTCAATGCCTTCATGAAACAACATTAAGGTCATTGTGATGAGCTTGTTACTTCTCTTAGTTTTGATCTTCAGACTTGACCATTTAGGCCATATTTCGTTTGTTTTGAAAGATGCAAAGTGAAAAGTTGGATTTGAGCACATTTTTATTCGGAAATCAATTATTTGTAATTGCAACATCTTCCAAGCTGATCAATAATTATTGTACCTGCATACCAATAATATTAAAGGTCACTAATTCAATCTTCTGGTTGAAATTTATAAAGAAAAATCATGTATTTCACTGAATACATCAAACCCCATCATAATAGCCCACAGTACATCACAGATGTAAATTTATTATGTCTCCCCATGCAACGGGGAAACATATTTCTTCTTCTTCTTCTTCTTCTTCTTCTTCTTCTTCTTCCTCTTCCTCTTCCTCATCCTCTTCCTCTTCCTCTTCTTCTTCTTCTTCTTCTTCTTCTTCTTCTTCTTCTTCTTCTTCTTCGTCGTCGTCTTCCTCAACACATTGTAGTGTGCGTTGCGGACGCCATAACTCAAGAAAGATTTGACTTGCGAAGTTGAAATTTTTTGTTAAGATTTTCCTTTATAAAACCTTGCTTAAGAGTGCAGATGGGTGACCTTGACCTATTTTCAAGGTCACATGGGTATGTCATGTAAAATTGATTCGAACGCAATAACTCCGCAAGTATTTGACTTAGAAGTTTGAAATTTTGCATGATAATGAACCATAATATAAACTAGGTTGGGATTATAGATGGGTGACCTTGACCTATTTTCAAGGTCACATGGCCACTTTAAAAAAACATTGCAGATGCACTTGAGAAAGATTTGACTTACAGAGGTTGACATTTTGTGTGATTATGTTTCTATGTAACACTTTTGTAAGACTTTGCTTGTGACTGCAGCTTGTATGACCTTGACCTATTTTTCAAGGTTACATGGGCATGTCATGTAAAATTGATGCGGACACAATAACTCTGCAAGGATTTGACTTAGGAGGTTGAAATTTTGCATGTTTATGTACCATAATTTGAACTAGGTTGGGATTGGAGATGGGTGACCTTGAGCTATTTTCAAGGTCACATGGCCAATTTTAAAAATCATTGCAGATGCACCGGGAAACATTAGACTTGAAGAGGTTGATATTTTGTGTGATTATGTTCCTATGCAAGACTTTTGTTAGACCTTGCCTGTAACTGCAGATGCATGACCTTGACCTTTTTCAAGGTCACATGGGCATTTTATCTAAAATCAATGTGGACGAGATAATTCAAGAAAGACTTGACGTGGGAAGTTGAAATTTTATGTGAAGATATATTTGACATATTTTTCAAGGTCACATGGGCATGTCATGTAAAATTGACACGGATACAACAACTCAGCAAGGATTTGACTTCATGAGGTTGAAATTTTGCGTGTTTATGTACTATAGTACCAACTAGGTTGGGATTGTAGATGGGTAACCTTGACCAATTTTCATGGTCACATGGCCACTTTAAAAATCATTGCAGATGCACTCGAAAAAGGTTTGTCTTAAAGAGGTTGACATTTTTTGTGAATATGTTTCTATGTAAGACTTTTGTAAGACCTAGCTTGTGACTGCAGATGTATGACCTTGACCTATTTTTCAAGGTCACGTGGGCATTTCATCAAAAATCAAGGTTTTGAAATATCAATAAAGAGTGTACCTTCACCATAGCTGTAGATCATTGGAATCGGTATGCCTATTTATAAAAATAAGAGTGACAATAGTAAGGGTGCACGGGGAGACATTTGATTCTAGTTTTGTTCTGGTGTGCTAACATACAAAGATAGCCATGTTAGAATTTCTGTAATTACAAAGTCAGGTGACAAGGTGAAATTTGGAGGCATAAGTTATAACTTGAAGGTCACATTTAAAAAGTCACCTAGAGCTGAGCCAGTTTGCCATTTGGGTGTCACTCCTAAATTAAATTTCTCATAGACAGCCATTATAACACATCCTAGCGTATCTTAGAATGAAAGATTTAACTTGAAGGAAGACAATGCTCACCTATTAAGTTCAAGTCTGACGTACAAAATAAGAGGCATTTATATATATATATATATATATATATATATATATTTTGAACACCAAATTTTTTACTTTGCCCCACCTGAACAAAGTCATCTTGGATTTTCACCTGTCCGCATCCAATAGCACTTTCAATTTTCCAACCCCTGGAAAAAAAATATGCCCAGAAATTAACCATTCAAATCACTCTATTCTGTGATGGCAAAATATGTACTAACAATATATGTAATGGCATTCAGCCTATCACAAATTCCACCACTCTGGTCAAGCCAAATCCTATCGTGCTTGTCATTAGACATTATACCTTTGTGCTGCCCTCTGTGGACAGTGTAGGGGTGCAACATCGCACAGCCATCTTGTTTATGGCTGTGCGATGTTCTTTATGATGGTAAGGAGCCAATTAGACTCAATAAACGATATAAAGATTTTTAGTCTCCACCATCTTTTGGGATATCCAAGCCCAAGAATCTTACACAGAACAGTAACATGAATGGGCATTTGTCGACTTATGTGCTTTGTGATGTTAACAGGTATGCAGCAGACCTAAATGGTATATCAGTAGATGTGACAAGTTAGCAGTGGCATGTCCTTGTGTTAAATTGATAATTACTCTTAACCCTTCCCCCTTAAACCGGCCAAAACCCTCTGGTGGTCAAATGTCCGTCTGCTTCAGCGTTTTCAACCAGTTCAACCGCAATGAAAAACAATTTGACTGAGAATTGAAGATGAGACCTGTCAAGACAACATGACTCAGGTCAAAAGCTTTCCTTGGCATGGGTTGGGCACTTAGGTTGGGCAGTTAGTGCCCAACCCATGCCGATGAAAGCTGTTGACTCAGTCTTAACTCAAGGGGGAAAGGGTTAAGTAATCAAGCAAAATCTTTATTGGAAATATAGCCAATTTAATCAAAGGAGTACAGACTGGGTTGTCAGTTGGGTATAATACTAGTGTCACTCATACAAATTTTGTACTTGGGCTTGGCAACAGTATTGCCCAACCACAAAAATTGCAAAAAATGTGATACCAACATTTTCTCCAATAAATGTAGTAATGCAGAAAAAAAAAGCTTTCTGGATTCTCCATGTTTCTTATGTGGGGAGTGAGGAGGTTGCAGAAAAGAGCACTCTGCGTATGTCTCATTATGAAAGGATAGTAATTTTTTATTGCTCCCAGGAGTCCTTATAAACTCCAAAGATGTGGCGGTCAATGCTGGTGAACGTA
The DNA here is from genome assembly GCA_964020975.1 of Hermodice carunculata. Taxonomy (NCBI): domain Eukaryota; kingdom Metazoa; phylum Annelida; class Polychaeta; order Eunicida; family Amphinomidae; genus Hermodice; species Hermodice carunculata. The sequence goes on from OZ026625.1 coordinate 61,614,553, forward strand.
AACTGTCTTTTGAAATATGTTGGTCTCTTATACAAGACTGTAACATCTGTAAACTTAATTATATACATGTATCTATTATGTTCAGCTAGTAACCCACTAGGCACATGGCATATTGTGTGACTGGGATTTGTTCTTGGTGTGTAGCTTGGGAGCTGGATGCATATGAAACCAGTTCACTGTAATATTTCTTTGTCATTTGTGCCATCTTTACATATATTATAACTTCAAACTGATTTCTGTTCATTTTAGGTGTAGATCCTGGTGGCCAGCTGTGTCGACGTCGTGCTAACAGCCTCCCACAAGGTGTAGATGGTACATGTATGGGATCTCCCATGAAGCAACACCATAAAGAAAATGATGACAATCTGGAACAAAGGAGAAGTTACATCAGTCGACAGCTACTGAGGCTTTTGACCCCACAAGTACAGTCTGACAATGGGGAGACACTGAATGAAAGAACTTCAAAAGATAGCGAACTCAGAACTCACTCTGGAGAGAAGCCATATCACTGTACCAAATGTGGTAAGAGGTTTCTCACCAGTTGCAGCCTGAAGAGGCACAGTAAGTTCATTCACACAGGGGAGATGTCCTACCAGTGCTCAATATGTGGTGAAAAGTTTGAAACCTGTAGAATACTGAATGAACACACCAAGAGAAGTCATACAGGTATGAAACTGCACCATTGTACAATATGTGACAAAAGATTTACAAAAAGATGGCATTTGCACCTACATACAAGAATCCACACAGGTGAAAAACCATACCATTGTACAGAATGTGACAAAAAATTTAGAATAAAAACTAGCCTACAAGAGCATATGAGAACTCACACAGGTGAGAAACCCTACCAATGCGAAATATGTGGCAAAAGAATGTCCGGAAGAGGTGCCCTGAGAGTGCATAAGAGAACTCATACAGGTGAAAAACCTTTTCAGTGTACAATATGTGACAGAAGATTTCGGACTTGCAGTACTCTTAGAACACACATGAATGTTCATAGAGATGATAAACAATACACTTGAACTGTATGTGGTAAACATGGTAAACCACTCGCAAAGATTTGTTCTATGAAAATGCATATGAGAACTCGCAGGAGAGAAGCCACACCAGAGTGTATAATGTGGTAAAAGATTTGCAAATAGTGGTTATATGATAATTCTCATGTAATGTCACAAAGGTGAGAAGCCATACAGGTGTACAACATTTGAGAAAACACTTGTGGACCAGAGTGGATTAAGGAGATGAGGCCCACGATTCCACTCTTGTGAAACACCATACTCTTGCACAATGTGTGGTACAAAATTTCCATACAGTGCTGAGCTGACGCAACATAGGAAAACTCACTCACCATACCACTGCACTGTATACATGTGGTAAAACATTTGCAAAGATGGGCCTCTAGTTTCTCTGTAGTGTTCCAATATGTTCCATGAGTATTCTCAGGCAACAATGTAGTGTTTGTGTGAGGCCAAGGAAAAAAAAAAGGATATGTTCACGATTAAAAGCCCTTACGTGGGTATGGGTATATGAATTCTTTTCAAAACTGCTATTATTCTCCAGGGAAAGTACATGTATCTATTTGCTATTTTGAATATTAAACATTCCAATATATGTGCATACACCTTTGTATTAGGGTAGCATTAAACTATGCTGAAATCTTCCATTACAGATCAGTATGTAATTTCAGAGCTGCATCAACATTAATAAAATGACAATAGTATCACTTAGTGAGTGTATTTGTTTGAGACTCAGTAAAGGTACTTATGCATTATTGCTTAATTTGAAGAGTATCCTTTGTGTCATTTGGGAGAAAAATAATAAAAATTACAAAACCAAAGGAATCTTTGAAGAAATGAAAAAATGTAGCCTGGAGAGGTGGACCTTTTTAATTGTAAGCATAAAATGTACTACAATATTTGGACCATAAGTTGCATATATGTTGAAGACACACTAACTTTCTTCCCTTATACATTGTAGCTACTTTGTGTGCATATAATCAGGCAAATTAAGTGTAAAATGTAGCAAAATGTGGAGTATTTTGAACCATGTTTATTTGTAACACCTTTTTAATACAGATACATGTAAATTTATTGGTGCAAACATTTTCTTTTTTTGTGTGTTTCTGCATAAAAACCTAGCGTGAAAGCACTATACTACATTGACTACTATGATAAAGGTTCTGTGCAGATCTGATGCATAGAAATTTAATTTAATAAATGTTTGCTTACACATTTTGGGTACCTCACTTTAAGATAAGGCTTTATTCAACATCTGATGCGGGGTTGGTGGAGGTGGGAAAGGTGTGTGTGGGGGGGGGGGGGGGGAGTCACACTATAGAAGAAGATTGTGTGGATCTTGGAAAATCTGTCCATATTATAGGTTAACCCAGCTTACTGAAATGTCCACAAGAACAGGTTTTGCTGTATGTTAACATGTTTATCATCATCATCATCATCATCATCATCATCATCATCATCATCATCATCATCATATAGTTGTTTACAGTATGGTTTACATGGACTTTGATTTTCTTTCCACATCTACAATATGGTCCAAATATTGTAGTACATTTTATACTGACAATTAAAAAGGGATGTGGATTATCTGCAAATAGCCTCCAGTACTCACTGTCATGGATGTTTTCCTATAACAGATGCTCCCTGGACCTACTTAGTAGCTTCTGCGGCATAGTGCTGCATTTGGCAGCATACTGGGGCATGTGGGGTCAATCTGCAGGCTCAACGCAGATTGCCACACTTTGCCACACTTTCTTGTCAAGCCTGGTAGCAGGCCAAAGTAATCAACAGCGGTTGGCGGTAATCTGCAGCGCACTGCCGCGGGACTGCAGTTTGCCACCAAAATGTGCCAAATGCCGCAGAACAGTGTTACTAGTTAAAGGTACTGTACCTTTATATGCATATTCTTGCTAAGTTTGAAGAGCATCTTTTGTTTCCTTTGGGAGAAAAATATTAAAACTTACAAAAACACAAATATCTTTTAAAAAATGGAAAATGTGCAGCATGGTGGACAAATTATGGTGCATGGTAACCAAGTAGTGTCTCTGTATACTTTGGAAGCAATTGTTAGTGTAGTTTTAGACAGCATTTGATTTTGCTCAAAACAAACAAAAGGATTTAGGCCTTTAAAAATCCAAACAAGGGAACTTAACCATTTCAACAAACTAGTCTCTAGACTGATGTGCATCTACACGTACATCTACATCTACTTTGGTTTTTTATTTTGAGTGGTTGGGCATATACATGTTGGAAACACTTTAGTCTGTATTAATGAAGACTGTTTCAAAGGTTGAGAGGACTGGTTTAAAACCACCAGTTGCCTTTTGTGGGTGACTGCCTGTCTCAAGTCAGGATTCAAATTTGTTTCTTCTCATTGGTATTGGAAGATGGATGTTAATGCTTTGGTAACTCTGGAATCTCTTTGCTGTCATTGTTTTTTTTTGATATTTATGAATATGGGTCAGATACTCCAGGTTCACCCTCTTTACGAGCCCCCCATTCCCACCCCTACCCCACATATATTAGCATGAATGCTGGACTGACTGAATGTTATGAGCGCCTGTGGTATAAATGTCCCAGCAAAAACTAGGCATTAAATTAAACTTGGTTATTTAAGATGTGCTCAGCCGTACTCTGGCAAAATGTTCAAAAATTTACATTATGTTCCAGCAGAATACCAGCATTGTGTTTAACAATCAAGTTATGTTCCAGTGGGATCCCAGTATTAACTTCAGTAATTATAGTATGTTCCAGCGGGATCCCAGCATTAACTAGGATCATGACTGTATGTGACCCAGCATGAACCCAACAGTACTCCAGCAAGATCCTGTCATTCAAAATGTTAACCCAGCGTGACCCCAGCACATTCCTATCATTTATCCAGCATTTCAATTTAGACTGTTTTTGGTCAAGTAAAAACCCTGCATAATTCTGGCATAATCCAGACAGATCCCAGCATGATCCCGGCATGTCCAGCACAATTCCAGCAGGAACCCAGTGTTTCTATATTTGTAAGGGAGGTCAAGCAACAGTTTAAGAGGTCCACCCACGTATAATGTAATATGCAGGTGATTGCACAGGTTGAAAATGAAAAAGCTGAAAATCACAGGTTTATGTCACAGTTCGAGTTTGAAAAAAATGTTCATAATTATACCCATGTGTAAAATGCATGATATGTGTACTCTTTTTGGTTTTTTAATATTTCTTTTATTCTGCAACAAGGTATACAACAAGATAATTCATACAACCATCCCTAACTATAAATGATAAATCCATGAGACAGTGGAAAACAATGTTCTTAACAGCAATTAACAAATAACACAAATTGTCGAAGTCCAAGTATGCCATTACAAATCATGTAATTAAGACCTCATCTTGAGGTATATGCAGTGTTTTCTGAAAATACACTCCAAATAGCCATGCTTAACCCCATCTCAACCATTTCATACAGGTGTGCAAATTTTCTTTAGCTCTCACCATGGCTGATGAAATTAAGTTATATCATACATCAAAAACAGTCCTGCAAAAATCCGCACCCTTGTACTGTTACAAAATATTATGTAAATTTTCAGCTACTCTGACCCACAACAGTCAAACAGCCCCAATTCCCCACCACAGCTTGAAGCTCTGACCTCTACACGCACTCTGCCGCCGAATGTGCAGAGGTTGCGGTGAGGGACACCCCCCCCCCCCCGCATGGTACCACTCCCATGATTACTTCATCTTAAATCACAGAATACTCAAATGGTGCCATGAAAATATGTTCCCATTGCAAGGCAAAGTCCACAAAGCAGGTTAAAACAAAAAAGAAGTGTTAAAGCTATACAAACATTATTGTATCAAAGAAAATGCCATCTGTATGTGACACTTTTCCGAACAACAAGGACCATTATTGTCCAGTAGTCATAAAGTACAAAATTTGTAATATACCATCTTCATCCAAATAGCAGCACACACATTTACACAGAGTCGCATCCCCACACTCAGTCCAAATCAGACTATAATCAAGATCAAAATACTGCATATAATTTACTGGGGAAATAGTACTACCAAAAGAAAACCTTTATGGCACAAGTACTATTTCTATTACAAAATTATCTGTTTTACAACATGTATAATTTTGAGAGAAAACCACAAGATCGTGCTTCGGCCCATGTGATACAGTAGGACAAAAAGGACTCATCAGGCCTTGTAAGACCTCTGCAGACTGACAAATACCAGTCCAAATTCCAAGACAAGGTGCTCCAGAGCAAATACTGTAAAATAAATGAAAGCTAAAAAACAGATTATCTTTTATCTGCAATTTTATAACTCAATTGTTCACAATTTCTGCACAACTACAAAAGTGATCATTATTAAATTCAACAAGAATTAAAAGCTCCCCAACCAAGAATTCAGAGAGATACACAAAAAGAGTCTATCAGTCATCATTGAAATATCTGCGAACCAGGTATATAATCCTGATCAGAAATTAAACTTCTCCAATTGTTTATATGTTTTTACAGGTAGTCACTTTTTATAGCCACATTAAATTCTGTCCATTCTATTTCTTTAACTTTGTGCTTGAAACTATCCGAACTTGGCCTCTCTTTCCCATGACAAAGAATTATACTATTTTCCTATGAAAAAAATTAAATCACCAAAATTGCATCCCCGCAGTTTCAATTCCTAAAAAATTTTAGAATTTGGATAAGTAATGTTGCATCTCATTTTTCAATTATCCGCTTTAAAACTGCTTGCCAAAATTGCTGTGTAATTTCACACTAAAAAAAAATGTTAAAAAGCTTCTTTCTATTCACTAAATAAAGAGCAAGTATCACTTTTTTACCGCATTTAAGTAGTTTTGAATTTGTATTGTTACGAGGTGGCTTTACCGAGCATGTCTTGTGCCAACCTGGCCCTCAATAACAGAAAGAAAATACAAACGCTACGCTTTAACTGCCGTGAACAGAACACAAAGACAAAGCTTTTTGTTCAAATATATTGACTCCCATTTTACACAAAAAACACAGCACGGCTTAAACTGGTAGTTCGTCTATAATGTCTGTACACTTGTTTGATCGGCTTTTCACAAAGTGGTTGGCCGGGTCCGGTGTCCTGGCTTGTCCAATCGACCTCCGGCTGCAACTCAGAATCAAAGGGCAGTATCAGAAAAATAAAATAAAACCTAGAACGTTATCTTGTAATTTTGTAAAAACCCGTTTTAAATTGTCAGACCCAAACTGTGGTTTAGTTCTTTCCAATTTTCTGGTCTTATCAATCACCAAAAATAAGACGTATTAATTTACAGGATTTGCTGTGCAATCTCAAGACAAACACTTGACAAATATCACACAAAACGCCACATTGGAGAGCTAACAAAGCCCTGAAAAATATATTTACACTGGTTTCCTCATCAAAACTGGCTATTTCAAAGCCTACATCATTTAATTAGTGAACCCCACAAGATTCACAAATACAATATTGGAGCATACAAGTGCTCAAAAATGGCTTAACCACAAGCCTACATTATTTTAAATGGTGGATTACACAACATCCACAAAAAATACAACATATATTGGAGCATACACAAGCTCTCAACTAACCAATACTCACGTTGAACACCTTGCCGCAGCAGGAACACTACCAATATTTTAACGTGCACCCCGTTCGCTATATGCATGGGTCAGACATTTCGGATGTTTGACGGCAAACAGCAGTACACAGCCCTTTTTATTTGGGAGAGAAAGCCAAATCCTGTCCCCACTGTGATCGCCTTTCACTCACTGAACCCATCAGTAGATCTTTCTCAACCAATCAAAACCAAGCAAGATCTGCGATCACTCAACACTTCCTGGCATGCTGACACTTGGCATTTTAACTGTGTCAAGTTCAAAATGTGCTTGCACTGCAGCTTAATTCCGCAGCCACAATATACATTTTATACAAATTAACTCTTATGTTTTTAAACTTATCACCACATAACATACCTCCCCTCAGAAAAAATAATGAAAGTTCACATTTATGAACTTTCAGCAAGTCTAATGACTAGTCAATGATGATTCTCGTGTCATTGACCTACAGCGCCAAAACACAGTTTAACAATTTGAGGCAACCACCCACTAGGCTAACCCGTCATTCTAAAGAGGCGCATACTGAGTAACTGTGCGTGCAAAGTAAAAAAACAATAAGCCTCGTAAGAGGAGCTTCCACCTTTTCATCTTCAAGGCGACTCTGAAGCAAGAAAAGCACAGCTAATGAAGCTGTGTTAGTGTAAAGAATAGAGTGAAACTAACCTATCACTCTTTTACCTACGAAACCTATTTAGTTTTGGGTGGTACTCTCAATATTTTATGAATCATCACAATGTCAGCCGAGATAATTAGATATGATATTTTCTCTTCTTCTGATGTGACTTATTTCCAGGTTGTATTTCTGTAAAAATGAGCTCCACCTAGTGAGTCTTTGATTCTTGTTTTTGAATCTATGCAAGTATTTAATTGGGTTATGGTCTGAAAATACCAGCACAGGGAAACAACCTGCAGAAATGTAAATCTCAAAGTACGGACAAAATCAAAGCCAGTGCTTCTTTCTCTACAGTTGAGTACTTTCTTTGATGCTTGTTCAGCTTCTTTGAAAATTATGCTATGGGGTGATCAACCTGACCTTGACCCAACTGCGAGATCCTGAACCGACCCCAATATCATAAGCATCTACAAATAATCTGAACTGCTTACTGTAATCTGGTACAGCTAGCACTGGAGCCTGCATCAATAATTGCTTCAAAGCATCAAATGACTCCTGACATTGTTTGGTCCATTTGAACTGTACACCCTTGCGCAACATATCTGTCAAAGGAGCTGACACTTCTGCAAAGTTTTGGCAAAACTTCCTGTAGTAACCTGTAACTCCCAAAAATTGCATAATATACTTCTTGCGTGTAGGTACTGCAAACTGTTCAGTGGCCTTGACCTTTGCATCCTTGGGAACTATCTGTCCTTGACCAACAGTATAACCCAAATATGTCACTCTTGAATGACCAATGTCACTTTTGACCAAATTGACTGTCAACTTAGCTTCTCTCAATTATGATGGTCCCAATTGTCAGACACCAGCCCAACATCATCAATAAAAACAGCACAATACTCCAGTCCATCTATTGCTTTGTTCATAAGCCTCATAAAGACCAACGGTGCGTTTTTGAGGCCAAAGGCCATGACCTTGCACTGATGCAGGTTATCAGGTGTAACAAAAGCTGTATATTGTTTAGATTTTTCAGTCAAAGGAACTTGCCAATACCCTTTAAGGCGGTCCCACTAAGATATGAACTTGGCATTTGTAATTCTGTCAATACAGTCCTTAACTCTGGGTACAGGATAACCACTAAGATATGAACTTGGCATTTCTAATTCTGTCAATACAGTCCTTAACTATGGGTACAGGATAACAATCTGTGACTATGAGTGCATTTAACTTCCTGAAGTCAATTCACATTCTATATGTAGAATCAGGTTTTGGTACAAGAATAACAGGACTACTCCACGGCGAGTCACTGACTTCAATGAGATCATTGTCCAACATGTATTGGACTTCCTCTTTTAAAACTGCTGCTTTAATAGGATTCAACCTGTATGGATGCTGTTTTACTGGAACAGCCCCACCTTGCAAAACAATCTCCTGTTCCAAAACATCAGTCCTACCTGGCACATCCGAGAACAAATCTGAATATTCAGGTATTAAAGCTTTCATATCCTGTCTCTGGGTTTCTGTTAAATGACTCAACTTCTCATCTAACTTCTTCAAAACTTCAGAATTTTTCATAGGTTGAGGTGATGTTAGTTCTATATACTCTGAAACAGGATCTACATCCTTTTCATCTACAATCAGTGAACCATCTACCTGTACACAAAGCACTGTAGCTTCCCTGTCAAAGTATGGTTTGATCATATTTACATGACAAACCCGTTTGCTTCTCCTTCTGTCTGGTGTATTTATTACATAGTCCACAGAATTTAACCTACTGTGTATAGTGTAAGGCCCTGTAAACTTTGCTTGTAATGGATTACCAGGGATGGGTAGCAAAACTAACACTTTGTCACCAGGGGAAATTGACCTCTCTCTAGAGTTTTTGTCATACCATGACTTCATGTTCTGTTGTGCATGTGACAGGTTTTCTTTGGCCACCTTGCACATCTCCTGTAATCTGTTCTTAAATTGTGACTCATACTTCAACATATTTAAATTATTTCCATCATCAGGAGCTAAACAGCATTCTTTGAATAATTTCAAAGGACCCCTTACCTCGTGACCATATACCAACTCAAAAGGGCTAAATCCCAAAAATTTGTTTGGCACTTCCGTGACTGCATACAACAAGAAATGCAAACCTTTGTCCCAATCTTGAGCATTCTCCATATAATAAGTTCTCATCATCCTTTTCAACGTTTGATGATACCTCTCAAGTGCCCCCTGGGTCTGTGGATGGTAAGCTGACGAGGTTTTATGTTGAATACCCAACTCTTTCAACACATCATGAAATAATCCAGATGTAAAGTTAGAACCTAAGTCTGACCTCATGACCTTTGGTAGCTCTACTCTGGTGAAAAACTGGGTCAAAGCTGTCATAATCGACTTTGTGTTTATTTTCCTGAGAGGAATTGCCTCTGGATACCTTGTCACCGTATCCATGATGGTCAACAAATAACTATTTCCTGATTTTGTTTTAGGCAATGGTCCTACACAGTCAATAATTATAGTATCAAATGGATTTCCAAATGTTGGTATGGGAATCAATGGTGCGACCTTGACCTTTTGGTTTGGTTTCCCTACCACCTGACACGTGCGACACGTCTTACAGTACTGTACCACATCACTATGAATACCTGGCCAGAGCAAATACTTGAATATCCTATCCAGTGTTTTCCTAACACCTAAATGTCCAGCCATAGGTATATCATGTGCCAAATGCATTACTTCCTGTCTATATTCTTTAGGCAGCACTATTTGGTGAACTTCATTCCAAGTCTCATTGGCAGGAACTTCACTATCCCGCCATTTTCTCATCAACACGTCATTGTTTACATAATAGCACACTGGAACTTTCTTTGCCTCTTTCTGGGTCAAAGCATTATTCCAAGCAGTTTCAAGTGTAGTATCAGTTCTCTGATTGGTTACCAAGTCTTTCCTATTTAACCTAGTACCAGACTGACCACCACTGCCTTCATTACTGAATAACTCAGCTACAAATGTGTCTTCCAACACTGTATCAACCACATTGGACTCAATCCTATCATTAAGATTTTTGTCACTGTCAAGTTGCGAAATTTTCTCCACTTTCTTCTTTTGTGATCTGGTTGTCACACAAGCAGGAAAAATACCTGGATGCTCAACTTGCAACTTTTCCGTGCTTTCATCCAAACCTGGCTGTAACCTAAACCTAGGTGTGACCTTCACCTTGGGACCTGCTATGTCATTCCCCAGGATCATATCTACTCCTTCCATTGGTAGACGGGGTACCTTTCCCACTGTCCCTAAACCTGTCAGATATTCAGATTCCAGCCATATACTGTGTATTGGTACAAGCATGTCAGAACAATCAACCCCCTGAATATTGATCAAGGCCACCGGTTCTCCCCACTGGAACCTGGAGTTATCCACAACTAAACTTTGAGCACTCCCTGAGTCTCTAAGTATCATAACGGGACTTTTCTCCTGACCTTAACCTTTTGACACAAAGCCTTCAGACTTAAACTCTCCGTACATGTCTTTTACTGGCTCCTCTATGTGTGCTATTTCAGTAATGGGTGCTAAATCCATCTGACTGTCTTGTATTAAACCTACTGGCTTTTTGGCTCCTTGAGGTGTCAGTTCAGGGTGCAGTTTATAACACCTCTCTGTATCATGTGACCCTTCACAATAGGTACACTTAACCTTAGGCCTAAGCTCTGGGCACAAAAGCCAACACTTGTCCGTGGTATGCCACTTCCTACAATGACCACATGTAAGTCTCCTGTTGGCACCTTCCTGGCCACCAGCTTTGTGAATATTTTGTTCATTTTCAGTACTTGGGTTCCTAGGCTTACCTTGTCCTTGACCTTGACCTTGACCTGGGCCTTGGTTTGACCTAAACACACCTTGACCACTACCAGTTTTATACTCTTGTGCGTCAAAGAATACTCATCAGCCACTACTGCTGCATCCATAACCTTGTCATATTTATGCTCTCCAAGGTACGTTTTAATATCCTGAGCTACAATCTGTTGGAAGTCTTCAAGTAACAACAGCTCACGTAGCTTATCATAATCACCTTGCACATCAAGAAATGTAAGCCACCTATCAAGCAATGTAGTTTTCTCCCTTGCAATGTCTCCATGAGTAACATGTTGACTTTTCAGTAGTTGTCTGAACTTCAGCCTGTATGCTTCAGGGACCAACTCATACGCTTTCAAAATCTCCCGTTTCACAACTTCATAATCTTGAGCCTGGTCTGATGACAAAGCTGCATATGTGCTTAATGCTTTACCTCTCAACTTGCTCCACAGAAGAGTAGACCAATGCTTTTTGGGCCATTTCAAATTTCCAGCAGCTCTTTCAAATGCCAAAAAATATTTATCCACATCTCTCTCCAGGAAATCTGGTACTGATTTGACATGTGCAGTTATATTAAAATGGTCAGAATCTGTCCTGTGTGACCTACTGCCCGCACGTAATTCAAGTTCACACATGCGATAGTCATGATTCATTTTCGTTTCCTCAGATTGTAAAGCTAACTCCCATTCCTTTTCTTTCTCAGCTGGGAAAAATCTAAATCATACAAGCACTCATTTACTTTCTGTACTAATGCAGGTTTCAACAATGTAGATACGGGAATGACGTTTTCCAGCTCTAAATGTTCCACTAATTGTTCTATATCTGCCCACTTTAATTTAGAAACAGACGTTCTTGTCAGAGGCTGTTCGAAAAAATGGCAGCTGGATTGAAAAGAGACATCGTGAATTTGTTAATGTAATATTCAGACAAAGCATGCACTAAACTGAATCACTTGTACTTGGTGCTGGCCCTGTCCGACCTAGTTCTTGTTGTATAATATTACACTCTTTTGAACTGGTTTTGTTTCGCACTTCATCACTGGGGAGGGTAAAAGTGTGTGCTAAATGAAAGACCCTGTCTCAAGTCCTTTGTTCACAGCATTCTCAATTCATTATCCCGGACGAGCCCCCAATTTCATGTTACGAGGTGACTTTACGTAGCACGTTTTGTGCCAATCTGGCCCTCAATAACAGAAAGAAAATAGAAACGCTACGCTTTTACTGCCTTGAAAGCAAAAAACACAGCACGGCGGAAACTGGTAGTTCGTCTATAATGTCTGTACACTTGTTTGATAGGCTTTACACAAAGTGGTTGGTTGGCCGGGTCTGGTGTCCTGGCTTGTCCAATCGACCTCGGGCTGCAACTCAGAATCAAAGGGCAGTATCAGAAAAATAAAATAAAACCTAGAACGTTATCTCATAATTTTGTAAAAACCCGTTTTAAATTGTCAGACCCAAACTGTGGTTTAGTTCTTTCCAATTTTCTGGTCTTATCAATCACCAAAAATAAGACGTATTAATTTACAGGATTTGCTGTGCAATCTCAAGACAAACACTTGACAAATATCACACAAAACGCCACATTGGAGAGCTAACAAACCTCTGAAAAATATACTTACACTGGTTTCCTCGTCAAAACTGGCTATTTCAAAGCCTACATCATTTAATTAGTGAACCCCACAAGATTCACAAATACAATATTGGAGCATACAAGTGCTCAAAAATGGCTTAACCACAAGCCCACATTATTTTAAATGGTGGATTACACAAGATCCACAAAAAATACAACATATATTGGAGCATACACAAGCTCTCAACTAACCAATACTGCCGTCAAACGCCTTGCCGCAGCAGGAACACTACCAATATTTTAACGTGCTCCCCATTCGCTATATGGACGGGTCAGACATTTCGGATGTTTGACGGCAAACAGCAGTACACAGCCCTTTTTATTTGGGAGAGAAAGCCAAATCCTGTCCCCACTGTGATCGCCTTTCACTCACTGAACCCATCAGTAGATCTTTCTCAATCAATCAAAACCAAGCAAGATCTGCGATCACTCAACACTTCCTGGCATGCTGACACTTGGCATTTTAACTGTGTCAAGTTCAAAATGTGCTTGTACTGCAGCTTAATTCCACAGCCACAGTATACATTTTATACAACAAATTAACCCTTATGTTTTTAAACTTATCACCACATAACAGTATATATAATTCAATGAAGAAATCTGTACTGGAAAGCTCTTAATTTTGATAATATAGTGTATTTATATATTTGTGTAAAACATGTTTCCCAGTTATCTTCCTCCAGTGTGTTGTTCAAGTCTTCATTCGATTTATTAAGAGCTTTCCTTGGTGGTATGAAAACCTTGTCAATTAATACACAGTCAACAAAGTTGAATGCTTTCTAATCTTTCATCAGTTTGTCAACGAAGTACACGTGGTTCTATATTCTGAACCTGGGAAACTTGCAATTTCCTTTTCCAATTTCTTGGAATGGCTTCAGTTAGCCCCTGATAAGTTACAAAATTTATTCTTACATTGTGGGTATTGAGTATTGAATATTGAATTGTTGATATGGCATAAAATTCCCATTGGTGCCAGTTAAATTGATCATACTGTCAACGCCTTCTGCAACCCAATTGACATAAAAACTTTGCTGTTCTCAATTCTAATACAAGAGATGAACCATAAATATTGATGAGCTTTTTTTTTTTTTTTTTTTTTTTTTCTGAAAAATTTACCATACACCATGTATTAAGAATTTCTTTCCAGAAAGGACTGTTAACCTTTTAAAATATACTCAAATCTTTCAAATGGATATAACATTTCCATATATTTCTGAAACCTGAAAATTGTTGGATAATAAAATCTTTCCACTTTCCTACACCATCTTGAAGAAGTCTTTTAACTGAGTATAAGTGTGATTTTGTGATTTTATATGAATCATTTTAAAGTCTCCTTGTTCGTATGGACCTATAATAGTATCACGTTTTATCTTATCTTCAAATGCACCTTCCCACAAAACGTTATACATCAATACTTCAAACTTTAAAAAAAAAATCTTGCAAAATAGAAGGTGCAGTGGGTAAAACTGACATTCCATTAATCAGTTGAGACAGGCCAATTCTTTCAACAGTGATTTTACCACACACAGAAAAACTCCCAGGGGACGACATATTTAATTGATTTTTAATTTTATGCAGCAATGGGTCATAATTCAAATTTGCAAGGTGTATGGCATTTTTTCTGATCATTATTCTTAGAATTCTAACCTGTCCATCTGTCCATTTAAACTTTTTTGTTACAGGTAGTGTAAAGTTGGCATTCTTTAAAATGCCTATTGGCATTATTTCGGTTTTGTCATACTTAATCTTGAGATTTTTTTTAATCTTTCAGAAACTGTAGTCACATCAAGTAGGATATTTTCTCTATGTATTGATTTTGAAGAAATCCAGTTCGATCGCTATAAATAATTTTACCCAATTCTTTTCTCATTCTATACACCAAACATTTAGTGAAAATTTTATAATCTGTGTTAAGAAATTGCTCTCCAATTTTTCAAAGAAAGTGGATCCTTGTCTTTTTTAAGCAAAAGAGTAATTATACCTTGTCTCTGTGAAATTGACAGGGTTCCAATCATATGCATATTTTATGGCTTTCATAGGTAAATCTTTGATAACATTCCGAAATATCTTTAAAAAACTACCGTTAGACTATTGGTGCCTGGACTTTTATTATTTTCAAAAGCTTTATTATATGTATACTTCCTGGTCTAATATGGGTTCTTCACAAACTGCCTTGCGAGTTTCGGTCAATTTAGATACTTTGGTTTCATTCAGGATGATTTCCTCTAAAACACTGTTTCCAGTTACCTGTGCAGACTAAAACGTTTTATAAAATTTTATTTGTTCAATAAGAATTTGATTTATGTCTTTTGTCTCCACACTGTTTCTAGGTTTAAAAATATTTACTTTGTTTCTCCCCTTCCTCATACCATTGGACTTTACATCGTACAAGAGCTCCTTTTGCCTTCTATTCTATATCTGATTCTATGTTGTCCTTTAATATTTGAATTTCATCTTTGAATGTTTCTGGATTAGGGTCATTTTGTCGAAGTTCTTCTAATTGTTGCAATTTATCTTCAAATTCTTTAGTTCTATTTACTCTTCCCCTTTTTTTCTAGATGTGAATTTAATTGTTTCTCTTCTTATTTTGGCCTTTACTGTATCCCACAACAGGGTAGGACTTGCATCAGAGTTTATCTGACATGTTTTGCTTTATCAAGCTGATGTACTGTTAATCTGTCAGAACTGAATAATTTAGTCTCCAAAAGCCCTTTCTTCTCTCCATGAGATAAAGTCATTAAAAATAGTCATTTTTGAATCCGGTCTAATATCGGTACTTTTTATGTATGAAAGAGCCCAAACGAAATTAGAAAGAATTCTAACCTTCAAAAACAGTGTTTAAACCAGAAGAATGCCAAGTAAACCTAAATTGATCAGGGCTATTTTTCAGGCCCCTCGAACTACCTCCTCCCCCCCCCCCCATCAGTAACTTTTATTACTGAATAAAGTTGTAATCTGAATCCCTATATTCCTTTATGAACATGATACTTACAGGTCGAACTACTAAGTTCAAAGTATAAATGATTGATGCAGTTATGCTGCTTGTTTTCTTACTCACACATGTGCATGTGAAAAAACTACTACTGTTCTCAGCAAAAAGTTAATGTCCAGACATCCGCTTTTAAGTCATTATCCCTTTACTTCCCATTTCTGCTATAAGCGTTGATAACTGTCTTCACAATGCTGTACTACTAGCAATTACGGGAACAACATATGCATCTTTGCGTCAGTAGCAATTTACCTTAACATTTTCTTCTATGCAACTTTATCAAGCTATGGTATACAGGTGCTTGCAAATTGTACAAGCTGAAAATAACAGGTTTCAGCCACAGTTACAATTTAAAAAGAATATACATATATCCATATATAAAATGCATGATACGTGGACTAGCTGCAAGACTATCAAGGCGATGTGCAAGCTGACACTGGCTTCTTGACATATAGTCTATTAATTAGCACAAATGCACTTCAGGAGAGCAACTGGCCTCTGAGTTAAAGTCCCCATGCTCAAAATTTTAAAGTATATTGATCATGACTCAAAGATAATTAATTGCCAGTGATTATTTGTCAGCGAATGGGTTGTGAGGCATGTTGTCACAGTTATGCTTACATCAGCCAAAGGTTAAACCTGCACATGCAAAACTGTGTTCTGTATGGGCTGTGATTGACTTATAATTGACCTCTTTCACCACATCTTAGGATGCAGAAATGACCCGAAATTGGCTGGTGCCAGTAACTGACCAATTTTCAATGATTGGAAAACATATAAAAGTACATAGTTTTGCCTAATGGTATATTCTGGATATGAATCGCAACTTCCTGGGTGTCAAGTAATTGATTTTAAAGTCAAAGAAGCTGCATACCATTGCATGCAACTCCCAGCAATGTAATGGTTTTTGTGCAAAACATGGAATATCTATACAATAGTTTGTTGAGATGTCCTGAAGAAGCACGCATTCGTGGATAAAGTTTGATGGTAAAGGACTTCTAACATGTCTGCGTACTTATTAGATATTAATCCTTCATGTACATTTCAAAAGAAGTGCTCCAGTAAAGAAATGCAAATAACATTTGCGTGCAGGAGTGTGTTACTTGAAGGGTTAGTTTTCAACATGTGTGGCGTGGCACCATAAAGGTGAAATACAGTTAGTACTTTTGTTGAAAGGGTATGATTCTAGACTTTCATCATTTTCACTAGCATATGTGTGTAGTTATAGTGTAAGCAAGCGGAGGAATTCAACAACCACATCTTAATCATTTTTACTGCTATGCAATGTCCTTCATGATGTTAAAGATCCAATCAGACTCAATGGTAGTACATTAAGATTTGAATCTCCCCCATCATTTTTGATATCGAAGGTCACTCATTTTTCATGTGGAGAACAGTAACATGTACATTTGTTGACTTCTCTGCTTTGTGATATTAACAGGTATGCAGCAAACTACTTCACATGTCAGTGGATGTGACAAGTTGGAGGCTGGCATGTCATTTTATTGAATTAATGAATTAAGTAATTAGGCAAAATCTTTATCAGAAATATAGCCAATATTATCATAGGAGGAAAAAATTAGACTGGGTTGTCAGTTGGGTATAATACTGGTATCGCTAATACAATTTCTGTGCTTAGGCATGGCAAGTCTTGTCCAACCACCAAAAAAAAAAAAAAAAAAAAAAAAAAAAAAAAAAAAAAAAAAAAAAAAAAAATGTGACACCAGCCTTTCTCCAATAAATGTAATATTGCAAGAAAAAAGCTGTTTGTATTATCCTTATTTCTTATGCAGGTAGTGAGAAGGTTGCAGGAAAGAGCACTCCATGCATGTTCCATAAAGAAAGAATAGCAATTTTTTATGGATCCCAGGAGTCGTTCTAACTGAAGACTTGCCATTCAATGACTCTTTAATGTCAACTGTTCTTTAAATTATGTTGGTCTCATATAGAAGACTAACTTCTGTAAACTTGATTATATGGATACATTAACTACAGCTACATGTAGTAATCCACTAGATCCATGGCACAGTGTGGGACTGGGACTTGTTCCCGGTATCTTTGGAGCAGTGTATGAAACCAGTTCGCAATAACATTTTTGTCATTTATGCCATCTTGTTGATGCTTTGGTAACTCTGGAATTTCTTTGTTGGCATTGTTGGGTTTGAATAATGCCCAATACGTGGTGAAAAGTTGGAATCCAGTAGAAAACTGAGAAAAAACGTCAAGAGAACTCATACAGATGTGAAACTTCCATTGTACAGTAATGGACAAAAGATTTGCAAAAAGGTATCGTTTGCAATTACACACATGAATTCACACAGGTGAAAAACCATATCATTGTACAGAATGTGACAAAAGATTTGCACACAGTAATCATCTTAAATTACATGTAAGAGCTCACACAGGAGAAACACCATATCAGTACACAGTATGTGAGAAAAGATTTACTGGAAATTAAAGACTTAAAGCGCACATGAGAACTCACACAGGTCAGAAACCATACCAGTGCACAATATGTGACAAAATATTTGCCGAAAGTATTGACCTGAAAAGATACAGGAGATCCCGTACAAGTTAAAAAAAAATTAAAAAGGAAAAACAAAAACAAAAACAAAAAAAACCCCAAACTTTTACCTGTACAACATGAGACAAAAGGTTTGTGTATGGTTATAATCTTAGGACACGCATGAAACTTCACAAAGGTTACAAACAGTACCATTGTACTGTGCGTGGTAAACCATTTGCAAAGATTCTTGACAGGAAAATGCATATGAAAACTCAAACAGGTGAAAAGCTACGTTACAGTGTAAATGCAGTCTCACACAGAAAAGAAACCATTCAGGTGTACCACATGTGATAAAACATTTATGGACAAGAGTGGTTTAAGTAGACACCAAAGATCCCACTCTGGTGAGACAACTTACTCTTGTGCAATATGTGGTAAAACATTTTCTTACAGTGCTCAGCAACACAGGAAAACTCACGCACCACACCATTGCGCTGTATGTGGTAAAACATTTGCAGAAATGCATGCCACCAAAGTGCGTATGGGAATTCACACAGGAGAGAAGCCATACCAATGCACAACATGTGGTAAAAGACTTGCACACAGTGCAGTGGTCACATGAATATATATATATATATATATATATATATATATATATATATATATATATATGTATGTATATATATATATATATATATATATATATATATATATATATATATATATATATATATATATATAAATCTCACACTGGGGAGAACTGGGAACTCACACAGGAGAGTAGCCATACCACTGCACAGCATGTGGTAAAAGATTTGCACACAGAGGTCACACGAATATATATATATATATATGATATCACATTGGGGAGAACCCATACTGGATAGTAGTGGTCTGAGATGACACCAGAAATACCACTGTAATGAAACCCCACACTCTTGTGCAACATGTGATAAAACATTTCCAGATGGTGCTCAGCTGAAGCAACATAGGAAAATTTACACAGGGGAGAATCTGTATGGGTGTGTTGTATGTAGTAAAGGATTTTTATACAGTAGCAATGTGAAAAGACACATGATACTCATTTATACATGGTACCTGTGGAGTATGGACAGTGCCTTCGAGTGGACTGGTATATTTGGTGTTTTATTGTACTACATTGGAACCAAACTGGACCATCTTTGGGATTGGAATCAGACTATTTGGCACCTACCATAGGACTTGGTACTGTGGGACAGACCGCACCATTTGAGAATCTCTCACCAGGGATTACGATTTACCTGCAGACCTTTTTATTATGGGGGTATCTTATAACTAAGTGTATATTTTCATTTATTTACTTACTTTGTACTGCATTGACTGTTAATATATTGTTATGGTTAAAGTTTTGTTGTCATTCTTTGTTGAGTTTTGCTACCATGTAGAATGTTCAGAAGGTGGGCATCGTAACAAACATAATGATTTTTAGGTCAGCAGAGCTTATTGAAATAACATTGTGTTCACTTTTTGCCTATACATACATACATACATATATATATATATATATATATATATATATATATATTCAAATGTGCCGGTCCCAAATGTCGGTATTGATTCCGTGATGTACATTCCACTAATGATGGCCCAAAGACTCTGTGCACAGTTCTTCAAAACAACAAGTGGGCTGAGCAGATTTTAACAACAGAAGTTGCACTCTCTTATTAGTGTGAAACTTAACCACTTGACATGTTCAAAATCAAATAAATTTTCATGTTAAGAAGATGTTTTCAGACCTCCCCATCCTCCAAGTAAAATGTTTCTTTGCACAATGATTTCAGCTTGAACCACACATGCCCTGGCTGCCAAATATAAACACGTGTTGTTGCTTACATGAACTGATAGTCATATAACATTGTTCAGCAATACCCATGCAACCTAAAATACCACCAGATTTTCAGTTTGTTTAACTGTGAATCAACTTAACGAAAAGTAAGCAGACACTTACTTGTTTGTCTAGAGATTGACATTATCATGCATCAGCTGCCCGTCTTCTTGGTCCAATACTGACTGACGTATTTCATATAATATTACTACGCGTATCAAAATATACCCTGCGGATATTTCTTTAAAAAAGTGTAAAAACACTGACTACATACATAAACTATAAAACACACACACTTACACACACACACACACACACACACACACACACACACACACATATATATATCTATATATGTTTATAGTCCTTTATTAATTCCCAAACTGTTTTTATCACGTTTTTGCTTGTTCCCAATTAACAAACAATTATAAAAAAACGGACGGTATTTTCTGACTTGTGTCCACTATCGGGGCAACCCTCTCCACGAAGCTCCATGTTTGACTCAGTGTGGGCTGTTTGATCCTGTGCCCAGTGGTGCTACTTAATTCATGGCCTGGGGGTGACTTCAGTGTCTGGTACAATATTCCTATCCTGGGCCCACCGCTGCCCACAACTGGTAATTTCAAGCCATTGTATTTACATATTTTTAGGTAGTGGTCAGAATGGAAAATTCCCATTTTATATTTTAAATTCCATTCATTTGACAAATTAACCTTCGTTAACGCTAATCACACATATGTCTTGCATACTACCTCTTCAAAATATTCAATGGAAACTAACCCACAGACTTAATTGGCTGCCATTTTCAAAATTTTGGATTCTGCACGCAAGGGTTTGTAAATGAGGATGGTATTGGGACGATTGGGGGTTTCTGGGGGTGGTGTTGGTGGTGGTAGAACATGTGAAAACAAAAGTATATATTTTTCAAATATTTCAGAGCATCAATCATGATATAATGTATGTTGTGGCCGCAATTGCCTTCATCCCCAATTCAACATGTATTTTTGTGTGACTGTGACACAATGCATTGCGCAGTGATCATAATGGCGCTCACCACGTGCATGAGTCTTTGGCTCCAGCTATCTTGTCCCATTTGGATTTGTACCTAACGATGATAACTGTTTCAGACAAAACCGAGAGGGTAGATTAACGTTAAGATTAAATATTGCCTTCTGAGAGTGGATTACCCTCTGCATCCGCAATCTTTTTTCCTCAATACTGCACTTTTTGGAGACTTCGCAGCAGAACACTTTACTGCGATTTCCGTATTGTTGTTTACGAAATGAGAGAACAATTGTGGGTGTGTTCTTGTGGTAAGCCCTGGTGACAGAGACCACTGTACTGTACGCCACTCAGACGGCTTTCAAGTGAATACTTTTAAATCTTCAAAAGAAGCTTTAAGCTTGTTTTCAATAGAAATGTGGTCCACTATAATGTGCATCTCTGATAAAAATTTGGTGATGCTGCAATAGATCCTTGCTGAGATATTATGGTAATATCGTCCCCTTGTGCACCACTTAGACGACCTTGAAATAAAAATTTTAAAGTTTTATAAAAAGTTTATGAATGCAGAGAGGAGAACTGGTTTTGAATCAGAACCTGGTTCATCATAAGATGCATCTCTGACAAAAATTTGGTAAAGTTGTGGTCAGTATTTTTTTACATATGCGTGTAAGGTCGTCAGGGTTGATAACACTCAGACAGCCTTCAAACAAATGAATTAAAAGATTCATAAAAAGTTTGAAAAAAAAAGAAGCTCGTTTTCAATAGATACCTGGTCATCATAAGGTGCATCTCAAACAAAAATTTGGTACAGCTATGGTGAATAATTTTTTAGCTATCCCGGTAATGTTGTCAAGGTTGACGGCCTTCAAATAAATACATTAAAAGTTTCATAAAAATTTCAAAAATATTCACAGGAGGCTGGTTTTGAATAGGAAGCTGATCCATTACATGATGCATCTCTGACAAAAATTTGGCACAGCTGCAGTCAATATAAAGAAAGCAATTATTCTGAACTACTCAGATACATGTACAATTCCAAACTGTTATATCTGTAGTACAAATTGATTCGTTTAAGTTAGATTTTATTTTTCTCTCTTTGGAAAAGCACGTACTCTTTAAATTTTACCAAAATAATGGCATTCATGATCACGAATATTTTTTTGATACGAAATGTTTGTAGGGTGGCACACATGATAGCGGTCTGACAAAGACGTTAATGTGTGTCTCCCTGACCAAGATATATTTTTACCTTTTTTTCTTTCATTAGTTATATTGAATTGACTTGAGTGTTGTAATCATTGACTTGAGTGTTGTAATCAACAAGTACATGGTTTTCATCTGTATGTTTTATATGGTCGAATAAAGTTCTTCCTGAATCCTGAATCCTGAATCCTGAATCCTGAATATTTTTATGAGATGTCGTAACGTCGTCAGGGCTGACGCCACTCAGACGGCCTTCAAATAAATACATTGAAAGTTTCAAAACAAGTTTTAAAATTATCAGAAGAAGCTGGTTTTCAACAGGATCTGGTCAATCATAAGGTTCTTCTGTGACAAAAAATTGTCACAACTACAGTGAATATTTTTGAGATATTGTGGTAACGTCAACAGGAGAAGGATAGACGGATGAGGCAAGGGGCAACAATACCCTCCAACACTTTTTGCGCTGAGGGTATAATGTACTTTAAAGATGCTCTGCCCTGGTAGCTCTGAGAACAGACACCTTGAACATTGCGAAATATTACGATAAGGATCACCGAACAACTGTAGCTATGCAGCTATGCTGTTTCCCCAGCCCATATTAAGACTCTACACATGTTGAAATGAAATACCGTGTTCGAGCTGACTTTACTGCAAAATAAAGGCACACAGCTCCAAGTTTCTCTGTAAAAGCTTTCAGCCAGGGTCGATCAATTTTCGGGAAGGGCCGCTTGAAACCATTTTTTCTTATGTCTTATAAATTATTTTATCAGCAAGGTTGGTCAGGTAACCGGAAACACACACATTTTTGTTAGGAAACATGTTTAGAACGGATTTCCTTTTCCCTTTTACACATTACCTCCTTCAACAACATTTTAATTTGTTACTTGGGCACAGCAGGACGCACTACTCATAATATAAGGAACTATTTTTCATTGACGCTTGATACTAACACCGGAGAACGACATACGTCTGTCCAATTTTGTGGAAAACGGTGTTTTGATCTGATACAGTTTGCCCACACAGGTCCAGGAATATCAGTTAAGCTAGAATTCCTGTATTCCTGTATCTGTATTGTATTTGTGTCTTTTTGCCCAGAACCACTTCCTAGTAGTCATTGCCTTATTCCGCAGTTGGAACCCTTAACTCTCCATAAGCTAACCTGTCCCTGTCTAATCTATATACATATGGAATTACTATTGTCCACATTGCACATGTTCCTCTGTGAAAATTTGACATAGGCTGTATCAGCCCAAATAAATTAAAGGGTCTTCAGCGGGTAACTGCCCAACATGTTTTGGAGCCTGTTACCCGTACATGTCTCTCTGAGTAGCGGCTCCTTGTCTAAGCTAAATATTCAGCAAAGACAACCCACATAATAATGAATAAATATGAACGTGGCAAATGATGAATTAGCCAAATACGTGCAGTTTTGCTTATAAATGCAGAGCTTCATTATGAAAGAAGAATACCTGTCAAACAAACCATAATTACTAAATTTGTATAGTACAGGTTCAGATAAGAACAATTTGACTTATCCCTGAACCAATATGTACCCTTTCTAGCTGGACAGCTTATCATAGTTAAACCACCCGCCAGTGTATAACTGAAGTGGAAATAAGCTAGGGCATTATATCAGTCCCAGTGATTGTGAAATAAACAGTTGCAGCTAGAATTTATGAGTTTTGTCTTGTGGAACTTTTTTTCAGATTGATCTTGTAGCACTGTAATAAACAAAATAATTTTGAAATGTTTGTATACACTGGTGTTCCACTAGAGGTTTGCGTACTTGAAAAGGGCCAAGTTAAAGACTATTGTCCCTACAGTTAGACCACTATATCTTGTTTAAATATGCAGGTGCTTGCACAGATGAATAAGCTGGAAATCACAGGTTTCTGTCACAGCTAGAATTTGAAAAGAATATTCATATAGCCATGTATAAAATGCATGATACGTGTACTCGCTGTGAGAATTTATCAAGTCGATGTGCGAACTGACACTGGTTTTGTGACATATCATCTATAAATTAGGACAAATACACTTCAACAGAGCAACTGGCCTCTGAGTTAAAGTCCCCATGCTCAAATGTTTAACGTACATGTATATTTATTATGACTCAAAGATACTGTGGGTAGCTCCCAGCAATGGAATGGTTTCTGTGTAAACCATTGAATGTATATACAATATTTTGTTCAGATCTCTTGAAGAAGCACTCATTTGTCAATAAAGTTTCATCGTAAAAGACTTTTACTATGTCTGCGTATTTATTAAATACTAGTCCTTCATGTGCCTTTCAAAAAGAGTACTCTAGCATAGGAATGCAGATACCATTTGTATGCAGGAGTGTGTTACTTGAAGGGTTAGTTTTCAAATTGTGTGGTATGCCGGTACCAAACTGGAAGCTATGAAGTGGCTTCTTTTTAGCTTCTTACTAGCTTCAAGCTAGCTTCAGCCCTGTCGTTGGGTCATCTGCAGCAATTCCGTGACCGTGGAGAGCGAAGGTTCATTTCTCAGTGGATTTGTCTTCTATAGAGGTTAAATACAAAATTTAGCCCCTATGCCCCTCGCAAAAATGTGGGCTAACTCTGTGAGAGCAGAAAATCCAAAATGGCCGCCATCGGCCAAATTGAAAACTAATCTGCTCAATAATTTGGCCTACAAGGCTGTATAGTATATGGTTTTGAGGGTTTTGGGGGTCAAGGAATTTATTTTTAATGTTTTAATCAATTGACCTATTTTTGACCTTCAAATGCAAGATGGCTGCCGATTTTTTACCATAAAGCCTTCATAATAGGCCCTTTTGAATAGCTCTCTCCACATGGGTTGAGTAATGGACAGTAAAACTACTACTTAGTGCACAGAGAGCATGGACAAGTTTTTATACTCCACATTCATGAACATAATGTGAGGTTTAATAACTTATAAATGCCATATGTACCTCCATTTGGCACAAATGTTAACATAATTTAACTGATTCTTTTGGTTCTTTGTTTTTGTTTGCAGGTCGACAAATGTGCTGCTGATCACTGCCTTGGCATCTATTGCAGATCAACAATGAACGCATGCTGTACCACAGACGTCTGGAAATGACACAATGATATTCATGCTGTGTTTAGTGTAGTGTAGTGCATAGTGTAGTGCATAGTGCTCTATATTTAGAACATTTAATACCGCTTGCTTGTTACTGAACAGAATGTCTTATGCATGTGTATTAAAATGTGGCAAGCCATGCAAGCCCTCTGACACTATCAGCCAGCTTCAATGCTTCAATGGGAAAGTTTACAATCAAAAACAAAAAACCAGTCAGGACTTGACAAATTTGGTGATGTTCATAACACCACTCCATGAACAGGTGGGCCTAGAGGTCATTACATGCATAAGACTTGTTATATTTCCACATCATCTTCAGATAAGCTTGCAAAAGCAAGACAGCGTAAGAAGAAGAAAGAAAGTGATATTGCTCATGCATGGTTCCAGTCAAGCATCAAGTTCAGAAATGCAAATGCATCAGGCTCTGTGTGGTGATGATGCAGATCAAATACCCTGCAAGCGCTTGTGGGCCTCTCCAAGACAAAACAAAATGTGTGTGGTGTATGCAGGGTGTGGATGTCAAACATCAAAACAGAGCACACGGTAAGCTGTACAGACTAAACACATACTCAACATGGCGCTCCTTCAAGCACCACACAGTCTTCCTAGAGGATGAAGTGCTAAGGTGTCGTCTCACAAGGCTTGTTGAGTCAACAGCAGCACTGTCAGATCCCTTTGCAAATGATATAATGTACCACCACGCTGTTGGTTAAAGCACATCAACCACACAAAAGTAAAAACAGAAGATGAAATGCATCTTCAGAATTTGTGACTTTCTGAAGCAAGGAATCTGTTCTTTAGACATGTGAACCTTCACTCTCCACGGTCACGGAATTGCTGCGGATGACCCAACTACTGGTGGTAGCTTCATAAATGGAAAATGGAAGGTATCAAACGGCTTCTTTCTAGTTGAGTAGCTTGTTACTAGCTTCAGGTAGCATCATTTTGACAGCTGGCTTCTTTTGGAAAGCTTCCATGTTAGGGCCTTGCTTCTAGACTAGCTTTATTCCCAGAATACACCCAATAGGATGTCTGGATTTAGTAAAGGCACCCTTATTGGAAGGTCACACTGCTGTGTGCTTAGTCTCTACAAGATGGATAGATTTCAGTGATTGTAAGACAATAACAATGCTAAACAAGGCAAACTGATAGAATATTCTGCAAAGAATGCCATGAACAGAAAATCCCAACAGGATCTTCCCCAACTGAAGGTAAAAGTTCAAATGTAAGTACTTCATTTGCTTTCTAACTGCCACCTTTGTATATCCATAGCTTTGCCCTCTGTTTATGTCTGGTGCCAAAAAACTGCAGGTAATAAAACTGCTCTACAAAGGTAAAGTTCAGTATCTGTGTATTATTTCTTTGTAAAGTTACTGCGGTTTATCATTGTAAGGCAGAAAAGGATGTTATAATGTATATAATCATGTGCAACATTTAAAGCTGCATAATCAAATAATCTTGTATGGGCACCAAATCCAGTCCCCACTTGTATGTTGTGACCAAACCAGAAAGCATGGGAAGATCACAGTCATGTGCAACATATTAAGCTGTGCATTGAATATTTTAACGTCAGACAAAAGGCATCCAGACAGGTATTTCACAAATATCAGGGTTTTAAAAAGTTCAAATACACAATTTAAAGGTTATAGTTGCATAAAAAATAGATCATAGTGAACCCAAATCATAATCAGTTATTCTATGACAAGCAATGCATTTCTGTACCAAAGATGAGAAAAGTGCATCCAGACATTTAAACGATATCATGGTAACAATAATGGACAGTAATAGGTCACAGTATGCTGTGAATAGGTCACACTGACTAATCAAATTCTAATCAGCTAAAGGGGATCTTGGTATGCATCGATGTATCAAATTGTATAATTGCATTTTGAAGATATGGCCCTAACAAAACTTATATGAACAATGAATGGGTCATGCTAAGCTATGACTAGGTCACAGTCACCTCATTGTCTAAACACCTATTGGAGATCCAGGAAAGCATATGGGTATCAAATTGTATAAAAAGCTATCTGGGAATTTTGGAAATATACTTACAATGCTCAGATAGACAGTAAATAGGTCTCACTAAGTAAGAGTTAGGTCACACTGACCTCATATTCTAATCAGCTAGTGGGACTCCAAGAACACATCTGTGTACCAAATTTGAGAAAAATCTGTCATGGCATTTTGAAAATATTGCACTAACAAAGCTCAAATGGACAGTAAAAAGGCCACAGTGCGCTGTAAATAAGTCTCAGTGACCTCAAAATCTAATCAGTTCAGACTGGTCCAGGAATGCATCTGTGTACCAAATTTGTGAAAGGTCATTGAGGGAATTTAAAGATATCCCGCTAACAAAGGTGGACGGACATATGGATGGATGGACAAAAAAACTGAAAACATAATGCCTTGATCCATTGTGGGAGGCATAAAAAGCTGTCTGTCTGGATTCTCCTTATTAATATGTGGGGATCAAGTGAGGAGGTTGCTGGAAAGAGCACTCCATATATTTTTTATTATGAAAGGATAGCAATTTGTGATGGATCCCAGGAGCCTGTGTAACTCTAAAGACTTGC
Source organism: Hermodice carunculata (assembly GCA_964020975.1). Taxonomy (NCBI): domain Eukaryota; kingdom Metazoa; phylum Annelida; class Polychaeta; order Eunicida; family Amphinomidae; genus Hermodice; species Hermodice carunculata. Next base: position 61,642,496 of record OZ026625.1, read on the forward strand.
CAGTCAATGCTGGTGAATGTTAACTGTCTGTTGAAATGTGGCGGTCTCTTAAATAGTACAGAAAAACATGGCCCATATTCATAAATTTCAAACCCAACAATGACAGCAAAGAGATTCCAGAGCTACCAAAGCATAAACAGTTATCTTCCAATACCAATGTGAATAAACAAATTTCACTCCTGACTTGAGACAGGCAGACTGGAACATTTGTAAACTTGATGATATACATCTATTATTATCAGCCACATGTAGTAGCCCACTAGTTCCATGGCACAATGTGTGACTGGGATTTGTTCATAATAACTTTGAAGCAGTGTATGACACCAGTTCACAGTAATATTTTTGTCATTTATGCCATCTTGTTTACATACATGTATATTCTAACTTTAAAACTGATTGCTCTTCATTTTAGGTATAAATCCTGGTGGCTATCTGTGTCATGATGTATATGTATGGATATACCATAAAAAAACACCATGAAGAACATGATGACAGTCAGAAACAATTGAAAAGTGACATTTTTGATCAACAGCTGCTGAGGCATTTGACCCCACACTTACAGTCTGTAAATGCAAGTCATCAGGTAATTGGTGAAAGAATGCCATAGTGTGAAGAGAGTGGTCGGAATGTGGAAATAATTAATGAAAGAATCTCAAAAGATAATGGACGCAGAACTCACACTGTAGAGAAGCCATATCAATGTACCAAATGTGGTAAGAGGTTTGTCAGGAGCTTTAATCTAATGAGACACAGTAGGAATCACACAGGGGAGAAATCCTACCAGTGCACAATATGTGGTCAAAAGTTAGAAGCCAGTAGAGTATTTAGTAAACACACCCAGAGTCCAACATGTGACAAAAGATTTGCAAAAGATGTCATTTGCAATTACATACAAGAATTCACAGAGGTGAAAAATCATACCATTGTACAGTAAGGATAATTATCTTCGCTTATGCCTGCAATACCAAGCATTAAATGCAAAAACGTACAAAGATCCCTACCCTCTCCTCAGTATTGAAGAGGCACTTTATACCACTAATGGTACCAAATGTTTCTGTAGTCTTGGTTGGGCCCATGGCTATTACCAGTTGCCTGTAGCAACTGGAGACATTACAAAACTTCTTTCTGGGTTGGAACAAGAGGACTCGATGAGTACCTCTGCATGCCTTTTGGTGTGGAGCACAGCCACATTCATGAGACTTCTGGATGAAATATTCAGACACCAATATTTTCAAGATATCTTTGCTGAGCTTGATAATATCCTGGTTTTTGGATGTGATTTTCAGGAAACTTTGGACCAATTGAAGCTTGTACTGGCTAGATTGTCAAAAAGCAATTTGTGGTTAAAGCCATAAAAATGGCACTTTTTCAGAAAAATATGATATCTGAGGCTGGAGTCCAACCAGACCCAGACAATATTCCTGCTGTGCTTAAGTGGTCTGTTTCAAAGATGGACAGAGAAAGATCTTAGTGCCTTTCTGGGTTTGGCTGGGCATTACAGAAGTTAGTACCCAAGCTTGCACAAACTACACCTCCCCCCCCTCCCGCCCCTTGCCTTTTAAGATAATGGTGGTACAAGTAAAAAGGAAAAGAAGGGAAAAGTGTCTAAAATCACAGGTCTGTCCAAACAGTGGGATGACAAATGAGAAAGGGTTTTGCAACAATCAAGGAAATACTAACTTCAACTCCAGTCCTGGGTAATCTAGATTTCCATAAGCCATTCATATTGGAAGTAGATTCCAGAATGAACGGGTTTGTTGCGGTGTTATCTAAACAAGAGAAAAATGGTCTTGTAGTGTTGAGTTATGCTAGTTGCGTTCCCCTTCCTCATGAAAGGAACATGAACCACTAAAACAGTTTCAGGTCAGAGCTCCTTGGTCTGAAGTGGGCAATGACTGAATAGCTCAGAGACTATCTGCTTGGGTCTAAGTGTCTTGTGCATACAGGCAACAATCTTCTTAACTACTCTAAAACATCAGCCAACCTAGGTGCTACAGAAATGCGCTTGGTATCTGATTCGGCTATGTTTGATTTCCCTTTCAAATTTAAATCTGGAAAAGTGTGTAAGAGCATGGATGCCTTGAGTTGAAAGCCAATCCTTGGCCAGTAACCCAGAACATATAGGGTTGAGAAAATGTGTCTATTGACTTTGGAGAGACAAATAAAGTCCACTAACATAACATTGCCAAGTGACTTATACCAGACTGGTTTGAAGTGTACATTTCCATGTTTGCTAGAGGAGGTGGAGACATGAGCAAGTACCATTGCTACAGCTGCATGAACTTCCACTTTTCCAACTTTGTCCAAAGAAACCATTGCAAAATTATAAAGTACTGATACAAATATTAAACCACTTTTAAAGTTCTTTGGCTCAAATGGACTTCCGTCTGCAAAGGAATTAATGCAGGAGTCGAAAAATACTTGTATATTGCTTCATAATTTGGACTGGTTTACTAAAGACAAAAGTGCTGCTATCCTGAGAATGATTCAGGAATCTGGTCATATCTTAAATCAATTCTTGGTGCCTGAAGAGCCAAAAACAGGTAATCAAGTCCTTGCATAATGCCATTGGGCATCAGGGTGTTACTAAAAACCCTCCAGCTAGCATGAGCGAGATGTCATTGGCCATATATAGCAAAAGGCGTAGAAGGGTATGGTAAGAATTGTGACAGGTGTATGCTGGCTAAGAGCAGGAGGCCCATCAGAACCACCATGGGGCTAATGTTGGCTAAGAGACCAGTAGAAGTGCTTGCTGTTGCTTTTACAGTTCTAGAACCCAGTATTGATGGATTGGAGAATCTGTTAAGCATGACTGATATTTTCACCAAATTAACCCAAGCCATTCCAACCAGAGACCAACAAGCCAGAACTGTCACTAAAGTCCTGCTAAGGGAACGGTTTCTTAGATTTGAATTTCCCAAGAGACTCTATAGCAACCAGGGGAGAAATTTTGAAAGTGAGCTGCTTAGAGAGTTGTGATCCTTGTACGGGATACAGAAAAGCAGGACTACACCTTATCATCCTGAAGGCAATGGCTAGTGCAAACATTTCAACCACACCTTCTATGACTGCTTGGGTACTTTATCACCTGAGAAAAAATGTAAATGGCTAGACCATTTCAAGGAAATATTATATAGTTACAACTGTATCCCTCACTCTACCACAGGGTGTTTCCCTTTCTTTCTTTTCTTGTGAAGAGATTCCACTCTTCCAGTAGACCATATGTTACAGCTCGGCACTGAGCGAAGTACAGGTACAATAGATGAGTAGCAAGAAGGAAACTGCTTTCAAATCAAAGATGCCTGTACAGTTGTATAAGAAAATGTGGAAAATGAGGCCAAAAGATGGCAAAATTAACATAATCGAGGTCCTGTCTCTGCTCTCCCCCCCCCCCCCCCAATAGAGCAAGAGTATATTGCAGAAACAGAAGTATCAGAGGTTGTAACAAAGTTCAGGATGCATGGGAAGCTACCCCATTCAAGGTATTAGGCCACCCTGATCCTGAAGGAAATTTGTTGTTATCCAGCCGTTCAAGGGGGAAATAGGAGCCGTCTAAAACTGTAAATAGGAAAGTATTTATTGATTCCCCTCTTTTAGTACCTATGGTGCATAAGGACAAAGCTTTAAATGTCAGGGAGCCAGGCAGTGAGTTGAAGTGTACCCACACAGAATGATTCTGACTTTTTGCACAGGGCATCCACTCATGAATCAGATTTATAGGAAAGTGACCTGATAATGTTCCTTGAGAACTCAATGAGGATGGGTTCTCAAGTGCAGGGTCAACAACTTCCTTTAGTAGGTGATACCGAGGATACAGACACTTTTGATGCCAGTTAAAGCTCAGCTGCACACCAAAATACTTTAAGGATATTTTTAGTTGGGCAAGTTCAAAGAACCATGGTTATATGAGTATATATATACATACATGTATGCATATGCAATGCAGTAATGGTGGTTATGTAATGCTGTGCTAGCCACGCTTTTGCCCATAATGTGTGTACTTTGTGATATGCAGTGATACAGATATTCATTTATGGTGAGCTACCATGATTTACACATTTCTACAGATACGCTCTCTGGTGTGTGTTATGATAACGTGAAATATAGAGATCTACATTCATATATTGCCATGCTGAACGGAAAATCAATATGAAATAATTCTTTCATTAAATTTTATGAATACATGGCTGAGTTATATCATTATAATTTCATGTTGTATCATAGCTCAATTTTCAGTTCCAGTGGCGCATGTGCAATGTGTTTTTATTGCACTGTACTAGGCCTACTAGCCCGTAGCCTGCTGAGGGTTGGTTTCACCAGGATAAGCTTGAATATCACATTTCACGTGATGCCAAAATTAAATAAAACTCTTCTTGGCAGAGGGCTATTCCCAAAAATACCCGACAGGGGTGGGGACAGACGGCAATTTTTTGTCCACTGCCAGGAAGTTTCAACATACATGTCTTTGGGATGGAGGGTTAAATAAAACTGTATGTCCTATGGGTGGAGGTATCTTCATTCAGCATTTCCGATAGATTACAATGTTATATTTATAAATGATAATTATCCTAGGACTTTTTAATTTTTTGTTCTGACTTCTCTGTCGACTCCAATTCCTCTTCCCACCTATTGTATAACACTTAATTCTTGTACCTTAATTATCAAATAAAATCACAACATATGCAAATGGACTGGGCACCAGTATATAGTTGGTGCTCCAGTAGCCCAAACTGGAAGCAGCAAAGCAGCTCAAATTCATGAAGAATCTGGACAGCGAATAACCGTGCAACAGAAGTATAAGTGTGTTTTGAGTTGATTATTTGATAAAACTCCCATTTTAAACTGTGGTCATGATTGGTGTATTTGCAGGGGACCGTAGAATATGGCGGTGGAATTACTCGGGAATTTGACGTTTTGCCACAGAGTGTCCAGATGTTGATGTTGAGTGACATGCCGACAATATTCGCCATGCTCACAATAAATTCAAGGCCTCACCATCCTGACACTTTCACTGCTCAGCCAATCAAAGGTGTGAACAACAGACCTGCAGCCACACAAAGCTAGGTGAAAGCACACTCTGGCAGCCTGTCTTTGTAAACCATGTCAAAAAAACGGCTCAAATACCAACTTTTGTTTGATATAATAAATTAAGCATACATAGTTTGATACATTGGATGTTCTTTTCTTCATGTCCAAAATTTGGAATCAGCACGACCGCAATTGTTTCCATATTGGAGATTTTAAAATGCAAAGTTTATCATGTAAGTGAATGGAGAGCTTGGGATGTTTTCACCCAGTTAACTCAGCTGTGTTCAGCTGTGACGTCATGCTGAAGCCGAGAATACCGACAAAATGTAGGCCCAGTACAAGGCTACATGTATGTCATGTATTTATTAAGCCATTGATTCTATCATGCACCAGTGGCCTCATGGATCGTATGCCACGTATGGTTAACCCCAGTCACTGTCTATCAGGACCAGCACAATATCCATGCATGACTACGACCACTGTGCTTGGGTTGTAGAATCAGATGAAATGGGAGTACACAACGAGGGAATTGGAGAATTTGGGTTTCAGTTGCCAAAACCAAAGATCATCTCCACAATCTATTCGTGTATGTCAAAAATTAAAAAAAAAAAAAAAAAAAAAAAAAAAAAAAAAAGTGGTCGCAGCCTGATTCTTAAACAGCTAGCCTACATCATGTCAGATTTGTTCAAGACCGAACAAAAAACAACACAAACATTCGCTTTTATATGGCTTTATTCGACAATTTAACAGTTTGTTGCAAATGTGACAAATAACCCTGGTAAGCCCCATTACTACTATTGACACTGTGAGACTGCTATTCAGCTTAATTAAATGAGGCAAACTAGCATTTCTATGAATTAAACACGTGGCGATTTGTTTTGTCGACCAGGTTGATTTCTACCAAATGTCTCAGGAGCAATTTACATTTTCCACCAACCCAATTTCCGACTACGCCCACCATGTTATTTGCCGATGTTGAATAAATGATGAAATGTCGGCTTACCTTTCAGTTTCAATATGGATGGGGCTATTGTCACTGTACCGTGGCGACAGAAGGCTGTTCTAAAACCGCAGTGTACACCGTGACAGCTCCCCACTTTTTCCACATCAAAACATTCGGTGAAAATCACGGAAAATTGGTGACATTTAAAACAGGACGATATGTGCGACCAAGCTAAGAAAGCACTCTTCAAATTAAAACAGCTCGACCTCCGGGATGACCTTAAAACTACATATAAATTATTTCATTCCTTAATATACCCAATCCTCTGTTACGGGTGTGAGATATGGGCTCCATATTTTCTGAAAAATCTTAATCCAGACAATTTTATGGCTCTCTGTGACAAATTACCTGCAGAGAAAGTTCTAATGAACTTCAAGAAATTTATCCTGGGGGTCAACAAAAAGATCACTACTGCCACTGTCAGGGGTGAGTTAGGGTGTTTCCCATTATTTGTCACCATGCTTCCCCAGGCAGCCAAATATTGGTCGAAACTTTGCTCGCCTGGAAACCATAATTTAGCAAACATTGCTTACCTTGATTCATTACAAAATAAAGAGAGTTGGGCCACTTATGTAAAGCAACTCTGGAGTAGCGGTACCTTTAATATGGTTTGGGAGAACCAGGGTAGCATAAACTGCAATATAAAGATAAAAGAACTAAGATACAGTCTCCAAGATAAATTTTTACAGGGCTGGTCCAAGTATGTAAATTGAAATGACCCTAACTCCAAGCTTAGGGCCTACAAGTTATTTAAATGGGATTTTGGGGTGGAAAACTATTTATTAGCATCCAATTTTTTGGCCAGGAGAGAATTCTGTAAACTGCGTACCAGCGCACACAATCTACAAATTGAATTAGGTAGACACACTGTCCCCAAAACTCCAGCTGAACCGCGATTTTGTAAAATATGCACTCTCAACTACGTTGAAGATGAAAGATACTTTATTTTAAACTGCCCCTTTTACTCTCATGAAAGGGATAACTTATACAATGCCCTTCATGCTACAAACTTTCACCTTTTATCACCTGATCAAAAATTCTTATTTATTATGTCATATAATGATGGTGACACGGAAATCTTGAAACCAGTACTAGATTATGTCAATTCTTGTCTGGTAAAGCGGAAACAAGCTTTCCCCTAAACAAACTTAACTGTAGGCCTAACTTTCTATGTGCCCTTGGAGGCCTACGACTGTTTGCCGACTGATCCACTGACACTGTCCTGTCGCCGGATTTCTCGCTTTAGAAACACTGATATCCTCGAACCCAAGAGATTAATGTATTTTGTCCTCTGGGTACAATTTGCAGTGTCATGTATCTAGTATAGTTTGTAGTCAAATATGTATATTTTATGTGGCTTGAGTCCTGAATGTATTGTATTGCTATTTTCTTTTGTTGAATGATGCAATAAAATTATTCGTATTCGTATTCGTATTGTGCCTCAAACACAGATTTCCGCCAACTTTATTGCACACGTAAAAATTAGTAGCGCAATTGGTGACAATAGACTCACATGTATGTCAAGCACATCGTGATTCAGAGAGTACATCAGGACTCCCAAATAGAACAATATCCAGTTGGTGCTTTCCATAAATAGAATCCCGGATTTCTTGAAATAATAGTACCCAAAATGATGGCTTCCAGACCAAAAAGCAGGTCCACAAGCAGTGGGCAAGTGTAAGCTCAATAATTGGCTTGTGAACCTTTCAAAGGGGTCACACTGAACACCCAAAACCCACCTGGACACGCCTGAACAAGCACTTGGCCTGGCACTAGCAGCAACCATAATTAGCCTTTAACTTTTATTCATGTTCTGTTCTGCAAATCAATGTGCACTAGCTTCAAAATACAAAGACATTGTCCTGTTTTTGGTATTTACATGTAGGTACACTTTTAAAAAAGGTAAATAATAGAGCGTAACTAATTTGACAGTGGGCCAATGATTATTTTATTGTCTAACGACGTGATTCATAGGCTTGGTGAAAAATTTACAAAAAATGTCCCCAATTTTATATTTATACCCCCACCAGGGGGACGGAGCATATACAGATTTGCCCTTGTCCCTCTGCCGGTATTAAAATCACCAGATTTGTGTCACACGTATCTTTAAAAGCATTTGAGGTACACCTATGAAACTTGGTGGGAACTTTAATCAAGATATCAAGATGTACACCTTTGTTTGTCACTTGGATTAATTATAATAATATACTTTATTTCTTTAACGAGGATCGAAAAAGTAGCCACAGGCTAACATTTATTTCTCTCCTCAGGTAAATACAAATAACATTACAAATACAATATAATTTATTGTCAAGATGTACAACTTTGTCACTTGGATTAATTATCCCGTGTTAAATAATCATTGATTAATGAAAATGTTGACTCGACGTAACGCTTGTCGGAGTTGTGTCGCGCATATCTCAGAAAGAAAGAAAAGAAAAATATGTACTTTATTTTGAGTAAGTTGATGTATCTTTGTTATACAGCATATTAAAGATCAGATCTGGTGAAAGTGAGGAATGCACTTCCGGATGAGGTAGAGTTGAGCTATAGCAAGCCTATCTTAAAGCGTAAAGTTAAGTCTCATTTTCTGTATGGAATGGGAGCACTGGAGAGCGAAAGCTTCATCTTCAACTAATTTTGTTACACCATATTTACATAGTTATATTTATTTATATCAATTTCTATTTTTTATTTATTAATTATTTCGAAATATCTATACATATTATTTACAGCCAATATTTACAACTAATTTTCTTTTACAGGTATTAATTATTTATATGTGTATTCTCCCTCCCCTCCTCCTGTGTTAGGGTCCACTATGGAAATAAGCAATTGTGAAGGCTTTTGCTTTCTAGTGCTCCCTTTTCATAGGTACATAGTACTTGCCCCACTACAGCCAATTAAATGCTATGGTACAGGCTTGTGTCCCTGAGTTCCTACTGGGTCTATTTTGTGCTTAGTTGTATGTGTGCCAAATATTATTTTACTATGATACTGTGATCATTCTGTAACATATTTTTATATGATTTGTTTTTTTGTTTTTTACTATGTACATATGAATCAGAATAAAATGAAATCAATCAATCAATCAATCAGAGCTGGAGTGAACTGCGAATGAAACAAAACTTCGGCATACAAGCTACACTCGGATTGCAGTTTGTCCTTAGGTGGGGACTTTGGCCTGCATGGCTGTGTTTGACGTGGCCATGCATTCAGCGCTTGATACCCCACTAATTCAACACGCACGTGGCGAAAGTCGGAAGTAACGTGTAAAGGTCACTTGGAAGTAATAACAGAATAGTCCGTCTAGGACTAGGTATCAAGCGCGCAGGGGACATCTCAGACCATGGACCTATTATCAGATAATAGGTCCATGCTCAGACACGGACACCACAGAACTTCGCTGTCGGGAATTGATTGATTGATTGATTGATTGTTTGATTGATTGATTGATTTTATTCTTGGTTTCACCATGACATCACAGGCACTGACCTACAAATCTCTACTCGGTAGATACAAGTGTGTATTTCCATTCATTCCCATGTTAAATAGGCCTTTTTTGGATACAAATCACTCAGAGCTGGACAAAGATTTTGAGTTGAAAATCACTGATGCTTTTAAACTATACTCTGCTCTATTAGTACATGGGGTTTAATAAAAATTTGACGTTTGGAAACTGTACTTTTGACTCTTGTGGTCCAGCATGTTTTACGTAGAATATATAGGTTGCTACGGGCTTGTTTGACCCTACTTCTTGTTGTCAATTCATGCTGTTCACGCCTTTTGATTTGCTGAGTGCCTTAAGTGCCAGGATGGTGAATCCAAGAATAACATGCACGATAAGCTGTGTGTTGTCCGTGTATCAAATATAATGAATGGTCCCCAGGAATCTTTTTTTTTTTTCTGGTCCGGATTTTACCCGCTGTCATTTCTGTTCCGGCTTTTACCATCGGCTTTGGGAGATTGGGCTGGCATGAACGAAATGAATTGGCCAAACGACAATTTGCATCTAACATGGACCTACTAGAGTAGGTCCATGCATCTAAGACTAAAGCCATTAGCACGCTAAAACGTTGCAGGCCTAAACAATACCAGTTTGTTATGAAGAGTTGCGTATGGACGTGAAAGGTAATGACTAACGGTAAATCGTATCTTATGCATGTGACTGATGACAGTCTAGGCCTAGCCCCATTTCTGAGGCATCGACGGTTTTTTAATACGGAGTGACTATTTTCACCGTACGGTGAGAATAGCGTTTTGTCTATTTTCACCGTACGGTCAGAATAGTGTTTTGTCTATTTTCACCGTACGGTGATGATAGAGTTTGGTCCATATTCGTTGTACGGTGAGAATAGGGGCTGCTCTATTTCTACCGTGCGGCAATAGTAGAGAAGTCAACCAGGGAAGAATATTTTGGAAAAGCATTGTGTCATGATATGGCACACAATGAGAATTGCAACCAACATTTGCTGAATTAATTAAAAGGCCTTAACTTCCCAGTTTGAACTGTGAGCATGGTTTATAATGAGATCGGTTGAGGTGTTATTTCAGCTTTTATTATCTAAAAGCTTTTATAGAGCCAACACTCTGTATTTTTTATGTGAAAAGACACAAATTTAAGTGAAAAAACGGCCTTTTCACAATTGAGTGTACCCAAGTGCCTTAAAACTAGTTACGGCCATGTAGCATCAAACCAAACACAGGTACATTAACTTAGATTACACTCCATTATTGGACATGGTCCCACAAGCAAAAAAAAAAAAAAAATGTAAAAATCCGTCAAGATTTAGCGAAAAATATAGTCATTAATACACCCCGATATGTTCACTTTTTGGGTGTTACGGAGAGCCAATTTTATTTTTACTGACACTCATACTGCATAAATTTTGAAAAAAGGGCAGATATTTTAATTATTTTGTACATAAATCCAAACCATTTTGTTCTAGTTACGTTTGCAGGTCATATTATCTGGAGACTGCATCGACTGTATGAATTTGTGGCAAAATGTCTGAAAATACAGTTTTGTTACGATTTTTTTGTTTATTTTATTCCATACATTCAACACCCTGAAAAATTACAGTTTTTACATTTTAAAGTTACAGGTTAAGCTTATAATTGTTGTACTAACCACTTTTTAAAAGAATATTAGCTTTACATGGTTCACAATTGGTTTCCAAGTTCAGAGCTCTACCTGAAAAATGAAGGTTACATTTTCCGTAAATATCTGTAGTGTCTGTACGCCCACTTGTTATCTTTTTTACGTTATTTTGCATCAAGACCTCACACGCTAATTTTTATAGGGACACTGAACCTTATCGAATCCACTATTAATTTAGTGGATGGCAGGAATCTTATTAAAAGATAGACACCTTAATTTAACATGAAATGTAGTGTCCGTACCCCCATGTAGTGTCCGTATTCCATAGAGAACAAGCAATATATTTTATGCAAGATTCACATGTACATAAAAACCTGTGCAAAGAATACCTTGATATTCAGGCAAAAATGCAGGATATTGTTATTTCAGGACTGTAACTCACTTAGTTTGGTGTCACAGGCGTTTAGATGTTTTTAAAAATGAGTAAAATAAAAGGCAATTTCTAAATATTGTTTGAAGTGTACTATGATGAGGGTAAATACTTCTAACAAGATGTACTTCCGAGAAGAAAAAAGAATTGAGGATCTACAAACAAAATATTCCACTCAATTGTCCACATAACAATTGGAAGTAAGTAAGAACACTAACAAGAGTTATAGGAAGCCTATTCTGTAGTGTCCGTACCCCATGACAATTGCCATGTAGAGGGAAAAATAAATGACTGGATCACATGCATCTATCCTCACCATGAAAATATACCAAACTGTACCATCACCACCATACGGTGAAAATAGACCAAGCCCTATCCTCACCGTACGGTGAAAATAGACAAAACTCTATCCTCACCGTACGGTGAAAATAGACAAAACTCCTTCCCAACGCTATTCTCACCGCACGGTGAAAATAGACCAAACGCTATTCTCACCGTACGGTGAAAATAGACAAAACTCTATTCTCACCGCACGGTGAAAATAGACCAAACGCTATTCTCACCGTACGGTGAAAATAGACAAAACTCTATCCTCACCGTACGGTGAAAATAGACAAAACTCCTTCCCAACGCTATTCTCACCGCACGGTGAAAATAGACCAAACGCTATTCTCACTGTACGGTGAAAATAGCATCGTCCTTTTTAATATATGGGCACCATCCCAACATAGTATTAACGGCTCGATGCCTCATACTGGGGCTAATAACAGTCCTGCACAATCAATCTATCACAGACTCAGGCGGCAGGCCAGGGACCAGGGTAGAGCCGAGGCAGAGCACAGGGGCTTAAGGCACGAAACAAGCCCCTGTTGGCCAGAGGCAGAGGAAAAGAGATGAGGGCTAGGTTTCTTTTAAGTTTTAGCTATGTGCAATGCCAAAAAAAGTTCCATTTGGCTTTTAAGTGGAAGCCTATCTCATGAAAAACAGATTTCTCAAGTGTTTGCACTGGCTGGCTGCCCCATCACCAAAGTACATGTGGTGAATAATTTTGAGATCAAGCTTCAAGCTCAAAACTTTCTGTACTACAGCCTTTATAAAGGTGTACAGCAAATGCTGAATGGGTTCTGTCATCAGTAATGACACACATACTGACACAATATAAGTCTCCACCCTGACGCCACCTATGATAAGTAAGAAAGGGATGCAGTGTAGCTTGTATGGTGTCTCAGTGGAATCCTTGCACAGCATCTTGGCACACGAATTGTTCTCAACACAATCCAAAAAAATCATTGCAGAATATTTGCCCAAGGCTTCTTTTAGCTGTTTCAGATGGAGAGCTTGCAGTCTAATAAGAATGACTTCACAGTAAATTTGAACAGTGCACAGCTGCCAGCACTTGTATACCTCATATACCTGTCTATAATGCTTCTTACATGTATTCAAGAGTGCAAAAAGCTATTCACGAGGGCAGTAAAATGCCATATTTTGTACCTTCAAATTTCACAGAAGCAATAAAAACACAATGCCCAAAATCTCACGCAATATTGTTCTTATGTGGGTCTGTGTTATGTACAAATTTGAAGATTGTGCCACCAATACCCAATATGATTTAGAGGTGTTGAAGTTGCACCTTTTATTGTCCAAAGCTAACTTTAACAAGAGATATTTCCAATTTGGCTATTCTCAGAGTCCTGATATTTTGTATGATAGTTAAACTTTAAGCATAGATTTGTGTGCAAAATTTGCAGGCCATATTTCACTTTGTTCTGAAAATATTGGTGGTTGAAATACCACTCATGAATGAATAAAAAACGGGAAATTGCCATTTTCATACCTTGATAAAAGGCAAAATTTTGTAACATGGTTAAATAACTCCAACAACAGTAATAGTTACATAATTCTTGAAAAAATCATGGGTGTATCCTAAATTATTAGCTGGATATGACTTTTTGAATTATGGCACAGAAACGGCAGTCGTTTTTTAAGATGAGACCCCCCCCCCTTCTGAGGCCCATAAAAAATAAACCAGTGATGAAAATGCATTGAAACTTTAAATTTTTATGTCAAAGACCTTGTTCAACACAACACTCTGAAATGAAATAAGTCTAAGATGGGGTGGTCGAATGCATTTGTTGAACTGACATGGAATGACCCTTAATTAAGATATTGGAAAGTTATTTTGAAATTTTAAGAGTGTAAAATGCTACTTCCAGACACTGGACTTGGCCATTTTTTCAGCCAACATCATCAAAAAATGGCTATTTTTTGCTCCAATCTTAAGGATCCATATTGTAAATTTGTTTAATTTCGCTGTGTTCTTGTTTTCGCTTATTTCGCTGATGCCCCGAAACTGTGAAATTAAGAACACAATGAAAAAAGTTTTTTTACATGACATTGAATGGAAGTAAAACTAAAATAGTAAATTTAAAGTCTCAGTGAAAGGTTCAAAATGTAAAAACCGTGAAAATAAATGTATTCATAGTATTTTGAAAAGTTTTCGAAGGTGAACCTTGAAATTTCAAATTTGTTCTAAACTGTGACCGTCAACAACAAATTTATATTTATATATTTTATAAGTTTATTTCAAGCAAAGTTACAGACTTTGAAAATTGATACATGATTGGGCGGACATTGCATCCATAGCAGAGGCACCAATGTGGATAAGCGCTGCACAATTTTTAGCTCACTGACTCAAAACTGCCTGGACAACACAACTAGACTATGAACTGGAGCATTTGACAGCTTTGTCCGGGATGGCAATATATATTTACATCCAGCTTCTGTCCCTGAATACATCTCCTCCATAATTCTACTGACACTCCAGCTTCTTCACAAGTTACAGGATTCAATGGTTGTACATCTCCTTTGCTGGTCTCTAGCTCATCAAGTACAACATACAATAATAAAACACATATTTTATAGTTATACAGGGACCCTCCTGAACAACTTAAACAGTGGGTCACTAGAAAATAAGCTATTCATCCCTAAGATTATGATCAGTATGCTGTTCCCTGCATCATAGATGCAATGCTTTCTTCACAATGTTTGTCTATTGTAAGCACCACAAAGATCTGTTTCATATAGTTAATCTAAAAAGCTATGTGTTAGCAAGCAATTGCATGGATGCTTTCCCCTGCCCACCTTTATACCTAAAGACTGCCGACACAACCCAGCAAATGCAACAAATTCAGCTTAACTGCTAAACGACTAATGAATATGTGGCACCAAAGTCAAATTCTGACATACTATATATTTTTAATAATATTCATGCATGTACATGTATTTGAGCAAGAAAACCTGAATGCACTATAACCATAATTCACAACAAAGTACTGAATTGTTATGCCATGTAACACAACATGGCCTTGTTTTAAAAATCATGGCAGATGCACTCGAGAAAGATTTGTCTTAAAGAGGTTGACATTTTGTGTGATTATGTTTCTTTGTAAGACTTTTGTAAGACCTTGCTTGTAACTGCAAATGTATGACCTTGACCTATTTTTCAAGGTCACGTGGGCATTTCGTCAAAAATCAACGGTTTGAAATGTCAATAAAGAGTGTACTTTCACCATATCTGTAGATCATTGGAATCGGTATGCCTATTTATAAAAATAAGGGTGACAATAGTAAGGGTGCACAGGGAGACATTTGATTTTCTGTTGGAAAATCAGCCTGTTCTAGTTTTTAATGCATTTTAAAAAAATAATGAATAAATTTACAAATTAGAATTCTGTGCAGAGCTGAACTCGGGGTTTATGTGCTCCCCATTTCAAACCATGCCAAATGCCTTGGGGATTCACTCTTCAGAGAGACTCATTTATATATATATATATATATATATATATATATACTGTAAGTGATCTCGGGCGTGGTAGTATATTATTGTGTAATCATTAGATGACACTTCACTCAAGTCTTCTCATGTTTAAAATGAAAATAGCAGGATGAAATATTAAGTCAGAGACAAAGATTGAAAAAAAAACAAGCCAAATTATCCTCTAACCATGACTGTCATTTAAGTTCAACAATTTACATCACCATCAGCCCCCTGCCCCTTCACTGCAGCACATCATTAAGAATCCATGAGACCCCCTCCCCCAAAGAGCACACACAATATTTAAGCACATGCATTGTTCTGTTCTGTACAGGTCTACACATAGGCCTATTCGTAAGAGTGACATAACCTTATGTTTGAAATATTTTTTTACGTAGTTAATCTTAAGAAATTTTTAAATAAGGTAAAATGTATCTTTAGCAATAAACCTTTCAACATTATAATCTTACCCAACAATACCAACTCTTTTATTTGCATGCTACATGTTTAGCTATTTTACTTTCCGGAAGACATGTTTGTCCATGTGTGTGGAGGAAACTGGACAACATACATCAGGGATGAGCCTGTTCAGGGAATTCCAGGATATCAGAGAATTTTGTGTCGTAGACTTACAGAAATTCCTGGATTTCTGGTTTAACTTCTAAAGAAAGTTACATTTTTCCCCCACTCTGATGTGGTTTTTCACTGAGGATGAGTACTTTATATGATACTCTCAGGGAATTTTTTCCTTAGTCAGGCTCATGTTGGATACATACATACATGTCAAGTGTATGAACAAGAAGAAGCAGTGCACCAGAAAGTTGAAAATATGCAAAATGTGTCACTAATCTGCAAATGAATCTAGAGTGTCTGGAGACAAACATCAACATGAAAGCATGTTTGTTTTTTGAAAATAATTGCTTTTTGATGTGATTTGGAAAAAATACATGTAGATGTGTCAGCTTTCACCCCATGCATGATGACAAGTGCACATTTTATAGTGTACGGTGTTCCACAAAAATATAACACATGCATACAAACAACTTTACATGTTACAGTCTATAGTATTCCTCTCTCACACACACACACACAATAACCCCCCCCCCCCCCCCCAAAAAAAAAAAAAACAAAACAAAAAAAACCCCCAGTGCCATGTTCAGGGTTTTCCTCAGATAATCCTAGCAGCATAGTGGAATTTCCATATTTAATCAAATTTGAGCAAATTTCAAGAATTACAGCCCTATCCTCCTACAAGTATACCTTCTAATGGGAAGCTTAAGTCACCGCCTTTATTTCAGGGGCACAGCCCTATTTGTAGGGCTCTGGGGGAACCCTAGATATTGTGTGATTTTTTTTTTGGTGGTTTATAATAAAATGTATCCTAGTCAAGTCGATACCAATGTGCAGAGACTCAGACCCCCGAAGTGCAGTGGGTGGTCTCTTTTCTCGCATTTAATATAAAGGCTATCCCCTGGGAACCATCATACACAGGTGAACCAGAGTTATGACAATTATACTTTACAACTTGCCACATGCAAACCAGTAAAACCAAACACAACAGATGCATGAGTTCTCCGCATTGAGAAGCAATATGTAAGCAGTTTGCTAGTAATTACAGTGGGCATAATTGTGCCAGCTAATGTGAAATTGGTAACTTGATAGCAACTGAAGTCACGAAATTGGTAAATCATTTTTGATAGAAGAAGTGCACAAATTTCACTACACTTCAACGTTTTGAAAAGTCCAATTTTTTATCATATAGTTGTCCACAAGTACATCATCTCTACATGTACCTCGTGAACATATTCGCATGTTGTGTGAAACTGGATTCTGTACAATGACAAATTAAAAAGATTTTCCCTATCCCCATTGAAATGAGATTTTGTGAAGAGGTTCTGCCAGATACCCCTTGCAGTTCAACTATTCTGGCAATCCCTATCTACAGTATTACTATTCACAATCAAAACTGTTTACTTAGGGTTCAAGGGATGGGTTCCTCTTTGGTAATATGATTTAGCTGAAGATAAGATTTACATAATTTAGCTTCAGGGGCATGGTTTTTACCTCATAATGTAGGCCTACACTTCTTATTGATTTTTTACCATGCTGTGTACTTTCAGCGCATAACAGATGAATGGAGTGTGATAAAAACATGCGAAACTAATCAAGCAAATTCTGATCTATGTGGGCCCACTTTTAATTGGTTTATGCTGCTTCATTCAATATCCTGTGTTTGACAATTGGAATGGATACTTGATTGTCATTATTATCCATTCACCAGGAAACTCAACTGGAAAGTTGACTAACTGACTGAATTGTTTTCTGCATAAAATGATAAAACATAAAAGCTTCAGAATAACAACCAAGGATGAACCTGGAAAAAAGCACAGTAAACACCCCTTAGCCCTGCCTGTCCATTATCATATTTACTTTAGAAATTTTTTTTTTTTTTCAAGTTTTTAGAGCAGAATAAGTGTATTTTACTTAATTGAAATTCAGAATAACACTGAATTCAATGGACAAGCTGAATATGTTTATGCTTGAACAACATTCATGGACATGTTACACTTACTATAGCCTGAAACATACTTTATTCAGTCTGAATGTCACTAAATATGACAAGGAAATCATTACCTACTGTCTCATTATCATTGATGTGGTACATCATTATTGCTCACAAGGGTCCTCAATTGTCACTCATCTCCTACAGCCAGCATGAACAAATAAGCAAGTTGGGATTTTATACCTTCATCATATATAATTAGCTACATGTAATTTGAAACCGTCTGTGATCAAACATCATACTTTACTAATTTGAACAAATATTGGAATCATTCTGGGATAGTATTTTTCTGTTTCAAACAGAATTGATTATTTGCAGCTCCTTGAAAATATGGCTTGGCTTTTTTTGCATTAGGCTGGTAGCAGATGCCTTTCTCCCATCTCACATCAACTTAAAATTTGCAGCCTATATTTTGTACTTAGCTGACGCTAAATTACTCTAAAACCATTCTAGGGACCTTCATTTCCAAGTTTTTTTGAACAAATGGGTTGTTTTTGATGGAACCCATGGAAGAGTTCACTCTGTGGTGACCTTGACCCAAGTTTCAAGGCCACAGGGGTCAACATAAAAAATTAAAAATTTGCATGAGGTAATGTGTACTGAACATATATGACACTGGCTGATGGGGCCTTGCAGCCATTGTGACCATTCTATTTTGTGTTATTTAGAACTGCATTAAATATAAAATAAAAAGAGAGGCACCAGATTTAAGTGACTGGCAGTAAAAAATCTGGAGCAGCAAAGCCACATTCTTAAACCAGCATTTGGGTGATGCTAACATTAATGTAGTGCACCATGTAATATTTGTTTATTCTTTGTACAATACATGTATATTTTTTTAAATTTTGTTTTGCAGGAAAATTAGCTGGTGGCATTGCAACAAAAGAGCAAAGCATGCAGGCCCAAGATCCCTACCATGTTGTGGAACTTGCTTGTGAAGGGAGAGACTTGCAAACTCCTGTGTATAACAGTCACATTGTTATTACTCCTAAAGAACAAATGAGCTTGAATTTTGAAACTGTTAATATGCACATAAAAGAAGAGCCAGCCAGTTTGGATATGACTGTAGAGGATGTTAAATGTGAGTATGAGAAAGAGGAGAATGAAGCTTACATGAATGACCAGCCACATATGCAGACAGGAGCTAGCACAGAAATGCCTACAGATCTGACAGACCTGCAAAGTGTGACAAAGTTTGATTATGCTGGGCCAACTGAATCAGCAGTTATTGACCAAGTGAAAGATGAGGAATCGTGTGCTGCCCAGATACAAAAATGCTTGGACACAACTGCAGGAATGATTGACCTACAACATGTGAAAAATGAGGATACCAAGACTGATGAAATCATGAATATTGAACTGGATGAGGAGAAAGAATGTGAAATTTATCCAACGCATATTAACACAAACTTAAATGCATCTGTTGGTTCCAGAACAATGGACTTGCCAAATCAGATAAGCCAGGACACAGAGCCTTATGTTAGTGGTGGGATAGTAGGAACTCAAATAAAGATTGAGAAACCTGATACTGATCCAGTTACAAGCTTTCATGATGATACCTTGACCCACAGTGTCTGTGTCCCAAGTTCAAGGGTTGGTGATACTGGTGATTCCCTCTCAGAGTCTACAAAATCACAGTCCTGGTCTCCAAGTGAATACACCACTGAAAACTCTTCCCCACAGACTCAGACTCATGATGGTAAATACATGTACACTGCTGAAAACTCTTCTGTGCAGACTCAGAAACGTGATGGTAGGTACATGTACATGCATGTACACATTATATATGCTTACCCACACATATACATGTGTTACAGTGTACACACATGTATGCACTTATGGGCTATCCAGTTAAATACGTATGGTAAGGGTAGAGCACCGACAATGTGTAGGGTGCCACTACCACATGCGGAAAATTTGTTTTCATATAATTTTTGCAATAGGGGTGATCTGGGTGGGTTTAATTTCTTGACACACAGCCTTTCATTCCCATGGTGCATATTTGTGACACCTAGCAACCCATGCCATTTGAGGTCAGGTGTAAAAGTGGGTCAGCAAAGCCCATTACATAACAGTGAACCTTAAAAGTCCTGAAAGTTTCACCCTGCATACCAGGAAGAATATTGCCTTTATCATCAAATCTACCTGAAGTACATATCTATAGTAATCCTGTAATTACACCCTGGTGTGATAAAATGAAAGTTTGAAGCTTTTTTGACAACATAGAGAGGTTAAATTTATACCTGCTATATTCCTAAAGGTGAGGATCATGGAAAGTGACCACAAGATGTGGGCAGTCAACCATGAACAGGATGGACAGCACGTGGTCTTTAGGTGAATTTAGAACTAACCCATATCTCTCCTATTGAAACCAAATTAATATGTCCACATCCACAACCGACATTAATGTAAAATAAAATGGAGGGGCAACCCCCCAAGACTGACTTGACTGGAAGAGTCCTAAATGCATGTGATTGGCAGGAAAGTGTTGAGGGTATGGCTGACTGGGATGATGCATCAATATATATTTTGAGATGCTTTACTTCATCATTGTTCATGATACATAGCATTGATGTACAGTGAGATGCATAACATTTTGTTGAAAAATTCAGAAGTTGAGGTGGAACAGTAATTTAATGCCTTTTTCTTGAAAGTTCACATTAAAATTTTAATCTCAGTATGTGGGCATGGTCTATAATTCCCTGTGTAAAAGTACACAAGGAAAATGGCCACAGTCCCAAATATGTAGTTGAATAAAATGTCCCATAATTGTACATAGTCTTGAGGCTGTACTATAATACCACGAAGAAGCTAGAATGATGTGGTTGACCATTCAATTCTGCACCAAACATAGCAAATGTGTGAAGATGGTTGTTCATGTATGTATCCAGGCCCCTGATTTTTCTGTATCATCGGAAAAGCATACATTTTGCAGTATTATTGATGAAACGCGCAAGCCAGATGTACAGTTTAATTTGTGCCAAAAAAATATGGCAAGCCAAAAATTCAAGATGCATGCACAAATTACTGCCTATCTGTCACTTTAGGAGACCAGTTGGGTATTGTGCAGCCTCCTCTCACAATAAATGTAAAATATAAGTGAATTATAGAAAATGTGCAGAAATGATGGGCTTTGATACCATTTTAGAATTAGTAGCCGGCATGTTTGGACAGCACATGTGCCTCAGACGTGTGCTACACTTGTGCTGTTTTGTTTTGTTTTGTTTTGTTTTGTTTTTTTTGTACCGGGAGTTCTCTTTCAATGTATAGCCAATGTTTTTAACACCTGGAACTGTGGATGTGGCAAAAACCCCAGAAATCTCATTTGGGAGGGGACGGAAAAGGAAATTTTGCAATTCAACCCAAAATAAGTTCCTGATTGCAGCACCACCTGTCACACAAATTATGGTATATGGGGTCTTCAGAAGTGTAAATACTCAATTTCAACTCAATTGGCCAAGTGGCTTTATAGAGAGAGGGAAAAAAAGGAGTGTTTTGCCGAGAGATAAAAAAGCACATCCAAAAATCACTGTCCAGAACATGACCATTTTAACATTGAACTTAGTAGAGACCCATTCCAGGGACAGCTCCGCCAAGTTTGAAGTGATTACGGTAAATAGGTGTGGAGAAGTAAAAAATTTTAATTACCATTTCAATCCCCAATAATTATACTGACCAGTAGGAAAGGATGCTTTAGTCGATAACTTCAGTGCCCAAATTTAAATTAGAAAACATAAATAAAATAAAAATCAAGGATTCATATTGTGGGTGGCACCTGTTCAGCTGCTTTTGACCCCTCCACAAGGTACATTGATTTCTGTCCAGTTTCAGCATAATCTGAGTGACGAGAGAAAATAAAAATAGCAGAAACATATAAAAATTTGTGAAAAAAAGAAAGAAAAGGAAAGAACGAAAGAAAGATTACAGAAAGAAAAAAATGCAGTGCTACCCATTAAACAAATTAAGGTCTTGGGGTCCTCAGAAGTGTCTACATGCAATTTCAAGGGTATTGGCTGAGCAGATTCGGAGAATATTTTACAACATACTGGGAAAAAGTGCACCCCAAAATGACAAAATATCAAAAATCACTGGGGCATAACAAACTAGGACGAAATTTAAACCCACCCAACGCACATGATCATCCCCATAAAGTTTGGAAAGGATTCAGCTGGAGTTTAAAAAGTAAAAAATACCATTGTGAATAGATGACGAGGACAAAAACCCATCACAAACCATGTAACCTGGGGTAAAAATAAATTTTTTAAAAAAATTTAAAAAGCCTCATTCGTAGTCCTGGTCAAGGTGATTGTCAAGTTTCGTAAAACATAATGTACGAGAAATACATTTATTCAAGTTGTAAGTGTAAGCTTGTAGACTGATTTGTCACACACAGTGGCTTATCATTTTCCAATGCCTGTTAAGATTTGTACTTAACTTTAGAGAATATTTTCTGATGTTGTGGTGCTTATAATATTAACCACTGCCAAGACCCAGTGGTGTGTAGATGTTGATGGCTTGTAATTTTTTGAATCTAGACTCACATTTTGTTTTTGCATCACTTTTATTTGAACTTCAAATTTTATATACCAAACAAAGTGAGAAAAACATTCATCAGCTGATCAAGTTTTCAGTGGGTGTTGAAATCATTGCCAAAGGAAACTGGTCTTACAGACATTAGGGCCTATACTGCCAATACTGCAGCATAGGATTTTATCTGTTTTACCCTTTTCCCCTTGAATTAAGACTGAGTCCACAGCTTTCCCATGCATGGGTTGGGCTTTGATAGGTCTTATCTACAATATTCTTAGTCAAATGTTATTGCTTTTCCTCCTAGGCCCATATAAGCGCAAGGGAATATTGCTATTCCCTGCACGTCTGTGTGTGAATCCGTCCATCCCTTCTTACACATTTCAGAAGAACCAGATAATCTGGGATGTTGATACTTTTTAGTTGATCATGCTTTTGAGAGTTGATATCAAATTCAAAGGACAATGACCTTGACCCAATTTTAATCATGTGAGTCAAATTTCTCTGTGAATTTTTTGCACGCAATATCAGGAGAACCGGAATTGCTAGGATCGTGAAACATTTACAGATAATCCACATAGAAATCTCCATACTTTCCTAGGAATTCCATTGATTTTTCTCTGAGATTTTTGCGGGATAACTTCCTTGGAATTCCATGGAATATTGGCTTGGGAATTTTGTGGAATTTGAAAAACGTAGTGAAAGAAATTGGAGATCTATATGCAGTAATTTCTTCGATAAATTTTGAGAATTTCCACAGTTTTTACAAGATGTGTGGAACACTTCCGCTGTCACTTGAAAGATCTCTGTAGAATCTAGGATCTCTTTGCATATGTTTTCCAAACAATTCCCAAGCCAATACATTGAAAGCAGTAATGGCTTCTGTGTGCCTTATGACCCTTGTAACCTTGGGTTTTCGTCAAGTTTGAAGGACAGTGACCTGGACCTAATTTGAAGGTCACTAGACTGTTCATGAATGAGTGTGTGACTGTGAATTTATGGTACCCTGTACGCTGCATGAAACAGAAAAGGTATATCCTCAGCAAACTTTCATATGAATACTTTTGGTGATGGTAATCAGCAGAGCATTTGGCCCATGGGCCTCTTGTTTGTAGTGTATCCTTATGTTAAATGTAGGCCGAACATTATAGGTCTTTCCATGCTAAAGGCCTTCATTGCGCATGGGCTTTTCATTTTCATACGTACTTATCGTATACAAGGCACTTGCAGTACAGAGACCACTGTTCATCTCAGACCTGACACGTTGATATCAGGATGAAAGCTCTGTAGTCTTGTATACAATCCACACTTAATTTTCTGTACATGTATGCCTACAGGATTATTAACCCAACAGTATATGGTTTGGGATGAGTTTAGCAATGGGAGTTCTAAGTCTATAGCCGTAACACTTGAGTCTCTTCAGGGTTTCACTGATTTTAATTAAAAGAGGAATCACATGACATCCCCTAGCCAATTAGATCTGGCAAGAGGTGTCATGTAATCCCTTTTGACTGGTACCACCCCTGTGGATATTTGAGCCTACTTGATTTCCATCCCACTTGATGACATGAAATGGAAGAAAATGATAAGTATAGTTCTTAATTGTGAATTAAAATTTTAGATAATGTTTATTGGTTTCAGGCACCGCTGACTTAGAAAATGCAGCTATGAAGGATTGGTCTCTCCTCTTTCATAAAACTCATAGTGAAAACATCCAGTTGTCTTTTGATTGACGGCAAGCAAGGCATGCTCAGAGCTACTGCAAAGGAAAATGCTGTCTATCATGTCTATAGCTAGTGTAACACTTGAGTCTCTTCAAGGTTTCAGCGATTTTGATTAAAAGAGGAATCACATAACATCCCCTAGCCAATTAGATCTGGCAAGAGGTGTCATGTGATCACGTTTGACTACAGTGGTCCCACTCTTATTAGGCCCCTCTCACCAAAGGCCACCCCTCTTGAAAGGCCAGCATTCTACAGGTGCAGAAATTATGGTTCCATTATATTCTCTCCCTCAAAAGAAGCCATCCCTCTACATGCTCTAAGAAGGCCACTTTTTGGTTGCATTTGGGATGGCCTCATATTGAGGGGGACCACAATGTAGTACCACCCCTCTTGGCCTTTGAGCCTGCTTGATTTTCATCCCATTTGATGACAGGAAATAGAAGAAGGTAATACGTATAGTCCTTAATTGTGAAATTATATTTTGTAAATTATGTTTGTTGGTTTCAGGCACTGGTGACTTAGAAAATGGAGAGCTGAAGGGTTGGTCTACAGTCCTCTTTCATAACACCCATAGCAAAAACATCCAGTTGTCTTTTGATCGACGGCAAGCAAGACGTGCTGAGAGCTACTGCAAAGGAATATGTTTCAGCCACCGGCCAATTGCCATCAATGAACGGGTGTATCTTAGGTTTGCAGAAGTGTCCAAAAGGTGGAGTGGTGTTTTACGACTTGGATTTACAGCCCATGATCCAGCCACCCTCAATGCAGCGCTGTTGCCCAAATATGCATGCCCAGACTTGACTAGTATGCCAGGCTATTGGGCCAAGGAATTAGATGAGCAGTATTCAGAACAAGGCACAGTGGTATTTTTGTATGTGACCCAAGGAGGTGATACTATGTATGGCATAAATGGGGAAGAAAAGGGAGTTTTCTTCAGTGGAGTTCAGACTGATGTGATGCTATGGGCTCTTGTAGATGTATATGGAAATACAATGGCCATGGACTTTATAGGTAAGTGCAAACACTGCTGGCCAGTTTGCCAGTTTTTCAAATAATGCACAGTAAATCTGTCAAGACCGAACACCCTTGGGACCCAGCCTAAGTGTTCAGGTATCAGAGGTGTTCGGCTAATAGATAGTCAGGGGCGTGGCCTTTTGTCTACATCCTACACTTGTAAACTTTGAATTCACCTGTACATGCACATGTATTGGGGAATTTACCAGCTCCAATACATATATTTTTATATAAATTACAAAACCTTTCAGGAAAAATAAAGTCTAAGATGAAAAAGAACTTTATAAAAATTCCAACCACTTGGGAAAAAAGGATTAAAAAACTTGAATTTAGGCTAACAGAACATGCAGTTTTCAATATCATTCAATAGGCTAGATTAAAGTTACTGGTACATGCATACATGTATATGTACTGAAGTATCTCCATCTGCCCTACCTGTGACAATGCATTTACATGTCCACAATTTGATTACATAAAACATCCATTGTCCAACATTAAGACAATATTTGTATTACCCTTTATCATACCAAGGAGGGTAGAGAGCTTCAGAATTCACTTACTTGTGTGATAAGTTTAAACCAGTTTACTGTCAATACATTTATTTTCAAGAGCATTTATTTTCACAGTTTTTTACCTGTTGGACCTTACACTAAGACTTTAAATTCACTAATTTTAGTTTTACTTCCAATCAATGTCATGTTAAAAACCTTTTTCATTGTGTTCTTAATTTCACGGCTTTGGAGCATCAGCAAAATAAGCAAAAATAAGAACACGGCGATACTAAATGAATTCACAGTATTGTACATGTATGTACACTGGTACAGCTGTAGAAGGTCTCACCATGGAACCTACACACTATTGACACTCTTTGAATAAATTAATGCCACAAATTTGATGAAAGTGTTGAATAAAAAAGAATAAGTAATTAGATGTTTTTGTATTTGATATCTATGAATTTCCTGAAAATTCCTTCTTTCTGGGGGTACAACTGTACGTGTTCAGCCTTGACAGGTTTAATGTTGCTTTAGGACCCAAATCAAGTATCTGGTTTTCAGAGCAGAGAGGTGTTCTGGGATTGCAGGTTCCAACACATGGCTCTCCTATCAAATTAAATACAAAAAAGTTGGAATCCGAAAAAAGTGTTCGGGTGACAGAAGTGTTTGGCTATTGGAGGTGTTTGCAGGGTTCGAAATTAGCGGGTGTTTAGGTGCCCTAGGCAACTTTTATTCGTGTCGAGCAACTTTATTTCCTTAGCTGGTTTCCCATGGGCCAACTTTCTATCTTCAGCAGATCAATCATCATGTCATTTCCAATAATTGTGGCAACATTATACAGTTCCTATCATCTACTTCTTAGTGTGGGAAATCGTTTTCATAACGGTGACAAATATAGCTCTTGTGCACAAGTCGTTATTGTTCATTTATAATTGCAACATTTTAAATGTCTTTGTCTTTTACCAAGCTAACTACAATTCTCATTTGGTGGGAAACAGGGCAACTTTCTTGAGGTTTGGGCAACTTGTAAAAATTTTCTTTTTTTAACTTGTAAAAATGCTGTGCTTGCCCGGGGGCAGCTTGAAAAAAAAAAAATTCTACCCATGGTTTGGCTTGGCACGTTTAACTGTACAATGATTTGTATGAGTTGAGCTTGGATTTACAATGAAGACCAAGGACTGCTCATGACCAGCATACAAGCGTCTTGATATTTTATCGCTCCAAGTTGTTTTTCTAATGAAAATCTGGAAAGTGGGGGGGGGGGGGGGGTGGAATGATTGCAGGAAGCGAATTTTGACAAATTAACCCTCAGCGCTCTGGGCAGGTTTGGGATCTTGCAAAGCCAGCCACTGGGCATGTTTTGTTTTGTTGCGCAACATGCGACATGCTGGCATAAAAGTGCTGTAACTTTTCTATTTTCCAATTTATGCAAAAATGTGCACATAACTTGTGTCGAGTATGACCTTCTCTACATTTCTAAGTGGTTACTTTGTCAATTTACACGAAAACTCGTGCCCTACACCCTGACAAAGTGTATATATTGATCTCAATCATGAATTGATCAAAATGGTCAAGCCTGTGTGAATACAGTTGCATGGGTGTCTGTCCACGCATTTTCCTTGCTTAGTGTCTCGAACGATGGTTGGAAGATCTGAATCCAGCACATTTGGATAACCTGTAATCACTTTTTAGCTCTGGTGACCCTTAATTTTTTTCTAAAGATCGGTTTTGTGTCATAATTGTCATTAAATTATAGTGTTAGAGTTTGTTTGATGCTGCAGTAAATAGTCGATAAATGCACATTATTGCACCACTCATG
This sequence comes from Hermodice carunculata, assembly GCA_964020975.1. Lineage (NCBI taxonomy): Eukaryota > Metazoa > Annelida > Polychaeta > Eunicida > Amphinomidae > Hermodice > Hermodice carunculata. Next base: position 61,670,013 of record OZ026625.1, read on the forward strand.
AACTGTCAACATGATCAACACAAGCGGCAGTGGTGTTTTACCCGAGCCATGTTTACGTGTGGCTGGCGTATTTTACTCTCCCTTTCCGTGAAAAAATTGGACCCTCTGCTCCAGTACGCAAAGGCTGGTTGATATGTTATCATTCTGACCAATTTACAGCATTAAAATTTGTTTCTTGCTTTAAATTGTCCGTAATTGTCACTTGTGTTCATACAAATGTTGCGCATCTTTCAAGCCTGACTTCACAACAGGAAGCAAGGAGAACTCCTGAACGAAACATCGGTAGGAAAACAAAGCATTTGATTGGGCGGCAAACACCATGTGATCAGTTCAAGCCCCCTTTTTAATCATTCTATGATGTAAACAACATGGCGGGTGGACGAAAAAAGATTGAGACTGTGATGATGAAATTACCCTATTTTTGCACAGTTTTAGAGAGTTACATCACTCAAATTGTCACAAACAATGGCCTTATCATTGATTTAAATCATTGGTAGAAGGAAAATATTAATTTTTAATGCAAAATCAGAATAGCCATCACCTAGAACTGACATTTCTCTGCAAGAAAATAAATAAGGCCAAACAAAATAATACCTGTTTTTTGCTTAATCTGACCGACTCTGTCACAAACCTGCCGACCCACCAAATCTGCTTGGAAAAAAAAAAGACGTGCCCAGCTGGCCCATCTGTGAACCCTATGTACCATTATAAAGTACTTGGCACTTCTAGGACTTTAAATGATACATTTTATCTTGGAAACAACTGTAATGAGAGAGAAAATACCTTGCAACCTCAAACAACGCAAAGGAAATTTCAATATGTGCAATAAACAATGATTTCCTTATCAAAACTCAACAGAGAAGAGATTACCATGGGCAATATGGGGGGTTTAAATCTTGAACCCTGAATCAGCCACTTCAAAAGTTCCGGTGTACTCGACACCAGTGGCAGTATGCAATGGCGATGTGCGAGTGCACTCGAAACTGACATCCTGAGAGCTAACTCTTTCAACTCAACAGCCCACCTCAGGGGGCAGATATTTCATGCCTGTCTACCCGATAGCCCTCCACAGCGGTCAAGTGCAAACAGTAGTGCAGACCTGCCAGCCCAGAACAGTGGTCATGTTGACATTTTGAAGACCACATCAGGGATGAGCCTGTTCAGGGAATTTCAGGATTTCAGGGAATTTTGTGTCATAGACTTACAGAAATTCCTGGATTTCTGGTTGAACTTCTAAAGAAAGTTAGGTTTTTCCCCCACTCAAATGTTGTTTTTCACTGAGGATGAGGACTTTATATATGATACTTTCAGGGAATCTTTTCCTTGGTCAGGCTCATGTCTGTCACATTATATTAGTATTTGAGATGGATATCTAGACAAACAGCACCGCATGCTTGCTGGAGACTGTGACTTTCACCATTGTTTTTTTTAGCAAAAAAACACCAGATTTTTTTCAAACTGGAAAAAATGACATGAGCGATAATCCAGGATCCGTCGGCGAACTCTCCGGGAGTGAATTATTGGATGATTATGATGAATTTGATCTCTTTGATGCACGGAATATTACCAAAGGGGAACATATTTGAAATAGGGACGCCTATTTTGGTGGAGATTCATCAGATGACAAAGAATTTTATGGTTTGAGGCAGATTTGAACCAAAGTAGATGCCAAAGTGTGAGTAATAAGTTAGGATCTGAAGATAAAAATCTCTGATGAAGTTTTTGGAGATTTGGGTGAATTTGCTCTGCATTGTATTACCGAAGAAGAATGTATTCAAATCATGCCGACTTACTTTGCGGATTCATGTGATAATGATGAATCTTTGGGTTTTGAACGAGATTATACCCCAGAGGATCACTATGAGTGGTCTACCGATTATACAGTGCACTGTAAAAAAAAGCTTTGATGAGCGATCAGGACCTACTAGGATTTTAGATGGCTCTGGATCAATGTTGGAATTTTTTCAGATTTACTACTCGGATGTTATTTTTTTAACGCATTGTGAAATGCACAAGGCCTAATGCAGATTTATGTGCCACCAAGAAAAGAATGGATGATCCTGAACACAACGAGGGTGCCTTTGAAAATGTTACCTTGGAAGAAATAAAGCTCATCGTGATGGCTATAGTCAAACTTGACAGAGGTGCACTTTATTGGAGAGATGATGACAAGCATTCCGTGCTGGGAACCAAGATAGCAGATGTAATTACCAGGGACATATTTGTTCAGAACAGAATGTATAAATGTGCATTTGTGTTGTGAAGAGTGCTGCACAGCCAACTGATAAATTGTTCAAGGTCAGGTTTATGTTTAAAGATCAGATAGGCAAGGCATTCCAAAGTGAGAATATCACACATAAGTGCATCAGTGCAGATGAATCAATGGTTCCTTTCAAGGGCAGACTGTCAATAAAGCAATACATGAAAGGCAAGCCCTGCAAGTTTGGAGTTAAATTTTGGATGGCTGCGATGCAGTTTCAGATTACTGGAACTTTGATGTTTATGTTGGTAATGAAGCTACAGTGACAGACCACAAATTTGTCCTGAGTGCACAAGTGGTGATTGATCTAACCAAAGTCTTAAGGGGAAAAAAGTCTTCACTGATAACTTCAGTACAAGTCCCTTGCTGGCTCACTATCTTGCAACAAAATATGTGTACCTCTATGGCACAGTGAGACAATGAGAACATACATGTTTTGGCATGGTTTCCCACAAGAATTGGTCAAAACTGCTGCACAGACATGAGGTTTACCACACGGACATATGAGTGGCACCAATGTGGGCCTATAGTTGCTGGAAAGACAACAAAATGGTTTACTTCCTGTCCACAGCACATATTCCTATCTTGGATGGGCTTTTAGTACTAGTTAAGACATAATTACAAAGATGGTTAAAAAATTCCACCTACACCAACTGTTGTCGAATATTCAAAGTACATGAACGGCATTGACCGCAATGACCATGTATGCAAAATCAATAAGTCAAAAAACAAACAAACCATGAGGTGGTATCATAAAATTGAACGAAAACTTTTGGAACTGGGCATATACAATGCTTACATGTATGTTCTTGAAGGCACTGTCAAAGAACATGCACCAGCTGGAAAACGAAAATGTGACATGTCATTCAAACTGGACTTAGCCCATCCCCTTATTGGTGGTCAGCGGTTGAGAAAGTGAGTTGGACAGCCAAGGTCTGCATCTTCTCAGGCACTTTTGCGTCTGGATAACACTTGTCACCTGCCCATTAGAAGGGAAAGCAAAGATCATGTTTGTGTTGTTTGTGACAAAAACAGATGTATGAGAATCCATCCTGGTGAGTCTTACCATGACAATCCTAACAAAGGATGAAAGCCATCAATGAAATGTGAAAAGTGTGACAAATATCTGTGTTGCTCTGCAAAAAAAGGAAAAAGAAAACATTTTTCAATGACTACTACATATACTTGCACTACTAACTGCCCCCATACACACTTACAAGAAGACAATTTGATACAAACATTTATAAGGTGTGGTTTGAGCACACTTTATTGACATTACACATTCATTATGCAAATCTCCATTGTTGGGGGAAACACATCAAATTATGTGAATTCCAAGTTAAAAAAAAAAAACATTTGCATCCTGTCAGAGATCAACTTGGGACTTGTTTTTGCATTTGTGGCATAACAAGAACTCCGGGACCTGAAAATATCAAGAACAATATCTACAAAAGTTCATAAATAGGAATGTTTACCTGTTACCTGTATTTGCATCTGTGTATGGAAGTAAATACACCTGGTTGACGTACAACATACATATAATCATGATAATTTAAGTTTGAGATCTGAACTTTCAGAAAATATATGGTTTTGTACCTTTATCTCATTTTTTTACCTTGAATTTAGCCCTTCAAAAATATATGTCTGATTTCTTTGTTTTTGCCGGTTATACCCAGGGTTCAAGGGTATAGCACACTATAACATATGCTGGGTTGAAGGGAGTTTCATTGTATCATTTACTTGGGGGTGAAAATCATCAATTAATATGAAACAGAGCCATGTCTTTCAAATAGATTAAGTTGCCTGCATAGCAGATATCCCACTTTTTCTTTGGACATGATGGTCTCAACTTCTTTTTTTTGTGTATATGGTAGGCTTGTATGGAACTCAAAAGGAAGGAAAGATAAAAAATTTGCATTTGGGGTGGTTGACACTTGAAATTGGAAGCAAATTTTTACATACAAAGATGCAGCCAAACTTCTTGAGATGCATGTACGAGAAGTGAGAATTGATATTGAGATCTGTGGAATGTGTATTCAGACACGCTGTTCCCATGAGTGAAGCATTTGAAAGCATAACAGCCATAACAAGATTATTACATTTACTCTGATTCTTTTTGAAAGCAAGGTACGATAACAAAAAAAATTACCCCCCCCCAAAAAAAAAACTGCAGCTACTTTGTAACTTATAAGCAAAATGCCTCAGGGTCAACAAAAGTATGTATTGCAGTTGGTGCACTTTAACACTTTCTTCACTTGACAGTATTTGGCATGGTGACCTAAGACATGATGGTGTTAAAGTGTACATACATATACTTGCCTGTCAGGCAGACTGACAAGTCAAAACTGTGCGATTGTTATAAATGGTAGATTAACCTGCAGTGCACTGATAAATATAGACCCCTATGTTTTATACACTGAGTATGCACATGAGACATCACAAAGTTGAGAAAGAATGCACAGCATATATCAGGGTTAATTTAACTTTTTTTGTAACATGCCCTGCGGGCACGTTACACATAAGCCCAACTTGCCCTGAGAGTCCTCAACATAGCACCTTCATGTGGCGTCATTGTCTTTCCATACAGAATATGAACTGGCTATTTTCATAAAAAAATGTTGAAAGTCACTTCCAGTGAGAGACCAGCACCACCTCTCAGATTATATTCTTTTTGGTAATAATATTGATTTAGTGATATCGTGAATTAGCACTAAAGGTCAAAATAGCTTGCCATAAACATGATAAATATTAATGTCCATCAGGGAAATAAATACTGCATAAAAAACGGATATCACCAAAATGCAATGTATGTTCATGTGAGGCTTGATGACAATGTCAAAACACAGCACTGGAGATAAGTAGCTTATGTTTTTCGGAGGGGGGGGGGGGGAACTTGTGTGAAGTTGAGTCAAAGTTTAAGAGGAAAAAAGGTGTAGCCTAGAGATGTATGATGCATTATACATGATAATATCACTTTACCAGAACCAACAGATACACACACGTATCTGCATTACAGGTCAGCCCACCCTAAACATTCCAAAACAGGGGGGCCATACAGCCAGTTGCTGCGAATCAAAAGAATTTGCAGCAAACTTGAAGATTTTGAGGAAATTCCGACAAAATTCTCAGATACTATGAAAAGAGGGACTACCCCCCTCCATCTTAATAGAAGCATACAGCCAGTTGCTGCGAATCAAAAGAATTTGCAGCAAACTTGAAGATTTTGAGGAAAATTCCGACAAAATTCTCAGATACAATGAAAAGAGGGACTACCCCCCGTCCATCTTAACAGAAGCAAAATTTAAAGTAGATTCTGTTGAGCGAGCCACTCTTTTGGCACCATGCCAAGAAGACCAAAACAGTGATTCAGAGAATTTTTTCTTAATCACTACGTATAACTCGGCCCTACCCCCAATCAGAGATATTGTCCAAAAAAATTGGACCACTCTAGAAGCTTCACGCTTTGCTGAAGTACTAGTAAACAAGGAATTCACCATAGGGTTCAAGCGCCCTCAGAACCTGGGGGACAGTTTGGTTCATTCGAGAATCAAAGACTCCACATTCACTAACCCAAACCCTGCAATTTCAGGCAAAAAACATGTCAATGAATGCAATCGACAAGATTGCAAATACTGCTCCTGCCTAAACACCACAGGACAGGTAGCAAGCACACAAACAAAAAGGACTTATTTAGTCCCAAACGGGGCATGCTGCGAGAGCTCCAATCTCGTATACCTCCCAACTTGTAAAGTTTGCCACAAACAGTACGTAGGACAAACCAAACGTCCTCTGCGAGACAGACTCCGCGAACACTTTCGTTACATTACCAACAAAGTAGTGACACAACCACTAGGGAGACACTTTGCCCTAGCGAACCACACAGGACTCGACCTTGAAGTCCATGTACTAGAATACATCCGACCCCCCCCCCCCCCCCCCCCCGACTAGCACGCAGCAGAGATTTGCGGCTAACTAGAGAGAAACATTGGCTGCACCAGCTTCGCACAATTGAACCATTCGGCCTCAATATCATGGGAAAGTGAGCTTTCTTGCTCAGTCTATTGCTAAATTTTTATTTTCTTAGCTCACTTCCCCATGCTATCCGTTCTTTGACAACATTTGTGCTCAAAAATTAAAAATTGCCAAACCAACAAAACAGGGGAGTAACATACACCCCTAGAGCCCCTAGTCAGGGCATCACCACAGCTACCCAGCTGTTCTGATCCATCAAAGCCTAATTTTGTGTACCAGTTGACCTAACTGGGAGAATTCCTGGCATTCCCATATTTGGAAAACCAGACCCATTCAAAAACACGGCTTTTTGAATGACCGTGAAGATGACACCGTCATTCACACTGAGCTACTGTCCTACGTAAACAAAGGCACGTGTTTCACGTAGTGCAACGCACGTTAGCTAACCTTGGGTATATATACCAGGCGCCAGCAGTTTTTAACCAGTTCTGTTCCTGATGAGTGTCAGCTAGACACGAAACTAGTCGAACTATTTTGAACGTTAAAAGCCTCCAGTCATTTTCGACATTTGCCTTGTCGTTTATCTCACTTTACCAGAAATGTTACTTTGGGGTCTAAATTTTTATGCTGTCTGCCAGGCTTTCAAAATTATGCTAATTTTCTTGAGTTTTTAAAGGCTGCTCAAAGCAAAGATGGTCACATGTTCCAATCAAACCAACTTTTTAATATTGCCTGGCATGTTTAACAAAATTTGGAGAGAAAAGAGGAAAACGTATGTCTACAGTATACATTATGTATTTTAATGGTAAAATCTTGTTGAAAATTACTAATCCTAGTATAAGAAGTATGTATAGACCAATCAGGTATGTATGATATGTTGGGGCTTGCAAATTATGTGAATAAGCTGAAAATCACAATGAGAATTTGTAACCTATACGGTAACAAATTACAAAACACATGGTGTAGTCACACACTGTGGCAAGTCAGTGCATGCATACACCTGTAGGTTACTGTGTACAATCTTGATTTGCTGTCTAAACATTCCGCTAGCACTTGAAGCAAGAGTCCAACAGCACAGCTTCCACTGTCTTTGTTACATACATGTACATGTCCCAAAGTTTGAGAGTACATGTCATGATTTACAGATTTGACAAGTTTTTGGTATACACACACACACACACACACACACACACACACACACACACACACACACACACACACACACACACACAAACACACATATATATTTTAATGGTTGTGCTGATAATCAACCAAGGTTCCAGGAGGAGGTGCCAAGGTAATACACATAGAAAAAGCTCAAGGCTACAGACATGGTGTTGTGGTTCTGCATGGGCTGCGAATGATCAGCCACTGAACACATATAGCCATTTCAGACGTCTTTTTGCCATCTGAGACTTATGCTCAAACTCAAACTGATTGGTATTCATTTTAGGTATAAATCATGGTCACTATCTGTTTGGTGCTTAAGATTTCTTCCAAGGTGTAGATGACATGGGATATCTGAGGGAACAATGGCATGAAGACAATGGTGACAACCAGGAACAGTGGAAAAGTTATCCAGGTCAACAACCATGGCAGCAGTTGACATTAGAATTGCAATTCCTGTGCACAAGTCATGCAATTGCTTGTAGAAGAATACCATCAGATGAGAAAAGTGGCCAGAATATAAAGGAGACATGTCATGCAAGAGTTTCAAAAGATTGTCAACTCAGAACACACACTGAAGGAAAGCCATATAACTGTAACTTATGTGAAAAAAGATTTTCCAAAAATAGTTACCTGAAATTACATTTAAGAACTCACACAGGTGAAAAACTATACCATTGTACAACATGTCACAAAAGATTTGCTGGAAGTGGTAGCCTGAAAATACACATGAGAGCTCACACAGCTGAAAAACCATACCAATGTGCAAGATGTGACAGAAGATTTGCTGGAAGTGGTACCCTGAAAATGCATATGAGCACCCACACGGGTGAAAAACCATTCTACTGTAGGATATGCAACAAAAGATTTGGGCGAAGTAGCACTCTTACAAAACATACAAGAACTCACACAGGTGAAAAACCATACCATTGTACGGTGTGTGGAAAAGGATTTGTAGACAGTGTCACATCAAAATACACATGAGAACTCATACAGGAGAGAAGCCATATCACTGCACAACATGTGATAAAAGGTTTACAGACAGCAGTGCACTGGGTAAACACCAAAGAACTCACACAGGTGAGAAACCCTACCCTTGTGCAACATGTGGTAAGAGATTTACAAACAATGAACATTTAAAGAGACACAGGAAAACTCACAAAGATGAACTGGTGTCATGCTATTGGCAAATATAAGAATAAAAAATACACTCTGTGCACTTGTGGCTAACACGAGAACTCCCCAAGGAGAAGAGACATACATGTACATGCTACATGTATATAGGTGCACAATAACAATTTTTTGCTTGTAGGTGTACTGTGAAAAGACATGAGAACACACTGAAGGAGAAACCATGTTACTGTAAGGCCATCCTTAATTAATTGTTGGCTTGTAGTAATTTTTTTTTTTTTTTTGGATGGGGGGGGGGGGGGGGGGTGGGGGGTAAGTAGGCAGGTAGGTAGGGTTTTTTTTTTTTTGTTTTGGTTTGTTTATTTTAATCCTAGCACCCACTTTTTAAAAAAAAAAACGGCATTTTGGTAGGAAAATAACACATGAAATGATGTAGTATGAGTGTGTGGGAAAAGTTTTTTTTCTCTTATCGGTCATTTTTCTCAAGTTTCAAAGGTCCCGATACTTTACCTTGTAACTTGTTAGCATTTTCTATTGGTACGGGGAATTTTTTATTGGTAAAAACTGCTGAACTGGTACTTTTGGCATGGAGTGGTTTCTGCAAGTACGGTGGTATTTGTCTTCAGAGACCACTCCGATGAGAGACCACCTGGCTTGAAAGACCACTTTCTGCAGGTCCTTTCTGCTATATTTTCATTTTACTCAAACTACCACGTTTACTCTGAAAAGTAAGATCTTTTAAAACAAAGAAATATAAATTGGCTCTGAAAACTACTAAACTTGCTCAGATGACCCCATTCACCTCCCTGAATTCTTACAGACGTTAAATAGTAGACAGGCTATTTTGAATGCTCTAGGCACTTGACCGATTAATTTTGAATGCCCACATCCTTTGTCCTTGAATACTATGAAGTTGATGTATTTAAAGAGTAGACACATCCTTTAATGTGATGCTTTTCACATATGACACTTCACTGTTTCCTCTACCTCTACATGTGAACATATATTAACAATCTTTGGACTTGAATGGCTTAAACTATAGATTTGGTTTGGCTGGCTCATATGAATATAAAATGGTGCCAGAGCATGTGCATGAGGTTTGGTGGTGGATAGTGTATATGGTTGTGGTGTTGTCTAGAGATGTGGGTGCAAATCCTGCCATGTTTTAAAATCTATTAAAAGCATGTAGTTCAACAGTAGAATACTGGAGTGCTCTGCTCTGTGTATACTTTCTGATTCCTGCTTCATGCACCATTTTCTTCTTGCAAAAAAGCTAAAATTTTATGTAAATCAAGTGAAACTTTGAGACTGTCCAAAAATCATTGGCCTGTCAGAATTTAAAAAATAATTCAATATTCAACAAATTTCAGTTCGAACAATAATGTTGAGTATTTAGTTTTCTCCATTTGCTTGACATTTGCTGCTCTTTAAATAATTTCAAATATAACAAGGGGCTTTTTAAACCCAGCTGCTTCCCTTTTGAATGTAGAATAGTCCCAACAAATCAAATTATTTTTAAAGAAAATTTGAAAATGCTCCCTGGCAGTAGGAACGTGAGATTTTTTAAGGATATCAAACATTATAGCGTTACCACACATCTGCATGTATAATGTGCCAGCCACAGAACAGTGAAACACATATTTAATACAGACATGAAGGATATTGAATGCTTTGAGTGTCCAGATAGTAAATTCAAATCAAGGCACTTCATGTAAATGTAAGAATGCCTGGCCAGAAATTTGGAGACTATGGTTAAGTCATTGATTTTTATTGAAAATGTTTCTGCCTTGTGTGAAGAATGACGTCAAAATTGAAAGGCTCTCTGATAAGTGCCAGTTGTTTTATTGAACATCTGTGTCGAAGATATAGTTTGCCATAAAATGCTATTACCTGTTCTCTGGCAATGGGTTTCTCTTAAGTGCCGGCTTGTCTGTGCATTGTGGGTACAGTGGTAAAACAATCTGAAATGCTTTCAGCAGTGCCTTGTCTCTCTCTCCTGGTTGTGCAAAGTATGCACATACATGTGCTTCCTCTGTGTAACCCCTGCTGCTGTGTAGTATACAAACTCTATTGGGGATGAACATGATGAACAGGCAAGTTGAAGGCACACAAACACTGTCCCATGCAGGGCGTCTCCTGGAAGCATTACAGAAACAAACGGTGTCCAAATGAAACCCAAATAATATGAACCATTTAGTACAGATCTAGCTTATTTTATATTTAATACTGCGAGAATGTATAAAGTAGTACTGTTGCACCTTGTTAAAAACATCCACTGGTAAACGGTATTTAAACACACGTATTTGGACATTTTTAATCAGTATCCTGTGGTAAAATAAAATAAGGCAAAATGACAACTCTGACAGGCCTGAGTAACAGCACAAAGCTCAAAACACTCATTTATCGCTCATTAGATTCTGCACAAAAGACTTCATACTTGCATTCAGGGAGGTGGAAAATATCACAATCATCATGTAAGCATTGATGTTGATTAAACCGAAATAGGCCAACTCACCTGTCAGTCACACTCATTTGGCTTTTGGGGGTGGGATCCTTGCCCTTCGATGCAGTGCCCATTAGAATTTTAAATGCGTTTGAAGATGGGGGTCTACATGTCCCTTTTTACTTTTCTAGTATTTTGAAATGTACAACTTTTATATGAGGATTGAAGTCGATAGTTTGTTTAATATTTTGATTCTTCTCAACAGTCAGCTTCGTACAATCTGTTAAAGTGACAGTTTGCTTGAAACAGTAACTGATGATTCTGCCTCAGGCTCAGCTTCCGACTCGTCCTCCACATCCATGACAACATGACCTCGAAGTGCATGAGAGCAGATCTCTTTGAGGGTTTCTAGCCAAGATTTGTTCATATCTAATAATTTTTAGACAGTTTCTTATACGTACAACAGTACCCCTTTTTCCCCTTTCCTTCACAACTGTACATGCAAACATTTTTGCATCAGTCGTCGTTTTCATCCAATTCTTTAGGAGCAGTCAGATCATTCCACCGCATGTGGAAGCCATGTTTTTCACAGTGTTGCTGTTTCTGGTTGCTCCAAGTGTCCTTCAGAAACCACCAGAAAGAGCCGAAGCACGTAATATGGAGTTACATTCAGATCTCTATACTCCTGATGCAAATAGTAAACAGCTGTCGTATGATCAAACCATGTGGAAACTTCTAGATTTAACACAGGAAATAACATCAGATTGTTGACACATTAACTGAGTTTCTACAAAATATTTGTCAGGGTTCCTAAAAAATATTTATCCTTTGTCATTGCACAAAATGAAGTTGGCAAGTCAGCAGTTTTATGGTTTGTGTTAAAAAAAAAATGACAAAGCATCAATTTCATTGAATCATTCGGGTTACGGCAAGCCAACAATTAGTTTAAGATGGTCTCAAAATGTAATTAAAGTGTACTGTAACAAAGTGTTGTTGAATAATGATTTGGCACTAGGGAACTCAACAGTTGTCAAGTTTTATTAGAAGGTGAAACGTATACCAGTCCTTGCTGTTTAAGGGGAGCTATCACTCATGCTCCTCTCCACACACACCTGAAATGCTTCAGGAGAGCTGTGGATGAGTCACCTAGACAATAGATTTTATTATGAGTTCATATAAACAGTACCCCTCATAACTGTCATGGAGTGGACTTCTGGGGCTGGTTTCTCGAAAGGTTTGCTGCAGTTTGTGACCAGCTTTTCCCTCGCCAGCACATCACTAATCTATTCTATCACACTGCAGTCTCTTTGCCTGTCACAAATTTAGGGAAACATTTTATGCTGCGACAACAAGACAGAGTATGATGACACCGTATTTTTAGAGACTGAAGTAACCCACTGGAACTTTGTGAACTGAGGTTCTCTAGACTTACATGCACCGTTGTCAGGTTTTACCATATTTGAGGAAGAAATCAATCGTATTCAGATTTACGTTTTAACATGATTCTACCCCTTACAAAATTCATGTAAATGAACTCGCAGCTGCCAGGTATGGCAAGCCAAAGCTGCAAATATTCACAAATAGAGATACCAAAATTTGCATGCAATATTTAACTGAAGAAACTTCCACAGGTTGAAAGCCATTCTGCTGATAGGTTATGGAATACTGGCTCACACAGGTGGCTTCAAAGTACCTGAATTGGGGTGCCAGAGAGAAGCCAGAAAGGGATTACAACACAAAAGAGGCCCCACAACATGGGAGAGAAGCCATTGCCACATACAGACATATGCTGATGTGATTAAAAGTGTTTTACAGAAAATCCACAGTCACATTATACATGTTGGTCTACTAATATGCACGAGCTTAAGTGCTGTTTAAGAGATCATCACTTGCTACAGTCACCCCATTATATGTACTAACTGAAACACCCATTTGGCTAATCAGAATGACTTTCATCAAGATTGAATTAGTTCTGCATTGACGCAAAGCTGTGTGCCCTTTGTGGATGATATTTTGATGACTACCCATGCTAAAAATTGTAAACTTGTACAACATTGATAAAAAAAGGTACATCACAATACTTTAACAATATATCATTTGTATTTGTGTCTTTTTGTCCAAAACCACTTCCTAGTAGTCATTACCCTATTCCGCAGTCCGAACTCTTTACACTCCATAAGCTAACCTGTCCCTGTCTAACTTATATACATAGAAGTTCTATTGTCCATCATGCACACATTTCTCTGTAAAATTTTGACATAAGCTGTATTAGCCCAAATAAATTAAAGGGTCTTCAGCGGGTAACTACTCAACATGTTTCGGAGCCTTTTACCGGTACATGTCTCTATGAGTAGCGGCTCCTTGTCTAAGCTAAATATTCAGCAAAGACAACCCACATGATAATGAATAAATATGAATGTGGCAATTGATGAATTAGCTAAATATGTGAAGTTTTTGCTTATAAATGCAGAGCTTCATATCAAAGAAGAATACCTGTCAAACAAACCATAATTACCAAATTTACATAGTACAGGCTCAGATAAGAACAATTTGACTTACCCCTGAACCAATATGTACCCTTCTAGCTGGACAGCTTATCCTAGTTAAACCATCCGCCAATGTTTAACTGAAGTGGAAACAAGGTGGGGCATTATATTCAGTCCCAGTGATTGTAAAATAAACAGTTGCAGCTAGGCCACCTGTACAAACCAAGGGAAATCCTAACAAGGACTGCAACAATGCACATCCTGCACCAGCGATGTAAAACAAACTCTATGATGACAGCTACTCCTCAAACAATTAAGCTCTATTTAACTGCCAACCCTGAGTCAGTGTGTCAACTTAATGTGTCAGGTTTGTGACACTTGAGAAAATACTGCCAATTTTGAGTAATTTTGTATAACGGTAAAATTTTGACATTCATGAAAGAAGTTAATATAATTTGAATTTTTGGACATTAAAATGGCATTCATCTGTGCATGACTGAGTGTGTACATGGGCCCTAAAGGTGCTCTTTTGCATGTATATGTAATTGTGGGGCTGTGAAAAAAGGTGTAGTGTATCTTTGTTGTTTTTGTGTGTGTGTGTAAATGAAAATAATTCGTGAAAATAAGCAAAAAGAAACAAACAAAAAAAAAAATAGATTTGTGGTTTTCATATGATGAAATCTATATCTGAGCCAGAGGCCATGATGTCATGGAGTCTGCAGGAAAATAGTGACAGGTTCAGTAGCTAAACATATTCATGATGTTGCCATGGTTACATATATAATCAAATGCATGAGGACACTGGTAGCTGCATCAGATTTCGGAACCCAAAATGTTTGACTGTTCTGTGAAAGAATTGATGTCTCAGAGACAACAATTTTGTCACTGCAGTCACAGCCTGGACATACGTGGTACAGGGAAAAATCTCGTTATAATGGTACCACATGCTCCCTGCTAAATGTATCAGATATCTGAACAAGTCAGACAAATGAGTCTGATTGCAAAAGAATTTGGCTTGAAGTCCCTTAGAACTTGATATCCTTTAGTAAACATGCCAGATGTCCAAGTGTCCCTTTAGTGAGGTTTCGCTATGTGTTAATGCTTTCATACCCAAATCTTGTACCAGTAATTTTTTTTGCCAACATAAAGTGCAGCCAGGTCGATCTGAGTGTTCCAACATGTGACTTAGGGTCAATCCTATATGTGTGCAACTTAATTGTTTAAATGACCACCAACACTTTACCTAAAGTCTAGTCAATTTGAAGATAAATCTTATACAGGTGTATCTGTGCATACTGTACATATAAGTGACTAAAATTTACTCGCTGCAACATGTCAGTTGTAATCTCTGCAATCTAGTATGTACATACTGCAGTGACCAGTGAATAACAGAAAAGACAGGTTGATTTTATTTGTTACATTTCTATGGTATATGTCAATTCCATTAAATAACAAGCAGATATTTGCTCTACAATTCTCTTTGAAGTTCACTTGACTGGGGACAAGTACCCCTATCTTTTGCAAGCAATATTTTCAAATTTTATTTGTCCTGCATCAGTTTTAACTTGTTCCAGACAATAAGATATATGTGAATTGTACAGCCCTGGATTTCTGTCTTTGTCATGCATGTGAGGACCTTAGCAGCCACCTTTACATAGAACTTTTTCATTGGCCTTCATGCATTGCTAATCCTTTCATATGCATGGAAGTTGTTCTTTTCAAGGGCCAGAAAAGTCATCAAAGAGATGATTTTACCATGCTTCTTCGAAATTGATAAAGTGAATATTGCACTTGCATTGTGGAGACACTTAATGACACAGAATAATCTCCAAAATTATCAAATGATGTATTTTAAGTTTAAGCATATGGATTTTAGTATTGATATAGTTTGCTAATTTTTAGTGTCTGACTTGTATTACATACTTTCCAGGCAAGCATGACAATAAAGACTATATATCTGTCTGTCTGTCTGTCTGTCTGTCTGTCTGTGTGAATAGGCTACACCTAGCTGACTTACAAAATACGTATCCAAAAAGAAGTTCTAGTTTGAGCTGAGGTAAGCTCAATGACAGCTTTAACTGAGGTAAACTGAACATGTATACTCCTAAGGTGATCTGAACTGAACGTGGAGCAAACTGAGGCTATAGTAGGCCTATAAATACCAATGACCCAGATACTTGACCTAGTGACAGTTTAATGAGACGTGTGTGACACCAGAGATAATTAATGATGTTTGTAAGATTTCAGAGCAAAAAACATTACAGAGTTGGCATGATGTTGAAAATCACTGGCATGAGTGACAGGAATGACTGAAGAAGTATTTGTGTAGCATACTGAAACTCTTTTTTTTTTTCTGTATCAAAAGTATTGGAGACTTTGAGATGGATGGCTTTTTAGCACTCACCATAGGTCACAGAGCTTATGGCATCACTAATGTCTGTCTGTTCGCCCGTACTCTATCTGTCCTTAGATCTGTCCGTGAACTTTTGCTTGTGGGCAGGATGCAGTCTACAGTTTTCAAGATCTGTACCTCCATATCACTTTCAGGACTTATTAAGTGTATGAAAATCTAGGTTGAGTTCAATATTGGTGCTGCCACCTACAGTATTATGTAATATATGGGTCAAAATGTAAAAAATCTAGTGACCACTCTACATGTACCATCCTTAATGTTGAAGAGATCACTATGATATTTAGTGGGATTGAGGAAGTCAAAAGCTCAACATTATGATATAGGTGGCACCACCTATTACTAGATGGAAATTATGAGCCAAAATGTGTTGAAAGATATGAAATTCCATATCTCAAAAAGTAATTGAATCAAACATGCCTAATTGTTCCCCTAATTCGTGGACTATAGGGGCTCACCATGTCCTTCTGTCCTTCAGCTAGCAAAGCTTGTCTGGGCCAGATTTTTTATATTTTAACACCTACTTATTACACCTACCATATTTGGTGGGTGGGTACTTCATGGGGTAGGGGTGTGTTGTACACCAAGATTGGGTCAGTGTGATCTTGACCATGACCTTTTAGTACATAAAGATTTAGCTTGTCTGGGCTATATGCCTATACTATATAACACCTACAGCTACCAAATTTGGTGTGTGGACACTTCATAGGACAGGTGTGCTGCCTACCAAAGTTGGGTCACTTTGATCTTGACCTTTGACCCCCCTTAAAGTTTCACCTTGCCTGGGCCATATTTTGTATACCATATCACATACGGCTACCAAATTTGCTGGGTGAATACTTAATGAGTTAGGCATGCATTGTGCACCAAAATTGGGTCACTGTAACCTTGTCCTTGATCTGTGACCCAGGGCCCATAAAGATTCAGCTTGTCCGGGCTGTATTTCCTATACCCTCCTACCTCTACCAAATTTGGTAGGTGGGTACTTTGGTTTAAACATATTTTATTGTCAAAATTTACAAGAAAAATCCACATGATCATACATAGCAGTTGGGAAAAGGGCATGCCTTGTATGAATCCCTGTTGCAAGAAGGGAAGACAAATAGACAGGACAATACAGAAACACGCACCAACAAAATAAGAAAACATGAACACTGACAAGACAGATAGTGGGGCAATATCTACAGTGCACATGATATACACTCCGAACTGGGTCGGAAATCAAAATATATAATAAAGGTGGATACTTTTTTATGTAGGGGTGTTTCATGCACCAAAATTGGCTGACTGTGACCTTGACCTTGACCCTACTAGTGCAGTCAACCTTGCTATCTATTTTCTGGTAGGAGAGTATGTATTACTATGCAATATTGATCTTGTTAATTGGATCTACAGCCCCAAAATGTCCATTTGGAAAATAGGGATCATCCTGTGAAAGCTGTGCATCCCACAGTTTTTGTGTTCAGCCCATATTGCATTTAAGGCATATAAAGAGAATGAAAATCTATGCAGTTTCAGAACTTCCTTAACATTAAAATGACAGTAGTGCCAAATTGTGAGCATATTTGGTCAAGATCCAGTAAAGGTACATGTAGATTCTTGCCAAGCATGAAGAGTATCCTTTGTGTCTTTGGGACAAAAATATGAAAAGAAACTGATACAAGGCAAGCAGCATAAGATATCATTCATCGTGTACCAGCCTACTTAGAAGACTGTATGACGAAAAGTTTAAATCAAAGTTGATGTCAAAAATTACAGATATTTTGAACAAGTGTGGGATGTCAAATGTGTGGTACCAACAAAACAATGTTAATATGATATTGATTAAAAAGTATGTCGACTTCAAGCTAAGTGACAAATAAAGGGAAAACTGGAAAAATTATTTAGGCAGAAAAAGACTGTGTACTAATTATAGAATTTTTAAACAAAACCCTGGCTTAGAGGAGTATCTTCTCAATCCAGATGTGCATGAAAGAATCAATTTTTGTAAATTTTGATGTGGGAATTATCCAATCTGCCAATTATATGCACAGAGGGATGTTCTCACCATGACTATATACCCACACCCTGCACACTATGTGATTCCCGAGACATGGCAGATGAATTCCAGTATGTGTTGGTGTGCCCAACATTTCATAGTGCAAGGCAGAAATATGTCAAACAATACTACATGTATAAAACAAACCCAAATACACTGAAAATGAACCAACTCTTCAGTATAAAAAATACTAAACGATTATCAGATCTTGCTAAGTTTGTAAAGTTTGTTATGTCAAAGTTCTGAACTGCTACTACTTGTATATACATATATTCTGCATATAACTATGTATATATCCTGAAAACACTCCTGCATTGCATACATGTTTTTTTGTACTTCTCCCATGCCTTAAAAAGGGTCATCCCTAAGAATAAAATCTTACTTCAAACCTAGAATATATATATATATATATATATATATATATACAATGATTTGTTCGGATGTCCTGAAGAAGCTCTCGTTTGTGAATAAAGTTTGGTGGTAAAAGACTTCTACTATATCTGCCTTTTTAGCTGAACTGACTTGTAAGTCAGCAGAGCTTATGTTATGACCAGCCATTGGTCGTCCCACATAAGTCTATCATACAAGAGACCTCCATAGGCCGTCCACAATTCACATTATCGACTTGGTAGGGATGTGCCTTGGGTGGGTCTCTACCAAGTTGGTTCAAATGGTCACACTCCAGTGATTTTGGGATTTTTCATAATTTTTGTTGTTGTTCTTTTTGGGGGCAAATCTTAAAAAATCTTCTGCGAAATTGCTCACCCAATTGCTTTGATATCTCATAGGAACATTTCCAGGGACTCGCAGTTCTGAATTTGTTCACCAGCTGGTGCTGCAACTATTAAAACAACTATGATTTTTTGTGTGTTTTTTGCTACTTTTGACTTCCCCAGAACCGTCATTCAGATTAAGCTGAAACTTGGTGGATATGATCCTTAATTGTGGAAGGGCCAAACAAAGTTGTTCACAAGGTGGCACTGCTGTGGATTCTTTTTTAATGATTTTTTTTTGTTTGTTTGTTTGTTTCAATTTGGGTACTTATAAGTCAATGGGCATTCTTATGATAATTCACATTTTGACTTCTTCTCCAAAACCGTCATCCAGATTGACTTCAAACTTGGTGGCAATGTACCCTGGGTGGTTTCTACCAGTTTTGTTCAAATGGTCATGCTCCAGTGATTTTTCGATTTTCACGGGATTTTTTTAGCTCTGCTGACTTGTCAGTCAGCAGAGCTTATAGAATCGGTTTGCGTCCGTCGTCCGTCTGTCCGTCCGTCCTTCCGTCTCTCCGTCTGTCGTTAGACTTTTTATATTTTCGACTTCTTCTCAAAAAACGCTTCATAGGATGTTTTGATTTTGCACATGGATGATCCCCAGGTGGACCTCTACCAAGTTTGCGAAGGAGATGATGATGCAATAATTTTTCTATTTTTTATGAATTTTTTAATTTATTTTTTGAAAAAAATTAAAATTTCTTCATCTTAAGAACTACGAAGCCAATTGCTTTGATATTGCACATAGGGTCATCTGGGGTCAACTAGTTCTTATTTTGGCCACCAGGTGGCGCTGTGATTTTTTCCTATTTTTTTATGAATTATTGCCTGTTAAGGCTATTTTCAACTTCTTCTCCAGAACAGCGTGATAGGATTGCTTAAAATTTTATCAAAATATAGTTGGACATTAGGCAATGAAAGTTTGCGAAAATAATGTGGATATGTTCCACTATGTGCCACTCTACATACATGTATATAGCTGTACAAATCTAGACTGCAGTCCATGTGTTCCAATACTGTAAAAGCAGATCCCAGTCAGCAGAGCACAGGATCATCATGATCCTCTTGTTTGTTCTTTTTTTTGGACTAAGCTTACAAAATCTTCTCCACAACCGCTCACCCAGTTGCTTTGATATCACATAAGAGCACTCCTAGAGACTTCTAGTTCTTAATCTGCTCACCAAGTGGTGCTGCAATTTTTTTTTTTTTTTTCAAATTTTTTATGAATTTTGGGGTGTTTTAGTTACTTGTCACTTCTCCAGAACTGTCTCTCAAATTAAGTTGAAACTTTGTGGATAAGTTCCTTGTGAAAGGGTCAAGCAGAGATGTTCACAAGGTAGCATTGCTGTGCATTCCTGATTTTCAACATTTTTTTTATCAATTCTGGTACTTGTCGGTAAATGCACCTTTTCTGTTGCTTATTATGCAAGTCAGTGGGCATTCTGATGCATTTTAATGGTAAATCCCAGTTTGGACTTCTGTGTAGAAACTGTCTGTCAGATTCACTTCAAACTTGGTGGCAATGTACCTTGGGTAGGTCTTTAGATAGCAAGTTTGTTCAACTGCTCACGCTTTAGTGACTTTTGGATTTTTTATGGGTTTTTTTTTCCAAAATCTTTAAAAAAGTTTTAATAGGAAAGTTTAATATGGCAATTTCTTGTAATGGTTATAACTTAAATAATTTTGTGTAGATTTTTGCCAAACTTGGTAGGGATGTACCTTTTATAAACTACTTGTGTCTACCGATTTTATGCAAATGGTCATGCTCCAGTGATGTTTGGACCTTGACCTCATTCCCAAGGTCACAGAACAACTAACACAAAATTTACTGTTCACTTTATAATTTGAGATCTGTTCTGAGTTAGGACCTTGATGTTGCACATGTTAGTGTTTCTCTCTGAAGGTCATGCTTATACAGTACATGAGTGACCTTGACCTCGTTTCTGATGTCACACCGAACATACGTGAATTTTACTCTTCACTCTATTTTGAGAACCATTGAATTTGGGCCTTGATGTTGCACATGTTAGTGTTCTTCTATAAAGGTCAGACTTATACTCAGTACATGGGTGACCTGGATCCGATTCCAATTTCACAGAGCTGGAAGTGTGATGAATGTCTTGGTCAGCTGAGCATGGGCTGTTCACACTGCCCTCTTGTTTAAATTAAATATTAATTCCTTCATGTAGCTTCAAAAAAGAGTACTCTAGCATAGGAATGCAAATAACATTTGCATGCAGGAGTGTGTTACTTTAAGGGTTAGTTATCAATTTGTGTGGTGTGGTACTGTAAATATGAACTATAGTTAGCACTTTTTGGTTGATACAATATGATTCTACACTTTCATCATTTTTTCCAGCATATGTGTAGTTATAGTGTAAACTAGCCGCAGATATGTGGCCTTCGAGGGGGCAGCAGGGTATGGGCGCAGTGAGTTGGAGGGCGAAGCAACTGGAGGGCCTCGGACTGTTGGCCCCCTCTTCCGAGGGGGCCAACAGTCCGAGGCCCTCCAGTTGCTTCGCCCTCCAACTCACTGCGCCCATACCCTGCTGCCCCCTCGAAGGCCACATATCTGCGGCTAAGTGTAAACAAGTAGAGTTCAACACCCATATACTCTTGTCTTTAAAACTAAGAATTTTGAGGATAAAACCACTGTACAACTACCATTTTCTCCCATGCCCAGAGCTCATAATCCTCACAGTCCAGTGTTGATATTAAAGCATTCAAGTAAAATGTGATCGTAATCATATAAGACTAGTTCTAAGCAATGTCCTCTATGGTGTTAGAGAGCCAATAAGACTAAATAATAGAACATTAAGATTTGAATCTCCACCATCTTTTGTGATGTCCAAGCATTTTACATTATTGAGAACGGTAACATGTGCATTTGTTGACTTCTATGCTTTGTGGTGTTAATAGGTCTGCAGCAAACTACATCACATGTCAGCAGATGTGAGAAGTTGAGGGTGGAATGTCCTTTTATTGATTGATGAATACTCTGAAGTAATTAAAAAAAATCTTCATCAGAAATATAGCCAGTATGATCAAAGAAGGAAAAAACAAGACTGGGATGTCAGTTGGGTATAATACTGGCATCAAGGATACAATTTTTGTGCTTGGGCTGGGCAAGTCTTGGCCAACCAGAAAAATCGTACAAAAATTGCATTTTTTCCAGTAAATGTCTACAGTATTGCAAGAAAAAAAGAGCTGTCTGGATTCTCCTTATTTCTTATGTGGGGAGTGAGGAAGTTGCAGGAAAAAGTACTCCATGTACATTATGTTTCATTATGAAAGCATAGCAATTTTTGATGGATCCCGGGACACCTTGTAACTCTAAAGACTTGCCAGTCAATGCTTGTTCAATGTAAACTGGCTTCTTGTTATAGAAGACTACATAACATCTGTAAACTTGATTATATACATCTATGATTTACAGGTACATGTAGTAACCCACTGGGTCAGTGGCACAGTGTGTGACTGGGATTTGTTCTTGGTAGCTTGGGGGAAGTGTATGAAACATTGTCATTTATGCCGTCTTTACATACATGTATGCTTTAACTTTAAGACTGCTGATTCCTATTCATTTTAGGTGTAGATCCTGGTGGCCATCTGTGTCGACGTCGTGCACACCGCTTTCCCCAGGGTGTAGATGGTACATGTATGGAATCTGCCATGACACAACACCATGAAGAAAATGATGTGTTACATGAAGGGAGTGGTCAGAATGTGGAAACACTGAATGAAAGAATTTCAAAAGATAGTGGACTCAAAAATCATACTGGAGAGAAGCCATATTACTGTACCAGATGTGGTAAGAGTTTTGTCAGGAAGGACAGCCTGAAGAAGCACAGTAAGATTCACACACGGGAGAAGTCCTACCAGTGTACAATATGTGGTGAAAAGTTTGAAGGCAGAAGAATACTAAGTAAACACATCAAAAGAACTCACACAGATGGGAAACCACACCATTGTACAATGTGTGACAAAAGATTTGCAAAAAGATGTCTTTTGCAAATACACACAAGAATTCACACAGGTGAAAAACCATACCATTGTACAGAATGTGACAAAAGATTTTCAAAAAATTTTGAACTTAAAGTACATGTTAGAATTCACACTGGAGAAAAACCATATCAGTGCACAGTATGTGAGAAAAGATTTGCCAAAAATCCTTGCCTGAAAGTGCATATGAGAACTCACACAGGTGAGAAACCATACCAGTGTACAATATGTGACAAAAGATTTCCCGGAAGTGGGGACCTGAAAAGACACATGAGATCTCATACAGGTGAAAAACCTTTCCAGTGTACAATATGTAACAAAAGATATGTGTCTAGTTGTAATCTTAGAAAACACATCAAACTTCACACAGGTGACAAACCGTACCTGTGTTCTGTGAGTGGTAAACCATTTGCAAAGATTCATTCCAGGAAAATGCATATAAGAACTCACACAGGAGAGAAGCCACACCAGAGTGTATAACATGTGGTAAGCATGGTGAAAGATTTGCACATGGTGGCCATATGATAGTTCATATATATGTAATGTCACACAGGGGAGAAGCCATGCAGGTGTACCACATGTAATAAAACATTCATGGACAAAAGTGGATTAAGTAGACGCCAAAGATCCAACTTTGGTGAGACACATTACTCTTGTACAATATGTGGCACAAAATTTCTATACAGTGCTCAGCTAAAGCAACACAGGAAAACTCATGCACCATACCATTGCACTGTATGTGGTAAAACATTTGCAGAGATTTATGTCATGAAAGTGCATATGGGACTCACACAGGAGAGAAGCCATACCAAAGCACAACATGTGGTAAAATATTTGCACGCAGCAGTCACTTGAATAAATACAAATATATGCGATCTCACACTGGGAAGAAGCCATACAGGTGAACCACGTTTAACAAATGATGGTGGCCAGTAGTGGACTTAGATGACACTAAAGATTCCACTGTAATGAAACACCATACACTTGTGCAACATGTGATAGAACATTTTCAGATGGTGCTCAACTGAAGCAACATAGGAAAACTCACACCGGGGAGAATTGGTTAGGCTGTGTTGTATGTGACAAAAGATTTCCATTCAGTAGCAATGTGGAAAGACATGAGAACTCAAACAGCTAAGAATACATGAGGATGTGGAGAGAAACCATAGAGCTTCATGTAACACGGATGAGAACTAACTCCACAGGAACTATGAGCAAGTTTGTTGTATGCTACAGCTATGTTGTAAGAGGCTATTCAAAACACTATTCTGGAAGCATCATTGATATCGTTTATTTGGAGTTGACTGTTGTGTTTTGAGGAACACAAACATAAGACAACACATGGCTTTACAGGATGTATGAACCACTGTACAACTGATCTGATCAAACATCTGAGTAATAGTAATCCTTAATGTTGCTCAGTGATCTGGGGAAAGTAGAAGCAAATATTGTGTATTCACAGGCAATAGGGGATAACTTTGACTGCTTAAATAATGATTTCTAGGTCAGCTGACAAGTCAGCAGAGCTTGTATCCACCATCTGTCAGTCTGTGTGTCTTTTAGATCGTTTACAATTTTGACTTGTTCTCAACACCCATTTAATTGAATTCTCTGATTTTGCAGTTGAGTTGACATCTTGTTTCAGTTGTGTTACAATATCATCTCTTAGGATTCATGGATATTGTCATGCAAGTGTTTGTGTGAGGGCAAAGTGGAAATGACACTGCATAATAAAAAGCCCTTGCATGGGTGTGAATTTGTGAATTCTTTTCAAAACTGCTATTCTCAAGGGAAAGTATCTACATGTATTTGCTATTTTGACTATTAGGCATCCACTATGTATGCATACATACAATTATAGTTTGTATTAATAGGGTAGTGTACAGCATGTTGTTGTCAAGCACATTCGACATGTATTTGAACATCGTTTGCCACCATTGTTGATTCAAACCGCATGCAATGCAAGCCAACTTTCATGAGCTTCCCACTTGCCTCAGATTTTTGTCTTTCCATGTAATAAGCTCTCTTATTGGCTGAGAAAAAAATATTCCTGGGGTATCCCTCCAAAAATAGCTCAGAATGGGAATGGAGACCTTATTTTTCCACATGATAAATGCGCTTAGGACAATTCAGGCTCCACTTTGGGTGGATTTGATCACATGACGCACACTGTGCAATCAAACTCATTGTTCACCATGTGAATGGCTCATGACCACAATGTTGGGAAGGCAAACAAGTTGTATTTATCCAAAGATTATTGGACCAGGATGATAAATTTTCACATCACATTTTCACAAAAAACGTCCAGTGAACATGAATCTAGACACAGATAAAGGCAGGAGTGAAAATTCCTGGTGCAGAGAAGACATGAAAAATACACAGACCCGCACATTGACGAAACGAAGATTTGCATAAATAAGGTGACATTGTTGATGTGACCTTGATCCTGGTCTCCTATGTGCTAGTTATTGATCTTTTTAACAAAATTTTGGTGTTTTGATTTTTAAAAAATCTTTGAATGGAACAAATCTGTATGACAAAACAAGATAGGAATAAAATTCTTGATCGAAGGCTGGAAAAAATGGACGTACATAGCGGAAAATCATGCCCAGAAACATGTCTGTGTACACTCGCTTCTGTTGCACAGCTCAAGTTGCTTAGTAAAAATGCCGCCCAGACTCCTATCTCTTAATTTGTTCCCCAGGTGGTGCTGCGTTTTTTTTTTTTTTCTTTTTTTTTTTTTTATGATTTTATGTACGTTTTGTACTATTTTGGACTTTTCCTCCAGAACCGTGTCTCAGGTTTAGCTGAAACTTTGTGATATGTTCGTTTTGAAAGGTTCAAACAAAGTTGTTCACTGGGAAGTACTGCTGTGGATTCCTGATTTTTTAACGATTTATTCAGTTTGGGGTACTTATCGGTAAATGTACCTTTCTTGTGGATTACTGTGTAGCTCAATGGATATTCTTATACTTATTCACATTTTTGACTTCCTCTCTGCGACTGTCATTCGGATTGACTTCAAACGTGGTAGCAATTGATGTACTTTGGGTAGGTCTTGCCCAAATTTGTTCTTATGGTCAGGCTTTAGTGATTTTTGAATTTCTCATGGATTTTTTTTTTTTTTTTTTTTATGCAAATCTTAAAAAATCTTTGCTGAAACCTCTCACCCAATTGCTTTGATATCACATGGGAACACTGCAATGGTCTCTTAGTTCTTAATCTGTTCACCAGGAGGTGCAGCAATTTTTAGCACTGCTGACTTGCAAGTCAGGCTGCACTTTAGGAGGCTCAGCGTCTGTCTTAGAATTCTTTGAAATGTCATATGCACTCAGCTAAACCTCAACACAGGTCTATTCAGTTGTAATCTTGATTTTGTGGGACAAGCTTACCAGGTTTCTTTTTGTTTTTGGCAAAAGTGATAAAATTTGGGTTTTGAGTGTTTAGGCGTATACATTTTGGAAATACTATAGTCTGTATTAAATGAAGGATATTTTAAAGGTTGAGAGGACTGGTTTAAAACCACCTCAGACTTAGACTTAGATGACATTTATTTGACACATCAAAAACTATATATACATGTGGAATACAAGTTTCAAAATTATGATATCACAGCAGTTACCATTATTTAGTAAAATTACAACAAATAATGTGTCAGGATGACTGCTGCTAAGGAAATAAGTTTCCGCTATCACAGGAGCCACCTTGGATAGATATTAACCGATTAGGTTACCTCCCTCAAAATTAATAAACATTATAAGTAAACACAAACATGAAACATAATTGATGTAAAAGTTGCTTTTTATAGGTGACTGCCTGTCTCAAGTCAGGAGTGAAATTTGTTTCCTCATGTTGGTATCAGAAGATGAATGTTGATGCTTTGGTAACTCTGGAATCTCTTTGCTTTCTATGCTGGATTGAAATTTAAGAATAAGGGTCATGTTTTTCTAACCTATTAGATCAGCTGAGCATGGGCTGTTCACGCAGCCCTCTAGTTTGATTTATCGCATGAAACCTAGGTTTGTTTGAAGTCGTTGTTACACATAGTGCTCGTGTTTAATAGCGACTGTGGAAAGATAAAGCGGTACATTTAGCCCAGCTATTTTTGTGCACATGGAGTAATTTTTTGACCTGCAGAATGCCAACCTGCATTTTACCCAGTGCCTGATAAAATGTACATAATTGCATTGTCATTGCAGGCCAGAGGGAAGCCACTGAAGCTTAATTGGCTTGTGTTGCACGCAGCTTGAATCAACAACGGTGGCAAACAATGTTCAAATACATGTCGTGTGTGCCTGACAACAGCATGCCAGGGATGTGCTGTTCATTTTTATGCTCACATCAATAAAAAATGTTAAGATGTATTTCGGTGATGGAACCAGAATTATTCTCCGGACGATTTCTGTTCAGTGGTGAAGGATAGTGTACATGTATGATATGCTGGGTAGATTTCATTGTTTATCCAAATTATTTGTTTGCATGTTAAGTTAGTAAGTACATGATGTATCGACTATTTGTGATAGTTTTACCTCCGTTTTGTCTTTTTGTTCAATTTGGCATATGGTATCAATGTACTTTACCAGATGCTCAGCAAGTGCCGATTCCATATGGCTTAGCTCTTGTTTTTATTTTGTATAATCTAGGTGACCTTGATCTTCTGTCCCAAGGTCACTGAGGACATAAAGTTAAGGACTCACTCATTGTTGTCTTGGCACATGCAACAGTATCCATCACAGGAATTGCACAAATAAGTGATCGTTACATGTGGAGCAAAAAGCTATCTGGTGGATAAGTCAAACACTAAAATCACATAAAACTTTGGAATGGCTTTCTGAATTATAATACCAGCAGTGTGTCGAAACACATGGAATTCATTATCTTGAGAAATGAGGCTAATTTTACCGAATTTATGACAAACATGTATCACATGTGGAAGCGAGATATTGAGGACTTACAACTTTGAAATAAAGATATAAGTGCAATATAGCCATGGTGCCAGCAGAGCATTAGGCCTATGGGCCTCTTGTTAACAAAATTTGGACAATAAAGCTAGAAGAAAATGCCTTCAGTATTGGTAGTTAAATTGCAAAATCTTTTGGACAACTATACCTGCCATTAACACAGGTAGGACAACAGGTAAAATGTCAGGTCCATCCAGGTATAATATGCGGGTGCATGCACATTTGAATAAGCTGAAAATGACTGGTTTCTGTCACATCTAGAATTTGAGAAGAAAATTCATACAGTCATGTGTAAAATATATGATACATGCACTAACTGCAAGACTGTAACAAGTTGATGTACAAACTGAAAGTTGAGTTCTTGACATATCATCTATAAACACAAATGTACTTCAACAGAGCAACTGGTGTGCTGAGTTAAAGTCCCCATGCTCAAAATTTTAAAGTATATTTATCATGATTTAAAGATAATTTATTGCCAGTAATTTTTTGTAAGCAAATGAGTTGTGAGCCATGTTTTCACAGTTATGCTTACATCAGCTAAAGGTTAAATCTGTACATGCAAAATTTTTTTGTGGTTAGAGCTGTGATTGACTTAAAATCAACCACTTTTGTCACACTCTTAGGATACAGAAATGACCCAAATCGGATGCTGCCAATAAGTAACCAATTTTTAGTGATAGAAAAAACATGTAAAACCACATATCTTTGCCTATATTATGATATTCTGGATATAAATTGCAACCTCATGGGTGTCAAGTTGATAAATTGTAAAGTCAAAGAAGTTCCATACCATTATGTGCAGCTTTTGACAATGTAACAGTTTCTGTGCAAAACATAGAATATATATATATATATATATATATATATATATACACAATAAATTGTTCAGATGTCCTGAAGAAGTGCTCATTGTAAATAAAATTTAATGGTAAAAGACTTCTATGTCTGCTTATTTATTAAATACTAAATACTTCAGGTACCTTTTAAAAAGAGTACTCCAGCATACACTAGTAACTTGTTTCGGCGTTAGTGGGTGCGTTTGGGCGTTTCAGGGCGGTTCCTGGCGTTACACAGCGTTTGCCAGCATGAGGCGGCGTTTGCCGGCGTTACAAATGCAGACTAACGCTGGCAAACGCCAAAATCCAACTAAGCCTTTTGGGGCTCGGCGTTAGCCAGTGTTGGTTGGCGTTAGTCGGCGTTTGCCGGCGTTTGTAATGCTGGCAAACGTCGTCTCACGCTGGCAAACGCTGTGTAACGCCAGGAACCGCCCTGAAACGCACCCACTAATGCAAAAACAAGTTACTACAGTGGTACCTGCAATTTAAGACCACCCCTAATGCCAGACAAAAGTGGTCACATATGACAGGTGGTCTTTCATTGCAGGTAAATTAACAAAAAAAATAAAAGGCCAATGTCTTGAAAGAGTGCTCTCAAAAACTAATGTGGTCTGTCACGAGAGGTGGTCTTTAGGGCAGGTACCACTGTAGTGATAGGAATACAAATAACATTTGCGTGCAGGGGTGTGCTACTCTGAGGGTCAGTTTTGAATTTATGTGGAGTGGCACTGTAAATATGACCTACAGTTAATACTTTTGTTCATCATGTTCCTAGGGTATGATTATATTAAAATGTTCATCATTTTCACCAGCACATGTGTTTAGTTATAGTGTAAGTAAGTGCAGTTCAACACCCATATCTTAACCTTTTTAAAAAATTTTTTTTGCAATGCTATGCCTTTATGATGTTGAGCCAATGGGACTCAATTATTGTAGAACATTAAGAACTGAATCTCTGCTACCTTTCGTGATATCCAAGTTCATGCATCTTTTATATTGAGAACAGTAAGGTGCATTTGTCGACTTCTGTGCTTTCAGCCTTTGTGATGTTAACAGGTATGCAGCAAACCTGATGGTATATCAGTAGATATGACAAGTTAGAGGGTAGCATAGCATGTCCCTTCATTGAACTGATGAATACTCTTAAGGAATGAAGCAAAATCTTTATCAGAAATATATAGCCAATTTTATCAAAGGAGAAAAATAGTAATGAGACTGGGTTAAATCGATTGGGTATAATACTGGTGTTACTCATACAATTTTTGGGCTTGGGCTTGGCAAGTCTTGCCCTACCACAAAAATCACACAAAATTGTGACACCAACATTATTTCCAATAAATGTAGTATTGCCAAAAAAAAAAAATAAATAAATAAAAAAATGAAAATACAGAAGGAAGCTGCCTGGATTCTCCTTATTTCTTATGTGGGGAGTGAGCAGGTTGCAGGAAGGAGCACTCCGTGTGTGCATGTTTCATTATGAAAAGCATAGCAATGTTTGATGGTTCCCAGAAGTCCTTGTTACTCAAAAGACTTGCTAGTCAATGCCCGTGAATGTGAAGTGTCTGAAAATATGTTGGTCTCTTATTAGCTCAGCTGACTTGTCAGTCAGCTGAGCTTATAGGATGGTCTGTTGTCCCTCATTCGTTGTCTGTCTGTTCACAATTTGCATTTTCTACATCTTCTTCAAAACCATCAATCAGATTCACTTCAAACTTATAGGGATCTACCTTGGGTGGGTCCCTCCCAGGTTGTTCAAATGGTCATACTTTATTGATTTTTGGATTTTCTACGATCTTTTTGTTCTCTTTGGGGGCAAATCTTAAAAAATCTTTGAAGGAACCGCTCTCCCCATTGCTTTGATATCACACAGGAACACTCCTAGGGATTGGTAGTTCTTAGTTTGTTTACCAGGTGGGGCTGCAATTTTTAGCTCAGCTGACTTGTCAGTCAGCTGAGCTTATAGCATGATCCGTCGTCCATCCATCCGTCATTGTACGTCGTCTATCGTTCATCCAAAATTCACATTTTTGACTTCTAAAAAAACCTGTCAGCCATATTTACTTCAAATTTGGTTGGAAGGTACCTTTTAGTGGATGTCTACCAAGTTTCTTCCAATGGTCATGCTCCAGTGAATTTTTGATTTCTTATGATTTTTTTAGCTCAGCTGATAATTCAGCTGAGCTTTTAGGAGGATGAGGCATCCGCCGTCCATCCACAATTCACATTTTCGACTTCTTTTCCAAAACCGCTGGCCAGATCCACTTCAAACTTAGTGGGGATGTGCCTTGGGTGGGTCTCTATAAAGCTTTTTCAAATAGTCACAGTCCAGTGATTTTTGGATTTTTAATGATTTTTTTTATTTTTTTTGTTCTTTTTGGGGGGAATTCTTAAAAAAAAATCTTCTTCTCCGAAACAGCATAGCCAATTACTTTGAAATTGCATAGGGACACTTGGGGACCCCAGACCTTAAATGGTTCAACAGGTGGTGCTGCCATTTTTTTTCCATTTTTGTATGAATTTTTGTGTGTTTTTGCTATTTTCGACTTCTCCAAACCATCTCTCAGATTGTGTTGAAACTTGGTGGATATGTTCCTTGTGGAAGGGTCACGCAAGTTTGTTCATCAGGTGGCGTTGGTGTGGATTCTTGATTTTTAACAAATTTTTCACTTTGGGTACTTGTTGGTCAATGCATTCACTCCTATTCTTTACTATGTAAGTTGATTAGAATACAGTCTATGCATAAGTTCACCAAGCTGGATAACCCCAGCAGTTGTCACATTACGAAAGCGAGGCATGCAGGCTGATTTTTTGCTACCAGATTGCATGCTGTACACCTTCTCAAAAGTGGTCACGATAATTGGTGATGGTGGACATTAATCTTGTTCGTGTAAACATGAACAGAAAAGCAGGAAATGGACCAAATACAGGAGGTGTATAGAAGTTTACCATTGTAGATCGTTGGCGGAGGGAGTACGGAAAGTTTTATAGTTAGAACGTTGAGTGACAAGGCGAATTATCATGGTAAACCACCACTGACTGTTGTGTAGTGGGCTGTAATGTTGATACCAGGAAGAAACGTCAAACTGACAAATATCAATAATAAAAGTGCCGCTTTATTACTTCCATCAACTGATATTCCTTTGTCTTTCAAATACTTTTTCAGCCACCCTCGATTCTCTTTTTTGAAGAAATTATGGTCTGTGTTTCACTCCTCATTACTTGCTTTATTCAGTAGCGCTGTAGCCTTTGTGGTAAGACTGAGTGGCCCGCAAATTACCCAGAAACCTGTGCGTACCTGGCTCTGACATCGGAATCTCCGCTTGGGTTTCCCCACTTGGTGAACTTATGCATAGACCGTATTGCAATTGTAGTTTACATTTTCAACCTCATCTAAAAACCTTCAGCCAGATTCACTTCAAACTTGGTGGGGATGTGTCTTGGGTGGGTCTCTACCAACTTCATTGAAATGGTCACGGTCCAGTGACTTTCGGGTTTTTTAGGAATTTTTCTTGTTGATTTTACATGCCTATTGATTACAATGCAAGTCAATGGGGATTGCAAGGTCATTAGGGTTTGCACTGCTAATTGACAATTTTTTTACTTCTTCTGCAAAACCATCAGCTAGATTCACTGCAAACTTGGTGGGGGTGTTTCTTGGGTGGGTATCCACCAAGTTTGTTCAAATGGTCACAGTCCAATGATTTTTGGATTTTTCAATGATTTTTTAGTTCATTTTTTGGCCAAATCTTCAAAAGTCTTTATCCTTGTATACACTCAGCCAATTGCTTTGAAATTGTTTAGGGACACTTCTGGGTATGAGGGTGATACATGTACAGTAAGTGAGTGACCTTGACCTGATTTCCAAGGTCACAGGGCATGGTGCATGAAATTCACTTTTTATATGGTAACTTGAGAACTATTAAGGCTAGGACATTTGTATTGCACATGCTAATTGTTCTTAATGAGGGCCAGACTTGGACAGTAGATGAGTGACCTTGACCTCATTCCCAACATCATAGGACCACTTGCTCAAATTGTACTGTTCACCTGACAACTTGAGAGCTATTTGAACTTGGACCTTGATGTTGAACATGATGGTTGTCCTGAGCAAAGTCCAGACTTAGACAGTACATGGGTGACCTTAACCTCATTCCAAAGTCCACTGAGGCCCAGACACTTGCGTGGATTTTACTTTTGACATTGTAACTTGAGAACTGTGGAAGGTAGGATGTTGAACTGGTGGGTGGCAGTCGATTAGGAAAGATTGAGACTGTACATTAGTGACCTTGACCTCATTCTCAAGGTCACAGGGCCATTAGCATGAATTTTACTGGTCACTTGATAACCTGAGAACTATTTGTACAGTGACTTTGATCTTGCACATGGGGATGGCCTTCTATGAAAGTTAGATTTAAAATAGGTCAGTGACCTTGACCTCATTTTCAAGGTCTTAGGGTGACAGAGTCAGCTGAGCACAGGACTGTCCTAGTCGTCTTGTTCTTTTTCGGGCAAAATTTTCTACTCTGAAACCAGTCACCCAATTGCTTTGATATTGCACAGGAATTTTCCTGGGGACTTCTAGTTCTGAATTTGTTCACCAGGTGGTGCTGCAATTTTAAGCTCTGCTGACCAAAGGTCGCAGAGCATATACGACCGCTTAAGTCTGTTTGTCCGTTCGTAAACTTTTGCTCGTTAGCGCGATACCATCCACAGTTTCCAAGTTAGCCCAATATAACTTTGAGGACTTATAGGGTGTATGAAAATCTAGGCCGCTTTTGATATTGGTGGCACTACCTACATTATTGTGTAATATAGGGGTCAAAATTTGAAAATCTTTTGAACACGCTAGCATCTTTAATTTTTGGTGGATCTTCATGAAATTTGGTGGGATTGTGGCAGAGGTCAAAGTCTAAGTTGCAAATGATAATTGTGGCGCCACCTATAATTTGACAAATTATGAGCCAAAATGTGTTTTAAGATGCAAAATTCCATATTTGGAATAGTAATTGGATTAGATTTGCCAAATTTATAGGATATGTAGACAATGTCCAAAGCTAGAATTGCATGCAATATCAGTGACCTTGACATATTTTTGTGAGGTCACCATGCCTGTAAAGTTGAAAGAGGTGATTTTGTAATGGCTGGGTGTAGCTTGGACTTCAATGGGAATGTCAGCACAGCACCAGGCAGGCCTATGGGCCTCATGTATTACATAATTTGGGTGTCCTTCAATCTTCTGTTCCAAGGTCACTGAGGACATAAAGTCAAGGACTCACACATTATGAATCAGAGGAGGTGCACAAATAACCTACGATTACATGAGGGAAGTGCCAGCTGGTGGACAATTCTTACATTAAATGTACATAAGCTTTATACGTTCATAAGTCACTTGAGGACTCACAACTTTGAAATGAACAGGTGCAATATAGCCACGGTGCCAGCAGAACATTAGGCCATGGGCCTCTTGTTCACTAATTTTTTATGATTTTTGTGTATTTTTACCATTTTCGACCCTTTCTCCAGAACCGTCACTCTGATTAAGCTGAAACTTGGTGGATATGTTTCTTGTGGAAGGATCAAACAAAGTTGTTCATTTGGTGATGCTGCTGTTGATTCCTGATTTTTAACATTTTTTTTTTTCAATTCAGGTACTTGTCAGTCAATTCACCTTTTCTGTTGATTACTACATGTATGTAAGTGAATGGGCATTCTAATGCTAATTCACATTTTCAACATCCTCTCCGAAACCATCAGGTAGATTGACTTCAAACTTGGTGGGGATGACCTTTGGGTGGGTCTCTAGCAGATTTATGTAAATAGTCACTGTCCATTGATTTTTGGATTTTTATGACTTTTCTGTTCTTTGTGGGGCAAATCTGAAAAAATCTTCTTCTCTGAAATCGCTCACCTGATTGCTTTAATATCCCACAGGAAGACTCTTAGGGCCACCTAGTTCTATATTTGTTCAGCAGGTGGTGCTGCATTTTTTTTTCAATTTTTTTATGAGTATTTGTTTGTTATTGCTATTTTTTTTACTTCTTCTCCAGAACCGTCACTCAGATTAAGCTGAAACTTGTTAGATATGTTCCTTGTGGAATGGTGAAACAAAGTTGTTCACTAGGAAGCAATGCTATGGATTCCTGATTTTAAACAATTTTTTTTTCCATTCAGGTACTTATTGGTTAATGCACCCTTTTATTGATTACTATGTAAGTCAATTGGCATTCTAACGCTAATGCAGTTTCGACTTCTCCAAAACAGTCAGTCAGATTGACTTCAAACTTGGTGCCAATATACTTTTGGTGGGTCTCTACCAAGTTTGTTCAAATGGTCATGCTCCTGTGATTTTTGGATTTTTAATGATTTTTTTTTTTTTTTTGGTTCTTTTTTACGGGCAAAATTAAAAAAAATTGCAAGGGTATATGTACATATCAGCTGAGCACAGGACTGTCACAGTCCTCTGGGGGTTTTTTTTAATGATTTTTTGCATGTTGTTTTGCTATTTTAGACTTCTTCTCCAGAATCATCACTCAGATTAAGCTGAAACTTAGTAAATATATCCCTTGTGGAAGGGTCAAACAAAGTTGTCCACTATGTGGCACAGCTGTGGATTCCTGATTTTTAACTTTTTTTTTTTTTTTCAATTTAGTTACTTATCAGTAAATGCACCTTTCCCATTGATTACTGTGGAAGTGAATGGGCATTCTAATGCTAATTCTCATTTTCCACTGCTTCTCGGAAACCGCCATCCAAATTGACTTCAAACTTGTTGACAGTGTACCTTGGGAGGTTTGCTATCAGGTCTTTCAAATGGTCATTATTGCTCCAGTGAGTTTCATGAATTTTTTGTTGTTGTTTCTTTTTAGGGGGCAAATTTTAACAAAATCTTCAAAACAGGTCTCCAGATTGCTGTGATGTCACACAGGGATACTCTGGGTTCTTACTATGCTCATCACTGTAGACCCGGGGCTGCGTCAAGCCACCCTTGGCTACAGGCTCTGGTATCCTCTTCACACATCTATCATTTTTTACTGGTGTTTACTTAAAGTTATCAGTTTACTGAGGGTAAAAATATTTCTGTAATAATTTAATCAATACTATTTTTGGTGCTTCATAAGGATATAATCTCAACCTCCAGGTTATATTCATTATTTTAGCTATCTCGATGTTACATGACTGTGTAGTTATATTTATATGTGACGGCAAGGAGCCATGGCTCATGTTTTATACTTGTTGTAAACCCGTCTTGAAATAAACTTACTTACTTACTTACTTACTATCAGATGGCATTGCAACTTTAGTCTATTTTGTAATGATGTTTGTGTGTGTTTTTGCTATTTTCGACTTCTTCTCCAGAGCTGTCACTCAGATTAAGCTGAAATTTGGTGGATATGTTCCTTGTGATTGGGTCAAAGTAGGTTATACACTGAATGGCACTTCTGTGGATTTCTGATTTTTAGCGATTTTTTCAATGCGGCTACTTATCAGTTAATGCACCTTTCTCCTATTGGTTATTATGAACTATTAACCCTTATCCTTTTGCAGCATAGATACAGTATCAGTGCAGTACTGCTGCAGTATTTTCATGCAGTATTGCTGCAGTATCAATACAGCATAACTTTCAGCATTCAAACAGTATGATGCTGCTGGCAGCATCATACTGCATCTGCAGCATAATGTGCACCACTATTGGTAGCAGTATTGACACAGCATTGAAAAAGCACTATGGAAGCATGTTTCAATTATGCAAATGAAGTGGCACCATTAGATGTGCATCAAGACAGCACTGAGGCAGTATATACTGCATCAGTGCTTCGTAAGAAAAAGCAGTATAACGACAGCACTGTTGCAGTATTAAGGCAGTATATACTGTTTCTGTGCCAGAAGTGCTGATGCAGTATATGCTGCATTAATGCTTCAAGCAGTACTGAGGCAGTATATATACTGACATGATGCTGGCAAAAGTGTCATAACAGCATTATAACAGTACTGAGCCAGCATTCAAGCAGTACCAGCACAGCATATACTGCTGTAGTACTGCTCTTCTAGGAAGTACAAGTCAATGCACACACTAATGCTTAATCACATTTTGGATTTCTCCAAAGAAACTGTTAGTGAGATTGACTTCAAATTTACCTTGGGTGGGTGTCTTGATAAGTTTATTCGAGTGCTCATGCTCCAATAATTTTTGGATTCTTACGGGTCATAGGGGAGACCCTTCCTGTTATTGCATTGTCCCTCCGGATGTGCACATTCTTGTTACTGCGTGTCTACAGAATGCCTCTATGTATTTTGCTCAAATTTGGCAATATGTTTACCTTACCTGGCAAGATGAGCTGATTAGATTTTGGTGTCACCATGACCTAATTTGAGCAAATGGACGATCCTTTAAAAACACTTCCTTTGAAAGTATGTCAAGCTTATGATTTTTTTGGAAAATCTTCAAAAAAGTTTTAGCAGGAAAGTTTAACATGGGAATTTCTGGTAATGTTTATAATTTAAATAAGTTTGGCCAGATTTGTGTCAAACTTGGTAGTTATGTACCTTTGATAAGTATCTACCTACTTTGTGCAAGTGGTCATGCTCCAGTATTTTTTTTTCTTATTCTTTATGATGATTGTATGTGTGTGTGGGTGGGTCGGGGGGGGGGGGGACAGGTCGCCTATCTGTAAATTTTCCGTGGAATTCCAAGGAAAATGTCCGAGGAAAAAACCTCGGAGTATTGGAACGCCATTTTCCGAGGTAAAACTCTAACATGAAAATGGTACAAAAAGGAGTAAGCGTGTAGTTTTGGCAGTCCTCATACAATGTCCGAGGTTTTCCTCCTACAATGTCCGAGATTCTATATGTATTCCGAGCATATTCCGAGCAGGTCTTACAGTTTGTCCGAGGTGTTCCTCGGACAGTGCGGGTGCTGCTTGGAAGTTGTCCGTGGTATTTCTCCGACATTGATGTCTGAGGTGGCTCGGACATACACCTCGGACCTTGTCCAAGGTGGCTCGGACATACACCTCGGACCTTGTCCGAGGTAGCTCATACATGCACTTCGGACTTTGTCCGAGGTAGTTTGGACATGCACTTCGGACTTTGTCAGAGACGGCTTCGATGTGCAGGAGATCCTAGTGGGAGACAGGTCGCCCTTGCCTGCTTTTTCAGATGCAGACCTCTCTGTGTGGAGTAAATATCACTGAACTTGGTTGCAACTTATACCAAGAAATGTGTTCAGAGCAGATGCAGGCACTCAGCCAGATGAATACAACAGCCTTTCTAGAAAAAAGCAAAATGAACAAGAGTAGAACAGTACACACAATGTAAAAGTTTTTTTTTAATAACCACATGACCAATAAGAGAAAATGTTGTAGAAAGCCTCCATTTCACCATTACTTTTCTTCTAAAAGAATAATGAATAAAAAACAAGAAGACAGAACTATTGTTTAATAATGCATATGTATTTTGGTAAAATACACAGTTTGACCATTATGTTAGAAAAAGTGTTTACTTTTCGCCCCCCTTCAACGGATGGCCATAAATATCGTACAGTCCAGAGTTCAAGATCCAGATTCATTATCCTAGGTTGCAGCTGCTTGCTATTGAGTGGATGGTCTCACAACTACTATCAGCTTGCTCTTGATGTCCCCATTTGTGGTGTTAGGGTATGCTTCATGTACCAGTTCTGGAAAATAGGAAACAAATTTTAAGGGCACAGGAAAATGAAATGTTTAAGATGTAACATTTACATATTGACAAAAAGTTTGGTTTAAATATGTTGCTAAAGGTTGAACTTCCTCTTTTTACCTCACTATATGCAGAATGGTTCATGATTTTTCAAAGTTCATTGTATATACGGGTTTTGATTGACATTTTATAATACATTTCACTGCCTGAGTATTTATACAAAATAAATTGACCATTCATGGATGTGCAGACTTTTCCATGCTTCCGTATTTGACATACATGTTTAAAAGTCTTACAGAAACTTGACGGATACAATATGCAATGACCCTGGTTCTGCACATTATTTTCTCTCTTTTTTTTTTTTTTTTTAACAAAATTACCCCTACAAACTTGACCCTGCTCCAGCACTGTAATTTTTTTAAACAAAATTACCGCAACAAACTTACATTTTCAAATTAAAAAACTTTTCATTTTCAAGATATTTTTTTTATATGCTTCTGTAGGGAAAATTGCAGGCCCAGATTACATGTTATAAATATCTTTGTATAAGCAGTCACACAATAAAAGGCAGAAACAGTAAATTACTTTACAGAAATAAAAATAGAATACAATGAAATAGTTTTGTTATTTGTAATTTCCACAAGGTTCAAAATTGCATTTTAACCTTGGCCTTTGGCAACTTCAACATGCTAGATGTAAAGTTTGGACAAAAATGTCATGTCATATTTTCACAAGAAAGACCACATCAGATGGACAGGGTATAAGCCAGGAAAACTTCAAGGGTGACAATGACATCTCTTCTGGAAAAGCTGGACTAAGAGGCTGAATCTACAATCAGGTGATATGTACCTGTTACAGTTCAGGACCTGCATTCAAGTGGAGCTTTACTTACCAAATATAATATCCAATTTGGATAGATCA
The DNA here is from genome assembly GCA_964020975.1 of Hermodice carunculata. Lineage (NCBI taxonomy): Eukaryota > Metazoa > Annelida > Polychaeta > Eunicida > Amphinomidae > Hermodice > Hermodice carunculata. Next base: position 61,709,094 of record OZ026625.1, read on the forward strand.
TCAAAACCACTTCTTTCTTTTTTTTTTTTTTTTTTGCTTCCCTCCATTTGTTGTGGAATTCCACTGGAATACCACTGGGTTTCCACTATAATAATAGAGTGGCATTTCAATGGAATTTTAGTGGATTTTCAATTGTATTTGTGTCTTTTTGCCCAGAACCACTTCCTAGTAGTCAATATCCTATTCCGCAGTTCGAACTCTTTACTCTCCATAAGCTAACCTGTCCCTGTCTAACCTGTATACATATGGAATTACTATTGTCTATATTGCACACGTTCCTCTGTAAAATTTTGACATAGGCTGTATCAGCCCAAATAAATTAAAGGGTCTTCAGCGGGTAACTACTCAACATGTTTCGGAGCCTTTTACCCGTACATGTCTCTCTGAGTAGCGGCTCCTTGTCTAAGCTAAATATTCAGCAAAGACAACCCACATAATAAAGAATAAATAAGAACGTGGCAAATGATGAATTAGCTAAATACGTGAAGTTTTGCTTATAAATGCAGAGCTTCGTTATGAAAGAAGAACCCCTGTCAAACAAACCATAATTACTAAATTTGTATAGTACAGGTTCAGATAAGAACAATTTGACTTACCCCTGAACCAATATGTACCCTTTCTGGCTGGACAGTTTATCCTAGTTAAACCACCCGCCAGTGTATAACTGAAGTGGAAACAAGCTGGGGCCTTATATTCAGTCCCAGTGATAGTAAAATAAACAGTTGCAACTAGACCACCTGTACAAACCAAGGGAAATCCCAACAAGGACTGTAACAATGGACATCCTGCACCAGAAATGTAAAACAAACTCTGTGATGACACCTACCCCCCAAACATTTAAGCTCTATTTAACTGCCAACTCTGAGTCAATGTATCAACTTAATGTGTCAGGTTTGTGACATTTAAGAAAATACTGTCAATTTTGAGTAAATGTGCATTTAGGCATGTCAGAAAAGAATGAAAGTCATTAGCATTTATGTCAAAAAACATGTTATCAAAACAATTTTTCTTAACAGGATTTTGAGTACAATTAGGCAAGCTTGTAACTGTCGTCAGTAGCTGCTTGCTACCTATAGCCCCTGGGGGTTTGACCTAACAGAAAACAAGCAATCCTAAAATGTCCGAAAGGTGAACATTAAAACAGAATGATGCCAAAAGATAAAGTTAAGTAGCAAAACCGACAAGTCTAAAAACTGTAAATTATTGTAGCCAAACTTTCTAATAATCTTTGGATATTAACTGCTAAATTATAGGGCAAGTCAGAAAAGAATGAAAGTCATTATTTGTACTTAAGTCAAGAGAATGCAACGAAAATGTAATATTTCTTAAACAGATATCAAGCACAATTAGGCGAGCTTGTAACTGTCGTCAGTAGCTGCTTGCTACCTATAGCCCCTGGGGGTTTGACCTAACAGAAAACAAGCTAGCCTAAAATGTCTGAAAGGTGAACATTAAAACAGAATGATGCCAAAAGATAAAATTAAGTAGCAAAACCGACAAGTCTAAAAACTGTAAATTATTGTAGCCAACTTTTCTAATCTTAGGATATTAACAGCTAAATTATAGGGCAAGTCAGAAAAGAATGAAAGTCATTATTTGTATTTAAGTCAAGAGAATGCAACGAAAATGTAATATTTCTTAAACAGATATCAAGCACAATTAGGCGAGCTTGTAACTGTCATCAGTATCTGCTTGCTACCTATAGCCCCTGGGGGTTTGACCTAACAGAAAACAAGCTAGCCTAAAATGTCTGAAAGGTGAACATTAAAACAGAATGATGCCAAAAGATAAAATTAAGTAGCAAAACAGGCAAGTCTAAAATCTCTAAAATTATTGAAGCCAAACTTTCTAACCATCTCGGGATATTTACAGCAAAATTTGTAGAAATATTTGATCAAAAGTACATCTTTGAATCCTCTTGACTCAAGTTTATTGTAAATAAATTTGGTTCTAGATGCAAAGTCCTGAAATTTAGAACAAATACGACCAAATCTCAAAATCTGTGACAAAAACGTATTATATCCAATATAGTTTCCGAAATATTACTGTCCGGGAAAGGATAATTAAACACTTCAAAGTTAAACTCATCTATTTTGTGATAGACTTTAATACAAAACCTGTCATTAGTGACCTGAATATCCAAGTCCAAAAACACATCTCTGAAACCATCTGAATTGCTACCCTCCAAAGGGATATCTTTTGGGTAAATTTCTTTAGCAATTTCTCTGAAATTTTGTACATTTACGCAAGCAATGTCATCAATATATCTTGCGTTGTTTGATAATTTTGTAGCCATTTGAAAGTCCTTTTTCATCAATTAATTCATAATTACTTAAATTCAAGCCAGGTTAAATATAAATCTGCCAGTAAAGGGGAGCAGTTGCTACCCATTGGAATGCCTTTTATTTGTTGAAAAACCAATGGTCCGCATTGAACAAAAGTATTATCCAAGAGAAATTTTATAGCATCTATCAAAGTTTCAACAGTGTAAGATTTAACGTTACTTTTTGAATATTTATTGTGTGACCAATATGCTTTCTTTGTATATGAATTAATATTTATGTATGGTTTACCATTATGTTTAAACATTTTGCTAATTAATTCTGAAAGTGAACTTTTGACTTCATCTATGGGTAGATTTGTGTACAGTGTAGAAAAATCAAAACATTTGATATTTTTTGCCTTTACATCTTTGATTTTAGATACAAACTGGGAAGAATTGTTAATACTCCAAAAACAATTTATTTCACAGTTTCTAGAAATTGCATTACAGTATTTGCAAAAATGATTCCTAATTGCAGTCAAACACAATGTTACTTCTTTTGATAATTGCTTTGTAGTACATTTTGAAGCACCAGCTATGAATCTAGATTTAAAAGGGTTTTTATGTAATTTGGGTATCCATGAAATTCATGAAATTCCACTCCAATATTGTTGAATATTTCCATTGGAATACTAGTGACACTTCACTGGAGTACCAGTGGCATTCCACTACAATACCAATGGCATTCGACTGGAATACCAGTGGCATATGTGGGCACTGAAATACATGTACCAGTGGTATTTCACTTGAACTGACATTTCATTGGACTGTCAGTGTAAATGTACTTTGAACACAATACACTGTTTATTTTAGTGGCAAGTGGCCCTTTCTATAATACCAATATTCAAGTAAACAGTTGCCTACTCAATTGATACTCACTACAATATTTAATTTCTTCAATCATGGAAGTGAAAGATGTTGATGCATGTTCATTTGTATATATATATATATATATATATATATATATATATATATATATATATATATATATATATATATATATATATATATATATATATATATCTGGCAGCTCAGTACAGGCATCTCATAATGTTTATCAACATACATGTAGCTTTGTATATCTGCTGGGCTCTAATTAGTTACAGCCAGGCCTGCTATGGTCTGGCTGTGCTAAATATGGCTGACCATGAAGAGGGTTTTAGAGACTGTACAGATCCCAGCTCACAATATGATGGAGGGTCATATGCTGTGAAAGTTGAATTCTTTGTGATCCACTCCCCACAAACTGAATAATATTCATGAGCATTACAGGGTCTGCTTATACTTGGGTGTCTTGTACCATCAATGATGCCAAAGTAGTCCTTTGTGTTATCACCACAGCCCATGTGGGTCTGTCTCTTTGTATGAGAGTCCTGCACTCAAGTTGCTTTTGGTAGCTGGACAAATTTCAGACTACACCATGTATACCACTTGGAGCTGAGGTTTGAGCTTAAGCTATCCACATGCCTGCCAGTATGCTATAATGTCCTTGTAGCCATGATTATCTTCCCAAGATGCTGCCTTGTAATACATGTACTTGACAATGAGCCCGCCATAGCTATTTTAAATCATAGGCTGACCACCAGGCAGCCTCCAGGCAGGCCCTCTCAGCCAATCAACCACCAGTATTAAGTGGAGGAGTCAGGGTGACTGGTAGTGGCAGTTGAAACTTGAACCCTGTGCTCTCACTGGGTGAAGCTACATATACATTTAGGCACAATGAGCATGATCAAATGTAATCCACATAATCACCCAAACTCCTGGGAATGGATGTGATTTATGCTGTTTTTTTTCAATTTAATTTAATTTTATTTTATTTTTTATTTTTTATATTTTTAAAGAAAAAAATTGTCTGGTAAACTGCTAAAATTCCAAGTATATGTTTTTAGAACACCCCATGTCCATAAAGTGACAATATTTTGACTTATTTATCAATTCAAATGTGCCATTGTTGTTTATTGCTTGTCAACAAAGTGACAATATCTGGTCACAAAAATGTCTTTGATTAACGTACTATTTATGTCATCTTTTACAGTAAAGTGAGAATTTATTTTTTGACCATGACAAGGATTTCATAATGTCGGTTTGAGTACAATGTTATTGTTATTAAGATAAGCTAAATTTCACTGGAAAAATATAAATTCCAATGGAATTTCTACAGTTAGAGACTTGTAATTAACACTTGTGCTTTCCTGTTTGTAAAGTGTACATATGATGGATACATAAAAAGCCAATGATTTTAAAAATTTGTATTGACCAAAACATAATAAATTAGTCAACCATGATATTACAATCCACAGTTAAACAGGGTGTGCCATACAAATACATGTAGCAAAATGAGTATTGCAGTTCTAGGAATGTGTCATCATAAGCTCCATTACCCATAAGTTGGCCTGATATACATTAACAGTGCCCCTCGCAGGGTCTGGTTGTAATGTGAAAATAAATAATGGGAGCTAGAGAATAACAAGGTGATTCTCCAAGATTAAGCTATTTGGCATCAGATACATATATTCATAGAATTTTCATCCTGGATTCCTAATTTTTAACCTTTTTATGGAGACATTACCACCCCTGGAGGTACTGAAACAGGACTGATCCCTGGTCAAATACACTGAGGACCATAGTTATAAAACTGTCAAGCGAATATAGTGTGACATATTTTGAGCTCATAGCTAATTGGGTCAGACATTAAATCCCAACTTTGAAATTAAGAAATAGCAATGGTCTCATGGTTCAACCATGAGACCATTGCTGACCATTGCCTGGAAGGTTATTGCCAGGACCACTGCCCACCACTTCCCACCATTGCCATAAGATTTACTGCAAAGATCACCGCCAACCTTGACCATCAATTCTAGAGCTCCAACCATTGTGTACCATGGTCAGTGATGGTACCAGGGTTAGCATTTCAGTGGGGTGAGGCATGTTAATGTATAGTTTATACAACCTCACCTGTAAATATTACAATGAATATGTAATATGTAAGTTCTAAATATCTTTTCATCAGCAAAAATAAAGCATACAAAGAAACAAATCAAATAGAAATGAATTGTTAAACACAGCTGTATTATTCTGTTTCTTCTCACTGATGTGTATATTGGAGCTTCAAATGTTCTAAGTCTGCATTTCTGGGTTGTAGTTTTTATAAGTCCAAATTTGCAAGCTGAAAAATTTCTTAAGTTCCTATGTCAGAGCTGAAAATTTTCTAAGTGTTGAATGTGGCAAGTTTTCCAAGCCTAATTTTACCCAAGTCCTATATGTCCGAAGTTTTCCGAGCCAAATTTTATCAAAGTCCTGCATTTCCAAACTCTTCCGAGCCAAATTTTATCAAAGTCCTGCATTTCCAAACTCTTCCGAGCCAAAATTTAACAAAGTCCTGCATGTCCAAGCCTTTTCCGAGATACTTCCGAGGACACATCCTGAGGTTTGTAACGGTTCTGCGGAAAATTTTCAACTCTGCAGATTTTTCCATGGAAAACCGTGTAAGTCTGAGGTTTTTCCACGGAAAACCTTGGATGTCCGAGATATTCTGCGGAAAATCTACAGCCAGGCCTGAGGACAGTTGACATGAAATTTGCTGTTCACTTACTTACGTGGGAACTGTTTTGAGTTAGGACCTTGATATTACACATCTATAGTTTTCTCTATGAAGGATGGCCTTGATCTCATTTGGAGGTCACAGTTGCAACATACTTCAATTTTGCTCTTCGCTATCACTTGAAAACTATAGCTTCTTGAACTGGGACATGGGTGTTGCACATGCTAGTGTTCTTCTGTAGAGGTCAGACTTGCTGAGTGCATTTGTGACTTTGATCCTATACAAAGTTCACAGAGCCACAAGTGTGATGAATCTCTAGGTCAGCTGAGCATGGGCTGTTCACACAGCCCTCTTATCTGCTTACAGAAGACTGTAACATCTGTAAACTTGATTGTATACATTTATTGTTTACAGCTACATGTAGTAACCCACTAGATCCATGGCACATTGTGTGACTGGGATTTGTTCTTGGTACCCGGGATTAGTGTATGAAACCAGTTTACAGTAACATTTTTGTCATTTATGCCATCTTGTTTACATACATGTATATTCTAACTTTAAAACTGATTGCTCGTCATTTTAGGTGTAAATCCTGGTGGCTATCTGTGTCATGCTGACAGTTTCCCCCAAGATGTAGATGGTACATGTATGGGATCTCCCATGAAACGACACCATGAAGAAAATGATGACAATCAAGAACAATGGAAAAGTGACATTGGTCAACAGCCGCCGAGGCATATGACCCCACAATTACAGTCTGTGAATGCAAGTCAGCAGGTAATTGGTGAAAGGATGCCATGGTATGAAGGGAGTGGTCAGAATGTAGAGACACTGAATGAAAGAATTTCAAAACATAGTGGACTCGGAACTCACACTGGAGAGAAGCCATATAACTGTACCAAATGTGCTAAAAGGTTTGTCAGGAGCTACGGCCTGAAGAGGCACAGTAGGATTCACACAGGGGAGATGTCCTACCAGTGTGCAATGTGTGGTGAAAAGTTTGAAGCTAATAGAATACTGAAGAAACACATCACGAGAATTCACACAGATGTCAAACTGTACCATTGTATGATATGCGACAAAAGATTTGCAAAAAGGCGTCATTTACAAGTTCATACAAGAATTCACACAGGTGAAAAACCATACCATTGTACAGTATGTGACAAAAGGTTTGCACACAGTGGTCATCTTAAATTGCATGTTAGAGCTCACACAGGAGAAAAACCATATCAATGCACAGTGTGTGAGAAAAGATTTGCTGGGAATTATAGCCTGACAGTGCATATGAGAACTCACACAGGTGAGAAACCATACCAGTGCACAATATGTGACAAAAGCTTTGCTGGAAGTAGTGCCCTGAAAATACACATGAGATCTCATACAAGTGAAAAACCTTTTCAGTGTACAACATGTAACAAAAGATTCGTATCTGCTCATAATCTTAGAAAACACATCAAACTTCACACAGGTGACAAACCATATCATTGTACTGTGTGTGGTAAACAATTTGCAAAGATTCATTCCAGGAAAATGCATATGAGAACTCACACAGGAGAGAAACCACACCAGTGTATGACATGTGGTAAAAGATTTGCACATAGTGGCTATATGATAGTTCACATGCGATCTCACACTGGGGAGAAGCCATACAGGTGTACCACATGTGATAAAACATTTGTGGACAAGAGTGGATTAAGTAGACACCAAAAATCCCACTCTAATGAGACACTTTACTCTTGTACAATATGTGGTTCAAAGTTTTCATACATTACTCAGCTAAAGCAACACAGGAAAACTCACATACCACACCATTGCACTGTATGTGGTAAAACATTTGCAGAGATTCATGCCTTGAAAGTGCATATGAGAACTCACACAGGAGAGAAGCCATACCAGTGTACAACATGTGGTAAGAGATTTGCACGCAGTGGTCACTTGAATATACATATGCGATCTCACACTGGGGAGAAGCCATACAGGTGTACCATATGTGATAAAAGGTTTGTGGACAGTAGTGGACTGAGACGACACCAAAAGTCTCACTGTGATGAAACGCCATACTCTTGTGCAACATGTGGTAAAACATTTTCAGATGGTGCTCAGCTGAAGCAACATAGGAAAACCCACACTGGGGAGAATCTGTATGGCTGTGTTGTATGTAATAAAAGATTTCCATACAGAAGTGATGTGAAAAGACACATGAGAACACACACAGGTAAGAACTCATGTCACTGACCATAAACAACAGGTGATGAAAGAGTTGCTCAAAGTGGTGGCTTCAAAGCCCACATGAACATGAGAATGTGGAGAGAAACCATAGAGGTTCATAACATGGATGAGAACATACAGCAGAGGAACTTAACGAACCAGTTTGCTGTATGCTACAGCTATGCTTTAAGAGGCTATCCAGAATACTATTCTACTAGCACTATTGTTTATTTGGAGTTGACTTTTGTGTTTTCAGGAACACAAACATAAGACAACATAGTGCTTTGCAGGATGTATTAACTGTAAAAATTATCTGATCAAACAACTGAGTGCATGAAATAGTAAGATCCTTAATGTTGCTCAGTGGTCTGTAGGAAGTAGAATCAAATCTTGTTTTATCATAGTGGACAACTTTTACTGCTTAAAATAATAATCATTAAGTCACCTGACAAGTCAACAGAGCTTATGAAAATCCTTTGGTGTCCACCATCTTTCTGTCCATGTGTCCGATAGATCTTTAACATTTTTGACTTCTGCTCAACAACAAGTAAATTGAATGTCCTTATTTTGCGCTTTGTTTCCCAGGTGGTCTTCTACCATTTCAAGGGGATCAGGATATATAATTTTTGTATTTTTACAAATTGTTTAAACATTTTTTTTTTAAATCTAAATTTCTTCTTCTCCAAGATCTACTAGGCCAACAGGAGATATGCATATCAATTTCCTGCCACAACTTCATACCTGATTGCCTGGTCTTGCTTGGCGGGATTAATGGCGAGTTGCAGGTCGGTACCTGTTGGGACAAGCGGGATATTACTAATATTTTGGAAATAAAGAATGCTTATCAAAGGCAGATGGATAATTTTCTTTATATATGGCTTGGGAAGTACTACATGAACACCAGTTTGGCATTTCTGAACTTATATTTCTCAAAAAACGCTAATTTTGTGAGGAATAAACATGTGGCCCTGGCTGTGACAGTGATGTGACCCATGCGTCCCGGTGATCGCCTGGCATCAAACCTGTGCTTTTGTGGCAGGAAATTACTATGCATACAGTAATCACTTTGATATTGCGGACACTTGGGATCATTTAGTTTACACTTAGGCTACCAGGTGGTATAGTGATTGTTTTCCTGTTTGTAGGTCAGCTGATTTGACTACGTCAAGTAAGCTTTTAAGATCTATCGTCATCTGTCCAACCCACCTTCCATATATAGTTATGTGTGGGTGCCAACCAAGGCATATTGTTTTTTGGGAGTTTTTTATTCTTTCTTTATTTCTCAATACCTTTCCACCACATTTTGTGACACATTATACAAGATACTAAATTGAAATTTTACATACTGGGAGACCTAGAGCTGAGACCCATAGCTGAAATTTTGCACCTGGTGTGGATTTATTGATATGTTATAAATTATTAAAGTTATGTGTAAACATAAAAAAAAGAAATCCTATTCAGCTATTGGCTGAAAAAACAATGGTAGTTGTATTACCCAATCACATTGCATCGATTGACAAAACACCTTTGCCTGGTTACTCTACTACTACTGTTCAGCAGATTGTACCCGATGACCCGTGATTGATGATGTCACAAAACAGTACCAGAGGGGGTTTCAAAACAAGGTCCAATTGGCACCCAGACAGATTTGCTTGCAATCCTATCTATTCTAGATGACATTTTGGACTTCCCCAAAACCACTTTCCACACTCTCAGCAAACTTGGTGTGTTTGTATCTTGAGCGAATCCCCACCACTTCATTCAAATGGTCATGCTCCAATGATTTTTGGATTATCATCATCATCATCATCATCATCATCATCATCATTGGTGTACATTTTTATGCAGCTTACTCACCAGTCAGCTGAGGTTATGTGGTAGGTAATTGTTTGTTATCTAGACATCTGTCATCCCCAATTGACATTGTCATCTTCCTAGGAAAGTGCCCTGTGCAGGTATCTATAGAGCAAATGGTCATGCTCCATTAACTTTTATATTTTCATTAACTTTTTTTAAACTTTTTTTTTCTTTTGGCAAAATCTTTTTTAAAAAAAATCTTCAAGGAACTGATTTTCCAATTCCTTCAAAATTGTATAGGTACACTTCTGGTGATCCCTATATTGTAATTTGTTCAACAGGTGGCACTGCAACGTTTTTCCCTTTTTCTCACATTTGTGTTTGTGTGTAGGCGTAAGTGTGTGTTTTCATTCTTTTGTACCTTTCGTCCAAAATTGCCTCTCAGATAGTGATGAAACTTATGGAAATGCACTAAGTGGAAGGCTCAAACAAAGTCGTTTTGCCAGATACTCCTTGAACATATATTATGATGCAATAGTTTTCTATTTGTTATGATTTTTTTAAAAATGAAAATTTCCTATGAGAAAATTACCATTTTTTTTTTTTGGTTTTCTTTTTTTTTGTTTGTTTTGTTTTCGTTTTGCCAACTCAGAAAATCTTATATATTGGCTAATATATTTGTAATTAAGGGTGGATCCTAGACCCATTAGTACAAAAAAGTGCCAATGTTTTTTTTTTTGGGGGGGGGGAGATGTAAATTTTGATCATTGGCTCAATATATCTTGGTTCGGATGGATCCTAGGGCTGTTGGCACTACATGTATTAAACATTAATAGAAAAGTACCCATGTGATTTCTGATTTCTTTTGCTGTTCATAATTTTGACTTTGAATTGCCTTTACTTGAGAGGTCAAACTGACATATTGGCTGATATCTTGGTAATATCAAACTTTTGGTCAACTAGAATTGATTGGCACTGATACAGAAATACTTTATTGCAATAAAGATCCACGAGGGACCATAGCACATATATACAAAAGCGCCCTCTGGGGCTACAAGTTATACTTACAGTTAAACATAAATAGGCACACACATACTGGTGTCTTAGCACCATGACACAGCAAGTATAAATCCAGCTTTATAACTGTACTACTGTTATTGCTATGTCGATCAAGTTGGCACTGAAAAGTTAATAACAAAAGAAAGAAAAAAAACCCAAAACAATAAATTGCTAATACATGTTACACTACACTACAAGTAGAATGACTTGATTGCAGGAAAATTCAGCACCTCAGATTCTATAGATCAGTCCAAATACACCCTTTGCAGCTAACTCATATGTCACCTGCTGAGTAAATCTTAAGTCTTGACTCTTGCATGATGAACGGAATCATACTTAATAGGCACTTCACAAGCAAATGGACCTGTTTCTTGTGGTACATGTGGTCCTTTCTTATTTCAAAAGCCCTGAAGCAGAATGTACCAACTGCACAAGCAACCTGGCCTTCTGCTGACACAAGATACAAAAAATTTGAGTTGACATCCAGCCTTGAAAAGTTTTTACATATACCAAGCACAGTCTCAAAAGGGTCTTTTCTTTCTAGGGTGTACATTTTACATTGTATGAGGAAGTGACACTCATCTTGAACCACATTGCATTTTGGACACAGTCTATTTGCTGCTGAGGTTTTCGGTTTGGTATATCGGCCAGTTTCAATACTTAGGTTGTGACTGCTGACTCTGAATCTAATTAATGCTTTACGGTGGTGACCAACTGAAATGTGGCTTAAATGATTTTCATAACCAAGGCCTGATTTAAATTTGGCATATGTCCTTTGGCATATGTCCTTAGTTGGCAATTTTTATCATTTATACTTAAAAGCCAATTTTTGATGAACAGTTTAGTAAGGTTTTTTCTAATCGCCCCTGTTGATAACTGGGTGAATCCTAATAATTTTTCATTGTTTTTTACCTTAACCCAACAATCAATGGAGTTTGTATTTTGACATGCAGTAACAGCCATCCCTAAGATACAGTCCTTTGTCTTCTGTATTAAATGATACTTGTATTTATGAATATTGTGAACAGCATCCACTGCTACTGGGAGTGACCCCAATTCCCAGTATACACCTGCAGATGATGTGTGTCTGTGGACTCCTCATGTGTGTCGTGCAAAACTGGAATGCACTTTCTCTAGTGGAGAATTGTGAAATTTTTTAAACATTTTATGGAGAGATGGAGCCAGGAAAGTGGTACCCCAGATTTCTGAACCATATAGAATAATTGGCTTGATTAAGGAATTGAAAAGGCTCACTGGAATTTTTGGGGATAGGTGATTTGTATCAATAATCTTTTTGAGATTAAAGCTTGCCTTCATTGCTTTGATTTTCAGTTCCGAGATAGCATCTGGAATGAGCTGGAATTGCAGAAGATTATGACTAAATATCTTTGAGATTTTACACATTCAATTTGGTGGGTTTTAATCATGAATTTTTCTTGTAACAGTCTTCCTGTTTTGTTGAAAATGACAGCTTTGGTTTTGCTAAGATTGATTTCTAATTTCCATTTCTGGCAGTACTCTTGCAAATTATCAAGGCATCTTGTAAGCCCTTTTTAGTGCTGGACATAAGGACAATGTCGTCAGCATATAGTAAACACCCAATTATGTGTTCCCCTAGTTGGACAACATCTGATTGACCCTTGCTAATTTCACATGGGAGGTCATTTAAATACACTGAGAAAAGGGATGGGCTTAGCACCTCCCCTTGACGCACACCCTGAAAAATATCAAAGGAGGGGGTTATACCAAACCTTGTTTTAACACGGCTTCTGACATTCTGGTACATACATTTGATTGTATTGTAGAAATTTCCCCCAACCTTCATAGATAGTAATTTATATAATAGGCCATTTTACCAAGGCTTTCTTCAGGTCAACAAAACATGTAAATAATTTACCACTCTTCTTTGGGAACACATCAATTAAGCTCTTTAATACAAACACATGGCCAGCTGTTCTGGCTCCTTTTTTAATAGCAATTTGTTCTACACTTCCTTTGTTTCTGGAATCAATTTATTTTGTTAGTCATTCATTTAGTATCATACTGAACACTTTTGCGAGATTGCTACACAATGTGATTCCCCTGTACTTTTCAGGTTTCGAACAGTCACCATTTTTGAAGATTGTAGAGATTAGACCTTCATTCCAATATTTAGGATAATTGCCTGAAACAAAGATTTTGTTGAAAAGGCATGTAAGAGGTTTACACAGTACATTTGAGCCACATTTGAGCATTTCATTTACAGTACCATCGGAACCGCTTGCTTTACCAGATTTGAAGTGTTTCAACACTGTTTTAACTTCACTTTCTTTGATTTTATAATTTAATTCATTAAATACAGCTTGATTTCCAAACATTTTGATTTTATTCAGAATATCATCATCAAAAACTGGGTCAGATGATTGAGACATTGAGAAAAGATCTTTGAAATACTTGTACCATTCGCTAGGAGATACCAGATCTGTTTTGGGGGAGCCAAGCTGTATAACTTTTAGTTCATTTACTAGTTTCCAAGAGCTGTTTGAGTTCCTACTGTGTAGTGTTTCTATATTTTTCAATGTTCTGTTTTGATAGGCTCTTTTTGTCTGCCTGACTAGTACTTTATACTGTTTTTAACAGAAAAAGCCTCTGACGAAGACTCCTATTACAAGGGTCTTCTTGAAGTTGTTTGCTTATAAATGTGCATTCTTTCTTTAGTTGGAAGCAAGGTAGATCAAACCATTTTTAGGTGGGGCTCCGTAAGGAGACCCCCTCTCATGTACATTGTACATAGTAGACCTAAAAAGTTCAATATTTGAAAACCAGGAACTATTCCTGTCGTGTTAATAGTCCTGATTTGTGACAAGACTTTATTCTTAACATTTGATATCGGCAAAATAAACAAGACTGATACCTGAAGGGTTTAATAAGAGAAAATACTCTGTCACCACTGGTCACAATTGCTGAAAATGCCTAACTGTTAGCTGAAAAAGCCTAACTGTGAGAATATGTCATCCGGCGAACGTATGTATTCTGGTGCAAACAAGAAACAGATTTTAAAAAGGTGCAAGTTATTTTCTTTCATTTGTGCTCTTAATGGTAACACTGGTATTACTGCTCATTGCTGATGTAAAATGTAGATATTCTTTATCGATCTATGCACATTATCAGGACCTTTCTGTTAAAAGAAGTTCCGTATCTTGCTTGTATTCGTGGGTGAATGTGACCTCAATTCTGTGAACACCGAACTTTTGTCAGCTCAATGAGGCTCTCCGTAGGTTTTTGCATATCCAGACAGTTACCAGTCTGAACACGTCCAAAGATGCATCAGACGGAAAAAATCCATTGAGCATTTGTTACAGTGATCTAAAAAGTCCACGAGAAAATGTAATCAAGTTATCACTTCCCCTTACAAGTCTTGTGCAAGTACGCTGTTTTGGCGCAATAACAATATGTAAGTGCTTTAAAGTTGCATTCCGCGATATTTCATACACGTACCTATCCACGTAATTCATCACTAATCATGCGTCGAAGGACTGTTGTGCCTTCGTTTTGGTCAATAAACATGATATTTTGGCGGCAAGAAAGAGTTTTTACATTCGACCATGCAAGTGTTGTTTGTAACGGCATTCGGCCATGCACAACGGTTCTAGGGCAATTCCTCGCTGATGAGAGATATATTTAGAACCAGTTGGCTCTCGCCGGTCACGTGGCGTGCGCTATATTGCGAGAGCAAAGCACAATTGCATGCAATCTCGACGTGCTGGCAGAGCCGTCTGCGGAGACAGAGTGAAACTGTGAAATACCACTATTTTTTTGGTCGTCAACGAGAATAGAATTTTTCATGTCATTAACTGTGCTTGATCATATTTTAATCATGCATGTTCGTATCGCAAGACTCAATGATAAATGGACGAGTTTGTACGCTCATCGGTGCCTATGTTGTTTGTTCAAGCCTACGGCCTTCGCATCGTTCGAACTTGAAGACGACGGCATGCAGTCTTACATAATGTTCCGGTGTCAATGACAATGTTTGACACATTTATTGACGAAAAACAGCAAATAAAGCTTTTATGTATGGTGTTCATTTTGACGCTAAACTTGTGCATGTTTTTCTAATTTCAAGTCGCGATCGTTTGCTATGGATTGTGTTTGTGTTCAACTGGTATATATTTTGATAGACATATTTGTTTGCGTTAGATTACATAAGTGTGGAAAACGAGCAAATGAGAACACACATGGTCGCAAACAATAACACATGATTGTCATCTTCACCGTTCACTGCAAATACAGATTCAACTTGGAACATATTGACCTCAAATCTCAGGAAACTAAATTTTTATGCAGTGAAACAAACGTCGTTTCCAATTTCAAGATTTGTCTATAATTTGGTACCAGCAGTTCTAGGATGCAGGTACCTCCGTTCCATTGGTTATTAATGTTACAGCAAAGATGGTAGAAAAAGCCGTCCTTGAGGGTCGGTAAGGGGTTTCTCGTACTGGCGTACTGTTTTTTTTTTATTTTATTTTTTTATTTATTTACCGTACTGGAAGCCGTCTTGTTTTACGTACTTCGTACTATCCAAAATTTTGAAAGATTTTTATTTTCCGTACTGCGTACTCTAGAAGAATAATTACCTGTACCAGCGTACCGACCCCCCCCCCCTTCTCCTTGGTTACAGTGAGCAAAACACTATCTTCATGCTTATCTGCAGAGAGAGAGAGAGAGAGAGAGAGAGAGAGAGAGAGAGAGAGAGAATTCGTCGTTTCCTACCAAAAATTTTGTTTTAGGATGTTTGTTTTATTGACGATGCACTGCATTCGTAACAAATCAAAATCTGTATTTCGTTTTTTCTCTCTTTCTCTTCTTAGATCTTGTCAATATTATCGTCTGAATAATTTTCCTCGCGGTGTTCCTACCAACTCTACACTATAGTAGATTGTTCCAATGCAATTAAGCAATCATATATTTCGAGTTTGCATCATGGTATGATACATTTGAAATCCTCAGTATTTTTTTTTTCATCGCAAATTACCAAAATAAAAATCCGAGATAAAAAACAAACAAAACAAACAAACAAAACAAAAGAAAAACAAAAAAAAACAACAAAACAAAACAAAACAAAACAAAAACAAAACAAACAAGAAAAAAAAAACAAAAACAAAACAAAACAAACAAACAACAACAACAAAACAAACAAACAAAACACACACACACACACACAAAACCCACAGCAAATCTAGAAAGGACCAGATGAAATTCTGAATTACTTGACTAAAGTGTTTTGTTTGGAAAAAATTGTTGATACCTTAAGTTTATGTACATCAACTTTTGTTCTGCATATGACTTACAAGAAAGAACGATAGATAATTCTGTGCTGGAAGCATGTGCAGAAAAATGGGATGTTATTTAGTTGGACTTGTGTGTGCGTGTTTTCGGAGAATGTATACGGTCGCGACCGATAATAGCAGATAGATATGGCTGAAGCAGTGACCGAAAGAGTGAGAGAATGAGGCTTCTTTGTATAATAAATTTTATGTTTCGAAACGTACAGTGCCTCATCAAATTTTCATGTCGCATGTGCCATTATACCGAACACAGTGTGACACCCGAGGACCCGTTCAGACCGTTGTGCAGTATACCGTTCTGTCAATGGTGACAACGTTCAAAGCTTGTTCTAATCCATTGCAAATGCATTTGGCTAGTGTGGTACACAGCAATGTGAAATTACAAGTACAATTCTTTCTGATTTTTCAAAATAAATTCTTTATATTGTCGTCGAGAAATGTTGGTAAAATTCTCTGTCGGACGAGGCTCTGAACAACGTATTGCAACTTCCCACACAAGTGGCATGCAGACAAATGTCTTAAGAAAGAAACTCACACATTATACCTTGCACAATCTTATAGAAATACAGAACTGATAAAGTCAAGTTCATGAGAAAATTTTATGGTGCCCCTAGGAAAATTGATGACGAATAGAATAACATAAATCTTTGACATCGTAGACAATAACAGCTTGATAAGTAGCGGAGGTCGCGGGCACGTCTTCCTCGCAATATGTGCAGTCAAGAGCTGCCGATGCAGACAAAATTTTATCTCGAAGTTAGCGGGAAACGTAGATAATATGCCCATTTGTTTGTTGTTTTTTCTCTCTCTTTGTCTCTGAAGTTGCCGTCGTCTTTACTGATCTTAATTAACGGCACTTTTGTCCCATGAATTTGATTACCTAGCCACTCTCCCCCCCCCCCCCCCCAAAAAAAAAAAGAAAAAGAAAAGAAAACTTCATCAAGCTGGAGCGGTTATAATATAATAATGATATTCGGATTCAATCTCAATTGATTACAAACACGACTGATCAAGTATCCATGACGACTTGAATATAACGACTTCAAAGAAATGGGCGGCTCCTGTGATCTTTGATTTTTTTTTTTTCCGGCACGTGCGACAATTGGGCACAGCTTTGAACGTCAGACCTGTTCAGAATGAATGTAGCGACATCATCATCACTTGCTCGCCCAAGGCTGACCTTGTCCTTCTTTTACAACCCGCTATCGCTCCATATTTTCAACACCGATGGAAACTGTGTGTGTCTGTCTTATTTTGTCACGCGCGGCTGGGGCACGTTTCTTTTCGCTGTGAGTAGCGTAATTTAAATTTTCTTGGTCGCACAAGCAGACGAAAAGCCGGCTCAGACGGAAAACATAAGATGTACGCATGCGCGAGATCTGTATGTAAATGACCCAAATGACGTTGTCCAGGAATTCCCTGCCGCACTCTGTTTGAATATTCAAGTTCCATCGGTGGAAGCAGAAGAAGACTTGAGGACTACTCGGTAGTTTCACAAGTAAGTGTGTGTTTTTACCTCAGCTGACTTGTCAGTCAGCTGAGGTTTTGTGAGGGTCCATCGTCCGTCCGTCGTCCGTCCGTCCGTCGTCCACAATTCACATTTTCGACTTCTTCTCAAAAACCGTCTGCCAGATCCACGTCAAACTTGGTGCAGGTGTGCCTTGGGTGGGTCTCTACCAAGTTTCTTCAAATGGTCACGGTCTAGTGATTTTTGGATTTTTTATGAATTTTTTTGTTCTTTTTTGGGTAAATCTTAAAAAATCTTCTTCTCCGAAACCGCTCACCCAATTCCTTTGATATCACACAGGAACACTCCCTGGGACTTGTAGTTCTTAATTTGTTCACTAGGTGGCGCTGCAATTTTTTTCTTATTTTTTATGAATTTTTGTGTGTTATAGCTATTTACGACTTCTTCTCCAGAACCATCACTCAGATTAAGCTGAAACATGGTGGATATGTTCCTTGTAGAAGACTCAAACAAAGTTATTCACTATGTGGGAATGCTGCAGATGCCTGATTTTATATGATTTTTTCAATTCGGGTACTTATCGGTCAATGCAGCTTTCCTATTGATTACTATGGAAGTCAATGGGCATTCTAATGCTAATTCACATTTTCGCCTTCTTCTCCAAAACTGTCATCCAGATTAACTTCAAACTTGATGGCAATGTACCTTGGGTGGGTCTCTACCAAGTTTGTTCAAATGGTCACGGTCTAGTGATTTTTGGATTTTTTATGAATTTTTTTGTTCATTTTTGGGTGAAATCTTAAAAAATATTCTTCTCTGAAACCGCTCACCCAATTGCTTTGATATCACACAGGAACACTCCCTGGGACTTGTAGTTCTTAATTTGTTCACCAGGTGGCGCTGCAGTTTTTTTCTATTTTTTTTATGAATTTTTGTGTGATATAGCTATTTTCAACTTCTTCTCCAGAGCTGTCTCTCAGATTAAGCTGAAACATGGCGGATATGTTCATTGTAGAAGGGTCAAATAAAATTGTTCACTATGTGGGAATGCTGTGGATTCCTGATTTTTAAGGATTTTTTCAATTCTGGTACTTGTCGGTCAATGCAGCTTTCCTATTGATTACTATGGAAGTCAATGGGCATTCTAATGCTAATTCACTTTTTCGCCTTCTTCTCCAAAACCGTCATCCAGATTAATTCAAACTTGGTGGCAATATATGTTGGGTAGGTTTCTACCAATTTTGTTCAAATGTTCATGCTCCAGTAATTTTTTTATTTTTAATGAATTTTTTTGGGTTTTTTTTGGACAAATCTTAAAAAACCTTGTAAGTCAATGGGCATTCTTATGCTAATTCACAGGACAACTGACACGAAATTTACTGTTTACTTGATAACTTGAGATCTGTTTTGAGTTAGCTAAACATGTTAATTATTCTGTATGAAGGTCATGCTGAGACAGTACATAAATGACCTTGACCTTGTTTGTATGGTCACAGTGCAACGTACATCAATTTTACTCTTCATTATAACTTGAGAACTACTTGAACTTCGATGTTGCACATGTAAGTGTTCTTCTATAAAGTTCAGACTTACTCAGTGCATGGTGTCCTTGATCCTTTCCCAAGTTCATAGAGCTGCAAGTGTGATGAATGTCAAGATCAGCTGAGGCACGGGCTGTTCACACAGCCCTCGTGTTCATATTTCGTTGTTTTATATTGTGTATTTTACACGAGCGAAGATGTGTTTGTATTAAATTTGACAGGTTCCCTGCCACTTGCGGTGTCATCGCATCAATGTGGTATCCACGTGGTCATTGCCATGTTGACCATCACATGAACATTATGGCAATGTCGCTCATCACGAGCACATGCTTATGAATATCAATGCATTGCTCACAAATTAAACTTGATGTGTGTTTTGAAGTCTTATACTGAGTTGTTATTGTATGTCACTTGGTCTGCTTAATGATTGCGTTCAATTGATTGTGGGATTCTGAGATGAATCAAGATCTAGGTCATGGATCCGAGCGAGAAGTGGATGTTTGTAAACATTGCCATGCTGAGACTGTCGACATTTTCAGTTCACGTTTTGAATGACCTATCACTCAGTGCTGTACTCACTCAACCTTGCGCTCGATAAGGCTACTTTGTTTGATGCTAAAACTTTTTTTTCTTTGATTGATATACTGTATAGGGTAACTGTGCGCCAGAACAGTCACGGAGAGATGGGAAAAGTTGTGTTTTAATGGGAGGGAAAATGGCGTCAGTGAAAACTATTATTACAGCAAAGCAAAACTTATATAATTTAAAAGTTGGTTTGATTCATTTACATGTTGAGCTTTAGATTTGTCACATCGTAATCATACATAACTTGCCTTTTTTGAACGATCTGAATAGAGGTTGAAATGTATGTATGTATGTATATATATGTATGTATGTATGTATATATATATATATATATATATATATATATATATATATATATATATATATACATATATATACATATATATATATACATATATATATATATATATACATATATATATATATATACATATATATATATATATATATATATATATATATGCATATTTTAAGTGTGATTAAAACCCCATCTTCTGCTGGGATTTTGGTGTGATTTTTACCTCAGCTGACTGATACAGTCAGCTGAGGTTTTTTGAGGGTCCATCGTCCGTTCGTCGTCCACAATTCACATTTTCGACTTCTTCTCAAAAACCGTCAGCCAGATTCACTTCAAACTTGGCGGAGATGTGCCTTGGGTGGGTCTCTACCAAGTTTGTTCGAATGGTCACGGTCCAGTGATTTTTGGATTTTTAATGAATTTTTTTTGTCCTTTTTTGGGTAAATCTTAAAAAATCTTCTTCTCCGAAACCACTCACTCAACTGCTTTGATATCACACAGGAACATTCTCTGGGACACTTAGTTCTGAATTTGTTCACCAGGTGGCACTGCAATTTTTTTCCTAATTTTTTATGAATTTTTGTGTGTTATAGCTATTTACGACTTCTTCTCCAGAACCATCACTCAGATTAAGCTGAAACTTGGTGAATATGTTCCTTGTAGAAGGGTCAAACAAAGTTGTTCACTATGTGGGAATGCTGCGGATTCCTGATTTTTAAGGATTTTTTCAATTCGGGTACTTGTCGGTCAATGCAGCTTTCCTATTGATTACTATGGAAGTCAATGGGCATTCTAATGCTAATTCACATTTTTGACTTCTTCTCCAAAACCGTCATCCAGATTAACTTCAAACTTGGTGGCAATGTACCTTGGGTGGGTTTCTACCAATTATGTTCACGTGGTCATGCTCCAGTGATTTTTAGATTTTATATATTTTTTTTTTTTTTTTGGACAAATCTTAAAAAATCTTCTTCCCTGAAACTGCTTACCTTAATGCTTTGACGTCACACAGGAAGACATCTAGGGACTCCTTGTTGTTAATTTGTTCACCAGGTGGCGCTGCAGTTTTTTTCTAATTTTTTTGTGAATTTTTGTGTGCTATAGTTATTTTCGACTTCTTCTCCAGAACCGTCGCTCAGATTAAGCTTACACTTGGAGGATATGTTCCTAATGGAAGGGCCAAACAAAGTTGTTCACTGTGTGGGAATGCTGCGGATTCCTGATTTTTAATGATTTTTTCAAGTCAGCTTCTTTGGGGTAAATGCACCTTTCCTATTGATTATCATGTAACTCAATGGTCATTCTAATGCTAATTTACATTTTCGACTTCTTCTCCAAATCCATCATCCAGATTAATTTCAAACTTGGTGGCAATGTACCTTGGGTGGGTGTCTACCAGGTTTGTTCCAATGGTCATGTTGCAATGAATTTGGATTTTTTGTGATTTTTTTTCAAAAATCACTACAAAAGTTTTTATAGGAAAACTTAACATAGTGTAAAGTGTGTGCTTCGGCATCATAAAAATTCCAACATAATTATGCAAAATTCTTACAGCTACTTTCTTTTTTCTGCAAAAGAGAAACGGGGTGATATTTATTCCTTACTTTGAAATTTTAATCAATCCATTTCTAAATGGTCGCTAATGGGTTAATCTCAGAGAGTTCCTACGGGATCCCCAACAAGGTATGTTATACCTGACCAACTGGTGCAGATGGGCGTTGCGCAATAGATTAATTGTCGAAAGGTGAGCAAACTACTATCTGGTAGCTGGTAATCAACCTAATCTAATTGGTGTTGTACATCTACTCAAGGAAATATCAATATCTACTCTGATGGGTCATAAAGCGACCAGCAATGACCACTCTAGGTAGGGAACAAACAAGGTTATTCTGGTGTATTTGGACAGTCATCTTTCAGAACATGGTTGAAGTAGTAAATGATTACAGGGAACCAGAATCTTGTACGCTGTAAGTGTTTGGGTGTTTAATCCTCTTAGAGTTTTATGGAACTGCGGTAACTTTCTAAGAGTTTTATGGAACTGCGGCCAACACGCTGCACCTGCCGGCTACAAATTTTACAATCATTATTGATTTTACGTACGTGAGCTTCCCAGATCAATAAGAATTGTGTACCTCGGAAATAAAGTGTGATTTAACATCTTGCCATCAACGGAGTGAGTTGTGTGGTCATTGGCAGTCCCCACTGCTTCTGCCTTATTATAGTTTTTTTTTATATATGGAACAGTGAATCTCTGTCGCGAGTCAGCGCGTTTGCGCCAAGCCCCAAAAGAGAAGCCAACCAACTACCCAAAGGGTCAGACTTTTCAGTGGCGAGCTTGCCAGGATATTTTTACTGGATTTTACCATCGATTTGTGGACTGAAGGAAACTGACAACACAATGAATGCAGAGCAGTGGGAGGCCATGACCACCAATTTGGTAGGTCTGTACAATGACTTTAAAGCAGCGCAGACAACATTTCATGCACAACAAAATGCCCAATGGCAGACACAGCAAAGGCGAGACAAATTGAGGGGACTAAGTGAAGGCCTCACCCCATGTGACGGTGAGGTGAGTGCACAGACTAGGAACTTTTTGTACGACGTGGATTTGGTTTTATCCCAACTCCCTAACGACAATGCCGGGGTCATACAAATCATAACTCGGGTCACATGTGGGCCGCTAAGGAGGGAGATTCTGCGGTTCATTGAGAGCCAGCCTGAGGACAGATCTAACATCCCCTGGGCCAGGGTAAAGTCACATATAGAAAGGACATTCCTCTCAGCTGATGAGGAGGAAAAACTTAGAATTACAGTGGAGCAGTTAAAACAGAGTGAAAATGAGACGTTAGCCTCCTATAACCGCAGGTTTAGGGAGGCGGTGCAAAGAGCCTACCCCATGCCTCGCTCAGAAGATGCGGAGCGCATTGTATTGCGACAGTATATGCGGGGCCTTCGCACTGCTGAACTGGCCAAGAAATTGAGCTTAGAATTACAACAACAATCACTAGATGCTGCAATGCAGTATACCGAACGCATTGAAGCAGGAATGGAGCGGTATGTAGGGCTGGACCGCAAGGAGCGCCAAGATGAACCCATGGAGGTAGGAAGCCTCAATACTGTTGCAGAAGGCAAAGAGGGCAGCGACAGCGAAATTATCAACACCTTAACCAAGATACAAAAGGGCCAGGAAAAGATGTCAGCTCGCCTGAGTCGGATCGAGTCCAGCAGACAGATGGACACCAACTACCATAAAGATAGCCGTCCACCCCGGGATGTGAAGACTGCTCAGGGAAGGCAAGGGCAACCTTCCAACCAAGGGCAAGTAGTCTGCTACATCTGTGGAGGGAATCATTACCGTATCGGGTGTCCCCAGCGGCCCCCACGGCCAAGAGCAAGCGGGGTTCAACCACGTCCAAATGCAGACACCCAGCGACCAGCGGAAAACTAGAGGTAGCAGGGGTGGAAGAGAGCTTCTCCAGACTGGGTTTGTCAGTTAAGGCAGGTAATGTGCATTTTAATTGCCTTATCGACACTGGAGCTAGCGTTTCACTTCTGCACAATGCAGTATTTAAAAGGATTTGTGAAGACACTGGTAGGAGTAGGCTATTGAAGCCTGCACCATCATTGTTTGATGTTTCAGGTTCAAAGATTAATGTTTATGGGAAAACTGAAGTGCAACTTGACGTATTTGGTAACCTCAGTATGTTGGTAGTAGATGGCATTGTCCACCAATGCATTATTGGTGACGATGCACTGGCTGCCGGCAAGGCCCTGGTCGATTATGATGGCCGTCTCTTGACCTGGAGAGGTAAGCAAATGTCAATTTATCCTTATAATCAAACTCCTGTCAATTCTGTATGTGCAGGCATGAGTATGGGCCCAATGCATGCTGTTCCTACTACTAACCTACCTACCTCTGAGTATGCACACATAATTGCCCAAAACCAAGATGTGTTTTATGAGGACGGCAAACCGTTCGGTCAGTGCCCTCTTGTGGAAGTTACTATAAATACTGGTGACCATCCACCCATTCGTCAACGCCCCTACAGAACACCCCTTGCAAAACGTAAAATTATAGATGAATGTATTGACCAAATGCTTAAAGATGGGGTAATTGAGCCAAGTAATTCACCTTGGGCCTCCCCTGTGTGTCTTGTCCCAAAAAAGGATGGCACTACACGCTTTTGTGTAGATTATAGGAAGTTAAATGAAATCACAGTAAAAGATAGATACCCCCTCCCATTGATACAAGACATCTTTGACCAACTAGGAGGCAAGTCAGTGTACAGTGTTTGTGACCTTAAGGCCGCATATAATCAGCTCCCTGTAGCAAAACGCGATCAGGAGAAGACCGCGTTTATCTGCCACCGTGGTCTCTTCAATTGCACAGTTGGTAGTTTCGGCCTAGCTAATATGCCTAGCATTTTTCAGAGGACCATGGAGATGGCCCTATCTGATCTCCTAGGAAAATGTGTCTGGGTATTTCTTGACGATTTAATAATAGCCTCAGAGTCAACAACAGCACACAAAAAAGATCTTCAAGCTGTTTTCGACAGGCTACGTGCAGCAAAATTGCAACTGAAGGCCTCAAAATGCCATTTTGGGAAGAAGGAAGTGCAGCTACTAGGGTACATAATAACCCCAGCTGGCATCCGTAGTGACCCTGAGAAAGTGCGAGCCATAGTGGACATGCCTGCCCCCACCAGCGTAAAACAAGTGCGTTCGTTTATGGGGATGGTAAATTATTACTCAAAAACCATGCCAGGATATGCATTCGTATCTGAACCCTTAGTCAAGCTGACCCGCAAACACCAGGTTTTTACTTGGGGCCCCGAGCAACAACAGGCCTTTGAACACTTGAAAACCCTCCTTATGTCCAGAGAAGTCATGGCATACCCACAGACAGACAAAAGTTACAAGTTATACACCGATGCAAGCGATACTTGTGTGGGAGGCATCTTAGTGCAGGATGATGATGCAGGGGTTGAAAGGGTCATACAATATGTATCCCACCAATTGTCGGCTACTCAGCGGAAGTGGTCGACCATAGAAAAAGAAGCCTATGCAGTAGTGCATTGCATCGATAAGTTAAGAGCATACCTGTATGGTGCCGAATTTGTTGTGTATACTGACCACAAACCATTAAGATCCTTGTTCACCAAAGAAATGCGCAATACTAAGATTCAGCGCTGGGCCGTCTTCCTAGCAGAGTTCGGTGCCCGTATACAATATATCCAAGGCACCCGAAATGTAAGAGCCGATTTAATGTCTAGGCTGCCAGCACCTGTAGAACTAGCAGTCATAGACACAGTGGACTGGGTTGACCCAGAGGCAGTCCAGGGTAAGGGTGTACAGGATCGAATTCCCCTTGAAGCCGACTCGCTAAATGCGGAAGCAGTACGGAAGGCCCAGGAGAGTGAATTTGCCTTACTGTTCAAGGAAGCGGACACCCTAGAGTCTGATTATGAAGTACATGAGGGTCTACTATACTCAGTCCGACGCCCCACCACGGCTTGCCCCTGGTATCCCCGACTAGTTTTACCCCAGGCATTCCGAACCCAGGTCATTGAGCGGTGCCACAAAAATGTGGGTCATATGGCCCTTGCAAAAACATTGAACAGGGTGAGGGAAGCTTATGTCTGGCCTGGTATGAGGAATGACATAGCAAGGCAAATAAAGCTCTGTTCAACGTGCCTGGTAAATCAAAAACGGTCAGAACGCCCGCCAATGAGTGAAATGCCAATCCCATGCTATTGCATGCAGATGGTGGGGATTGATTTAATTGGCCCCTTTGTGCCCAGTGACCAGGGCAACCGATATGCGGTAACAGTAATAGACCATCTATCGGGATGGGCCGAAGCCTTCCCAATACCAAATAAAAGCTCCACAGCGGTGGAAGCCGCTCTGGCCCAGGAGTTCTTTCCCCGACACGGCATTCCTGAGGTGGCCATAACAGACAGAGGGCTGGAGTTTTCCTCCGGGCATTTTAAGCAGTTCTTAAGGGGCCTTGGTGTCGACCACCGCCAGTCCACTCCCTATCACCCTGAAACCAATGGTAAAGTCGAGAGACTTAACCGAACCATAAAGGAGATGATCACCAAACTTGTAGATAATAAGGCCAGGAATTGGCAGGGCAGGTTGGCAGATGCCCTGTTCGCTCACAGGAATAGTGTTAACGAATCGACAGGTTTTACCCCCTTCTATCTAATGTATGGTAGAAGAGGGAGGGTTCCCTTGACTAGGTGCTTAGGAACCCCAAATAGGGAAAACCCTCTGGAAGGACGATTAAGTGACCTTGCAGAAGCCCTTACAATTGCTAGGCAGAACCTCGAGGACTCACGAAAGTATAACCGGGAACGCATCAATAGGCGTGCCAATGCTTGTGAGGTAAAACCTGGAGATACAGTAGTTGTTAGGGCCCATGAGAAATTGACCTTCACTTCTAGTTGGGACCCTCAATATGAGGTTATAAGGGTTAGGGGGCCTGTTTGCTGGATAAGACACCAAGGAACAGGCCAAATGCGCGTGCTTAACCGATGCAAGTTACTATTGGTGGACCCAAATGTGGCTTGGGATAATGTGTCTCCACGACCTCGCAGAAATGCAAGGCAAGGGGCCCAACTCACAGCCACAACTAGGGAGCCACTTCAGGTTGATAGAGACCCTAATCCTCCACATGCTTTATTACTCACAGAGGAAGACTCTGCTGAGCAACCAGGGGAGGACATGGAGGTGGATGGTGCCGATGAGTCATTAGGGGTGGAGCCAGCAACAGCCAATCAAGTGGAAGCTCCGGCTTTGAGAGTGCCGACCCACCGGTACTTTACGAGGTCGCAAGGCCCAGTTCCTCAATCTAGCTTGGCTCCCGATAGGACTCTACGGGCACCATCACCACCACCTCCTTCTGTGGCAGTAAAAAGACCGGCTCCGGAATGTCCCTTGGATATCGCAGAGCAAAAGCGACAACGGCTAGCTGCTGTAGAGCTGGCTGCCTTTATGTGTGCCTAGTGTTCTCTATGTTAAGACTGACTGGGGCAGACATAGACCCCCTCCCTGATGGATTACTACTCACCAAGGCGGATCAACTCCGGGTTCAAACCGCTGAGTGGACTATCTTGGTGGTTGTTGATGCCCCGGTGGTGGACCCAAATCTTTTCCACAGCCTTACAATGGTCATTAATCAAGCCCAGCAAGCTCTGGGAAAAGGGCTTATTACTAAACACCAGCACAGTTCCTGGGTTGGCCGGCTCAAGTTCCTGAAATCCTACCTTGAAGCCCAGCAAGTCACTCAGGCCTCGCACAACCGGCGAGTTAAGCGAGGGTGGTTTGACATCGTTGGCCAGATAGGTTCTACCTTGTTTGGTTTAGCAACAAGTGATAGTATAGAGGAATGTCGCAGAGCCATATCCAGTGCGCAAGAGAACCAACGGGCCATAGTTCACCAAACAAACAAACTTACCACAGTGTTGAACCGCACCCAACAGCTTGCGGCTTGGAACCAGAAGCAGATTTCCCAGGTGACTAGTTTTATCTCTGAGAAACTCATCCCTAAATTAAATAGTGCAGTCAGACAATTGAATTATACTAGTCGTAGAATACTGCGTGTAGAACACGCATTCTATTTTGAGAGGACGGTGTCAACTCTGGAACATATCGCTGGCTCCTATATACGGTCATTACAAACATATGCACGTCAAAAGGCGTCCTTAGAGATGGGCAGGTTAACCGAAGACATAATGAGCCCAACTCAACTTTATAGTGTGTTAAGGCTGGCAACCACTCCCAGCACTTATCCGATCGACCCTATACAATGGTATTATGAGCATTCACCCGTGTATCCAGTGTGGGGAAAGGAAACATTAATTTACAGGGTAAAGCTACCATTGGTCGATGGTCGAAATTATAATCGATACAACTTAGCCTCATGGCCCGTACCCTATGAGAAACCGGGCTATTCTATCCAAATAAGGGTGGAACAGAAGGATGTAGGGATCAGCACCACGAATGGGGACATTTTCCATCCAATTGGCTGTATGGGGTGGAAACCCATGGTGTGCCGTTCGGGGCCATTATTTGACACTCACCGGTGGAGTTGTCCTCGCACTCTAATAGCCGGTAATGTGAAGCGGAGTCGCAACTGCCAGGTTATCTTGACTCGACAATCAAACTTGACCATAGTGACCGAAATCAGTTATGGAGAATACGTTGTTGTGACCTGGGGTGAAACCTTTGAAACGCATTGCAAAGGGAAGCCCAGTAATAGACGAAGGGTAGATGCAGGTACCTACCTGATAACAGTGCCTTCGGGGTGCATAGTTATGGGAAAAGGTGTCACTCTGACAGGCCTCATAGAACGCATTGGCCATGTGTCGGTGAAGGCATTACGTGTGCTAGCTACTAACATCTTGAATATCACTACCATCATTTCTGAAGAGCAGGCTTTGTCACTACTAAAACAGCCCCACTTTGACCACCAAACCCCACTCCTACTCACCGACCTAACCCCCTTGCCCATGCCCAATCCTCCTTTTGCATGGACCCATCATGGTAGTCGGCTATCCTTTGGCCTTCTATTTGTTTTAGTTGCCATAGGGGTATTGGTAACCATAGTGGGATGCCTTGTTTGGCACAAACGGGAATACTTCATCAACTGGCTCCAATTAAAGCCGAAAGCCACACCAGAACGGGCTCTGATGTTAAAGGACCACTCCTCCCCACCTACCCTAATGAATCCTACACCTCTGCAGTGCCCTACTAATGTTTACCCATCCTTAGCAGCCGTTCTTAATGCAACACGGAAGGAGCAAAGTACAAGTTCGGCTGGCCCTTCACCATCTTGCCCCTCTAACCACTCACAGCCTGCAGAAACAGACTGAGCCCTGGAGCGGGGGTATCCCTAATGCTTGCCCACCCTCATCTTGGTTAGTCGCCACATGGAGCTGGGGACTACACCTTTGTGAGTGGCAGCCAGGTTCGCGGCCTGCTTCCTCGGGGGGTATGTATAGGCATTAAATTAATTTTTTGTATGGATTTGCTATTTTTCACTTGTTCTCAGAACCATCCCTCAGATTAAGCTGAAATGTGATGGATATATTGTTGTGGAAGGGTCAAACAGTTGTTTACTAGGTGGCACTGCTTTGGATTCCTGATTTTTAAGGATTTTCAACTCGGGTACTTATCGTTGAATGCAGCTTTCCTATTGATTACTATGTAAGTCAATGGGCATTCTAATGCTAATTCACAGGATAACTGACACGAAATTTACTGTTTACTTGATGTCTTGAGATCTGTTTTAAGTTAGCTATACATGTTAATTATTGTGTATGAAGGTCATGCTGAGACAGTACATGAATGACCTTGACCTCGTTTGTGGGGTCACAGTGCAACATACATGAATTTTACTCTTCATTATAACTTGAGAACTACTTGAACTTTGATGTTGCACATGTAAGTGTTCTTCTATAAAGGTCAGACTTACTCAGAACATGGTGTCCTTGATCCTTTCCCAAGTTCAGAGAGCTGCAAGTGTGATGAATGTCAAGATCAGCCGAGGCACGGGCTGTTCACACAGCCCTCTTGTTTAAGGTCCATCTTCCTGCATACCCTTGGAATGGAAAATGACAACCTGTATGTATTAAATGTACAGGGTGGCCTTTTACAGATCAAGGGTAGAAACTAAACCAGAGGAGAAGCACTTCCAGTGATGAGGGGGCTAACAATTCTGTTTCTATTTTGCACCACCTGATTAAAGTGTACTGGAGCTCAAATGAAATAATACAGTGAAAACTGAAAGTGACACTCAGTTATCTGACATATTCATTATAATGACACAAATTTGAAGGGACTGAAGTTGTTGTTCCTTTATTTTTTGACTCATTAATCTGAAATATTCAGATATCTGACTCACTTTCTTGGAAAAAAATAGTGTCATTCTTACAAGTTTTCATTGTGCCTGCTATGTGTTGACCCTGACAAACATTAAAAATGTAGCAATCAATAAAGCAGACTTAGTGACATACAATAACAACTCAGTATAAGACTTCAAAACACACATCAAGTTTAATTTGTGAGCAATGCGCCGATATTCAAAAGCATGTGCTGATGGTGAATGACATCGCCATAATGTTCATGTGATGGTCAACATGGCAATGACCGCGTAGATACCACATTGATGCGATGACACCGCAAGTGGCAGGGAACCTGTCAAATTTTATACAAACACATCTTCGCTCGTGTAATATGTACAAGGTAAAACAACGAAATATGAAAAACACGCACTTACTTGTGAAACTACTGAGTAATCCTCAGGTATTCTTCTAGTTCCACCTCTTCGCAGTGGCTTCAGCAACAGGTCTTTTCATACGTCACTGTGGCTGCTTTACATATGTCATAACACATTATGCGTGCGCATAAACGATCTCCAAAATACGCTCACTCCCACCCTAGAAATAAATTTTTGTTTGATCATACACAAACCTACATGTATTGAAATGTTAACAAAATATTCATATTAAGCCCGGTAAATTAAGGTCTTACAGATATTACTATCATAGCCATGAATATTAACTCGCAAATGTACCCAAATTTCATATACATGTATATGTATATTATACATGTAAACATATGTTCATGCCCTAATGAAAACAAAGGAAAAACAACAAAAAGCCCCACCTCCAGGCTTTAAGCCTTGTTGTTTTATAGTTTTTGCCCCAGAATGTGGGTTTATGTACTTAGTTATGTACTTTAAAATACTCAACATCTAATAAGAGTGACACATGAACAATAGCATAATCAACAGTGCGTGATCTGTTGTACTGGTGACAGGTTAATTTGCCCTGGCTGTCACCCAATGACCTACCATTCAAAATTCCGAGTTCACATATTTTGCACATATCAAGTAAGCTTTTACCATATCCTCGGCACATTTTATCAATGTTTGATCGTCGCCTGAGAGGCTTATCTGGTGTATAATCGTTTGGAACTGGGAGGTAATAGTCCATGAGCCAGACTGAACATTGGTACCATCTGAGGGCACCAAATGAAACCTTTATACCTGCGTTGGTACACCTTAGGGCATAACAAAAATGCATGATGGACTTTCGAGAAGCCCAGCTGGAGCCCGTTATTATAATTTTAAAATTTTATAGCAAGACGGCCCAAAAATGCTGTTGGCCACTACATTATAATTATACTTGAAATATACATATTATGTTTGTATCCAGTTAACAGCTGGCACAATGAACTTCATGTGACCTATAAATACTAAATAAATCCACACGGGTAAGAAAAAAGCCATTATTATATCCACATTGATTGGATTTTAGGGGGGGGGGGGGGGTTGCTGTGCTCAGCTTGTAGATCAAGTATTACATTTCTGCAATCTCAATACCTCATGTACACAGTCCAAATCTCTTGAAAAATTGTGCAAGCATGCCTCTGGGTCATCCTTTGATCCCTGGATTTTTTTTTGTCCTTGACCCTATTTTCAAGGTCACATCCTTGTGGAGGATATAACCG